>VWZY01007438.1:101549-165590 GCA_013399075.1 Chloroceryle aenea | reverse complement strand
AAAAAAAAAAGACCTAAATCAGAGGGGTTTTATGGAAAAATATAAAGTATATATAATCAATTTCATGAAACTAAGAGACATTGTTACAGCACATACCTTCTTGTTTTCTTTTGCAGAGTTACCAATCCATCCTATTTTTGCTACACATTTAAAATTTTTTTTTTTTTCCTCTTTCTAGCTGAACCCTTTTACAATACTGCAACATTCACCAATTTCTATAAGAAAATGTAATCAATATGTTAGTGTACACTGGAATCTTAACATTGACAACCAGTAGCGGGTAGTATTGATCTGGAAAAAAACTGCTCATGATTTCTACAACATTTGAAGTCTATTTCTTTTCTTTTCATTTCACTACCTTGAATTCTACTCCAAGTGTCCAACTCACATACTAACAGACTATTCAAAGTTTTGGGCTTCCAAAGAAAACCCAAATGTAAGTAGAAAGAAATCTCATCTAGATCCTGCTATTTTCATGTACTTGTCTATTTGACATTTAGAATAAGATCTCAAAACTGCCTTGACCAACCGTAATGGTAAGGGGATATATGAATTGTACTCAGCTTTGAATATCCCCTTCTGAAGCTGAAATGCTGAATGTTAGATTCAAATGATGATCTCTGTTTGCAAAAGTGATTCACAGTGTGTGAATAAACATGTTTTGGCAGTGTCATGAACAGAACTGCTAAACAAAAGAACTGGGAGGATTTCGATAGGAAAGCTGTGTCTTGAAGCAATGTGCCCTCTGCTGCCTTTGTCTAACACAGGTGTCATTCCTCCCTGGCACTAACCCCAACCTGAGGGGGAAAACCCAGCAATGATAATGCAGCATCACTGGGGCATGCAGTATAACTCCAGTCCAGCCAGTCAGGTCCCTTTTTTTTCCAAACAGAGGTAAAACTTAAGCTACGTCCCAGCTGAGCTTTAAACGTGGATAAAGGAACATTCATGTTCGGAAAAGCTCTCAAACACATAAATATTTAGGCTCACTTTTAAGTGTTCCCAGAGACTTAAAGTTAAGCCAACATTCACACTTCTTTACTCAATAAGGATGGATTTCTGATTCAGGATTTAAGACAGTCTAGCAATATGGGAAAAAGATGCTGGATTTGCCAGAATCCCATAGGCACAATTTATCCTTAGCAGCTGATCACTGTAGATTGGAAGTGACGTTTCTGCAGCTTTGGGATGCAGGAACATTTTTATTACTGTTACAGATCAACTTTAAGTGTAATATTGTTTTGTTAGTTTATGTAAATCAATCTGAAATGCTGTATGAATAAAAGGAATTTGAAAATGGATCGCTCATCTTTATTGGCTTTGAAGTACTGAGTATGCAGTACTCTGCTGAAACTATTACATTATATTAAGTTACCAGAAACATTGCTCAGATACTGAGCAAGTCTCAGCACAAATTCTGGTAATTTTCCACCAAAAATGAGTCTCCAGAAGAGATAAATACAGTACAGTGCTGAACATCTTCTCTAAAGAAATCATATCACATATGACCAAAGCCCCTTTCAATATCTTACAGATTTGATTTTACTTCAGCTCACTTCCAAAAACTAGTGTTGAAGTGCCCTCTTGGTAGAAAAAATATCAGCTCTAAATGGTTGCTTATTCTTCCACAGAGCAACTAGAACAACAGACTCCAGCTATGAGGCTACTACAGATGCTCTGTGCATTTTAACAGGTAAATTCTGCACTCTCTAATATGCCATTTGGATGGGGTATTCAAAGTTACTGGTAATCCTTCTGGAGAAATGGGAAAATTGCTCTACAGCACAGTAGTTTAATGCATCTCAATATTAACTATAATGCTGCAAGAGACCTTTCATACTTCATGTTCTATTTTTTCCCTATTGAAAGAGACACAAGACAGTTTTGGGTTTGTTGGCGTTTGTTTGTTTAGTTTTTGTTTGTTTTTTTGAAACACAAAGTAAATTTTAAATCCTAACAGCAGAAGATACAAGTTATTAGAAATAAAACTTGCAGCTAAAGTTACAAGACTTTTCTCAGTTCCCTTGCAAAGTAATCACAGCTGATTATCTTTAGCTTTCCACAATATCGTTTAAAATCTAAGCACAGCTTCCCAAAACACTAATGCAGTTTACACTTTTTTTTTTTTTACTGCAATGCATATGATAAGCCTTCCTCTGATTTTACTTAAATCTATAGTTATCACATCATTAACACTTCTCCAACAGCCAGCCTATAACCATAACAAAGTCAAAAGTCTGCAAAAATGTGGTGGCCAAGCACTGGGAGGGGAAGGAACTGACTTATCACTAAGCAGGCATGTAAATATGAACAAAAAGAAGTGTTTTCTACTCTGCATGAGTAGAAAACTTCCAATAAATAAAAAAATCCTTCAAAAATATCAAGGAGTTTCCCACAAAATTGGGCCAGTGCTCTGTCAAGAAAATAAAAACACCCATTACATGGGAGAATGTTCTTCTGTACTCCTTGCACACTCGGCACTGAATTTAACAAGAATTTTAGATATGCCAGGAATGAAGACTTAAGCTGTGAATGTGACTGTGAGAAATAAAATGGTGATTCAGATTTAGGGTGTCAGCTGCTAGAGGAGCACACAGTGTGTCTCAGGAGGGTAAAATACATGGCTTAGCACTGCCCTAGTTCTGGATCATTAGGGGTTTCCTTGGCATAACTCAAAGCGATCTCACTCCAGCTGCTAAGATCCCCGGAGTGAGAAGGCTGAGTCATTCGCCCTCTGTCTTAACACCCATTACAAACTTTGCCACCCAAAACTTCCCAAAATGGGAACCTTCTTTCCTTGGGTGACAATTACAGCACAACACGCAGAACCTGTCCACACCAGACCATTCACATCAAGTAGCACTTGTTCTTTCTTAATGTATAAGGGCAGTTTAGGAGCATTCAAAATATATTTGTTTATACCATGGCAACTTTTATGAAATACTGACATAAAAATGTCAACAGCATTATTTTTCCCTCCTAAAGGATTCCCATCTTCAAAAATGTATGGCAATCAGGTACCCTTTTTGGAGAGAGACAACTCCTTTTCTCACAGCTCCTATTTTTAGTCTTTTTTTTCCTTAAGTAATCAACTGAAAAATACCATCCCTATAAGAAAAAAAACCAAACCAAACAAAACAAACCAACCACACAAAAAGCCACCAACCTTGCAGGAGAGATTAAAATTTTGTCCAAGTTTGTAACTCTATTACCCTAACCATAAACCAGATCACACGGTATTTTACTACAACACTGACAATTCTCAAACCTATTAAAAATACAAACAAATCAATAACGATAAATCTGAATTATACATATAAGGAACATTCCCTTTATTGAACAATTCTTACAGATTGTTTTGAAATAATGTTCTAGGCATTTGCCTGGATGATCTTGCTAAGTTTTAACATGATAAGCAGAGTAGTTTTGCATCACATCCTAACCAACAGCAAACAAGCAGAAAGATGGAAAGGCATTCAGATATAAACATATATGAAGAGTTCTGTAAAGAGCTTCAGGGTTTTAACCACATTACCAGCATGTTTCAACGTTTATATAAATATTTTCTTTGCATTTCATACATTTCTGTACCTAAATGTAAGATTAGCAGTGTAAATTATGGGAGAAAACCAGGGCAGCTCTGTCCCAGGCAGTTGGTATTGCTGACCACAACTGGGTTTTAAGATTTATTTCAATCTTGATAGATGTTTAAGTGAGCTAAAATAGTTATTTCAGCACCAGAATGTGTCATGGCACACATACATATGTATATTATATATACATAAGTTTCCAAAGAAATATCCCACTGCATATACAGATTTTTCTTATGAAAAAGCCATGGCAAATCATTTCTCTCTGCTTCTTTCACCCCTGGGACGACCTCTCACAATAAGAATTGTCAGTGCCTTATTTATAATGGCACATCTCAGGTTTGATTCTGGCAGCTTTTGATCTCTTGATAGCCCAAAAGCTTTCAAATACAGAAGAATCTGATGCTTTTCTGGCATCCTGCAGTGTGCCTAAACCTCAAAAGCAAGTTTTAGTCCCAGAAGTGAATTACTGAAGCAGTGTAAACAAAACACAAACGTCACAAAGTGATGAATATCTCACATAAAGTATCTTTGTCAGACAGATGACAACTCGAGATCACTTGAAAAGCGTTTGTAAAAACTCTGCAATCTGCAAGCAAACTTCATTTTACAACCTAAAACTGAAAAGTACATGAAAATAATGAATTATTAAAACCTCAAATATTCTTCTTCGACATCCATATTAAAAAAAAAATCAAAAGTATCCATTATTTTACACACTTACTCCCTGCAAAAGAAGATTCCTGCGTGTTTCTACATCACAGAAATGCATACAGCTACCTACTTACAACAACAGTCAGCAAATAGGATACGAGGGCTTCATTGAAACCTGCCATCAATGAACCTCTCACATTGGATTTACTGAAAAAGAACAGAATAAATGGAAGACAAAAGATCTGATATCATTTGAAGAAATAACTTTGTGACAATGACAGTTATTTTACCCCTAGAAACCTCCTCTTGGATAGACTATATTGATTAGCTAAAACCTCTAGACAAATGCAGAATATAACTGTTCTAAATTTCAAATGCCAGCATGTCTAACTTTTTTCTCTAGTAGCATGTTATTCCTTAACTCTTAGCATAGCTCAAGGGTTTTTTCCTTCTTGTGATAAAGGGAAAAGGAAGGGAAAGAGAAGGGAGAGGGAAGGGATCTCACTACATAATGTGTTAGCTGGTTTTGTTTTATTTTAGAACAAAGATACAATAAAAAAACTGCCTTGCCAATTTTCAGTTTTATGTCCTTCAGTGCTCCTTTAAGGTTGCAGTGGCTGGCATAAAATGCTAGATCTATGCATCAGTCTATTAGGCATCATACCTTACTTTCTTTAAGCTACCTGGAAACAGAGGTAAACTGTTGTAGACTTGTAGGCTTGATACTGTAACCTTTTGATACCAGCTATAAGTGCATTAATATAAAGATAGTTGCTATAATATCATTACTGGGAATTCAGGTCCTTGGAAAATATCTGTTTCTTATGCCAATTTACAGTAAAGTTAGCAATGAAGCACTGTAACATGCTCATTAATAAATAAATAAAATAAAATACAACAGAAATGTGAAAATACATTTGAAAGAATTTGAAGAGAGGGAGGATCAGCAGGGATTCACCAGACTAATGAAATTCCTTGTTCTTAGCCTTTAAATACCTGCCCGTACAGTAGAAGGTCCCACTCTGACTAAATCTGTGCTGTTAGGTTTACAAATAAACCCGCCAAACCTTCTGCATTATTGATCAGTGATGGCATGCTTAGCCCACACATCCTATTTACATTTCATTTCTTTTACACTTCTAAGATATAACATGTCACAAAGCAAGAGCTCTTTCCATTTAGATCCTGCAGTTTGCCTTCTTCATGCATTTTAATGGTTGTAAGCAATTTAGGAGGTTAATCTTTGAATAGGAGATAAAACTGGCAATATTTATTGGTAAATAAATGTCTAATTATAATAATTTAGGAACATTTCCAATACCGTGGCTGTTCTAAATGAATAGCTGGAAAATTATCCCTTTGTATAACAATGTTACTTAAAAACTATGTAACAACTTGCATCATTCTAAGGTTATAATGAAGAGATTTTGCACCTATTCTAAACACAGCAGAGGAATGTTTTAATGTAAAAATAAAAAAGGGGATTCAAATATAGTCAATTCATTCCCGTATTCTGCACAAAGATGAACTGAGCCCACCTTCCCAAGGCTCATAAAAGAGTGGCTAGCACAGCCCCAAGGACAATTTGAAACGTGAGTCAGGTCCTGAAAAATTTCTTGGTTTGTGACACACGAAAAACAGTTGTGATTCTTTATGCCTGCTTATGATTGTCTGGAAGAAATGGATGCAAAGATCAAATCCTCTTTAATAGTAGGTGGGATACAAACCCACACACTTCCTGACTAGAATCATCTTAAAGTCCTCAAAGATCTAGAGAGAAAGTTTTAAACAGTTCCAAATCTGCTCTGAGCATTCGTAGCACAAGGCAGTTTAAACATCAGTGTTTCTGAAATCAGGAAAGCAAAATCATCAGCCACTTCAAGCAGGTCCTGCTTTGACATCAGAAAGTCAATTCACTCAGCTTAGCAGCATTCAATTCTCAACAACATTTTGTTCTGGGTCTCTGTCAAGTTATTCTAGGCTGTGAAATTGTCAGGAATGATGGATGACTATCAGCCTTCTGCTATCTTCTTTCCCTCTCCTTAGAGATTTGCGGCTGCTGACTGCAAAGCAAATTCCTCTTTTCTTTTTTTGCACAACATACCAAATGAACAACAGTAATTATGAGAAAGCCTACACTACAATTATTTTAGCACTTAACTTTGTATTGACATCTGTAAGAGACAGAGCTCTCCAGATTGATTAGCAATGATATAGCTTCCTGCCTTTCACTGATATTGCTGCAGTCATCCTTTACATGCAATTTGCTCCCAAAACCCCCACTGTTTTTCTCTCTTAATATTTTAAATTACAAATTGAACTAGTTATAGAAAATTTCTAATACTTTATGAATATAGCATAATATTATTGTACCAATGTTTCAAACTGTAGAGTGCTTGCAACATAATCAAAACTGACATAAGAGAATAATTGAAGGATATTAAATGGGATTTTGTTTGGGAAGATGCTAAAGCTGCATTATTGTTCCAGGTTGAAATCCTTACTTGAACAAATCCTGTTTGGAGAGCCAGTTACAGCCCTCATATACATATATAGGGGAAGATGTTGCAGCAAGCAGCATTAGACATGTTCATACATTTACAGAATTTGATGTCAGTTATTTAAGCCATTTACTAAAACTAAGTACGGGAAGAGACATCTGGTCTTTGGAAAAAAAAATACATATATTTATGGAGGAAAAATGCAATAGTGAGAGAAAACAAGCTGGGACATCCTTCAACTCCATGCCAATTATAATCCAGTCTCTCATACTTCTATTGTAGTCAAAATAACTGCAAAATTTATCACAAACACTTCTCTAGCAATAAGACTACATTAATTAATCTCCATTACTCTCAGCCACATAGCTGTTCTTTTCAATTAGACATCCTATCTGCTCAGCTCAGTACCCAGGGCTCCACATGCACAGCTAAATCAAAGTCTACTCCATCTCGGATAGCATGGTCACTCCTGAAAAACACAGATTCTGTACCCCCAAGGAAATCATTATCAGATCTCATCATCACTGCCATTAACATTAAATTCAAACAAAATCACAACAACTCCACTTTCCAAAACTCTTAAATAGAGCATAAACATTTTTCCTCTAACCCATTAATATACCCCGGCCAGACAAAAGGTTTACATTTACCAAGAGTTTTTCCTGATCACATTAAATATACATGAGATAGAAATAAATGTTTCTCCCTCACAAGTTCCTATTACGAAGCAGGAAATATTTGCCACTTATTGTGGTTTAGAATTTACAAAAGATGAAAGCAGATGTATTTAAATGGGGTCGTATTAACATAGAGATTTCCTCCTTGACCTTTTTTCCTTTAAATGTGCTTCTTCTGTCAAGTAGTTACATTCTGTTTCTTTCAAACAGAAAGCATTTAACTCACCAGACATTTGACAGAGACTTTGCTGGGGATATTAACTAATTTACTAATCCATTGTCCTAGCACTCTCTTGTTTCCCTCAGCTTTCAGCATTTTATTATGGAATGATTATCTAGGAGTAAATCCAAAGGAAAAGAGAAAAAAAACCCTACAGAAAAATAGAAACTCCTGCTTTCTGGAAAAACAAAATCTGGGCTAGAATATCAAAACTCAGCTCAGTGCCTTTGCGTGCCATTCTGCTGCAGCCATTGGATGTGTCAGAATATGCTGAAGGTTCCATCAGTTGATAAGTATTTTTATTTATATGAAAAGCAAGCTGCCTGCTGTACTGAAGTACTCAAAAGGAAACCAGGAATGGTTTCAGCTGGTATAAACATTATTCTCCTTTCATGCTTCGACCTACTGTGGCAGAATTCTGTCATATCACTTACAAAGGGATTAATAAGTGTTTAACTGCACAGTTCACTCCCACAAAAAATACCAGAAGGTCAGTTTAATCTTTATGAACTTCAACGTATAAAAGATTGCTTCTCTTAGATAAAAAAAAAAAAGGAGCCAAGGGAAAAAAAAAAAAACACAAAACAAAAACAAAACACCACCAAACAAGCAGCTTTCATCTGTGAGGAAAACATGCTCTTCAACATCACATTTGTGTACAGGGACTTGACCAGTGCAGTGGTGAATAATACTTCTGTACACTAACAGTAATATTCACTTGAGAGAAAAATTTGACTGCAAAAATGCAAATCAGCATAAATCAAGGTTACAGAATTTGGCCCTAAGTGAAGTTGCCCCCATCTTGTTCAAAAAAAGCACTTCCAAAACGTCAGGTCAATACCAGGTCAAAGACTATCAAGCTATTTAATCTAGAGATCTGAAATATATGAATTCAAATTTTACATCGAGGGTAGCTAATCATTGGGACCATATTATAATTAATCCTTAATCAGATAAATTAACTTACTGGTATGTTAGAAAAAAATTCAATCTTTTACTGCGGTAGAAAAATGAATATAACCTCTCCTAGGAAATGTCCTAAATGTCTCCCTCAAAAAGTCATTAGCTGGAATATGTGGTATATGGTAACTTAATGTCAGAAAAAGAGGTAACAGACGTTAACAGTCCCATAATGAGCTGAAATGCAATTTAAACGGTAATCTCATTACCTAAAAATAAATAAAGCGCTTCTGCTTTACCTTTTGGACTTAGCCTAGGCCTATTTGCTTTATCTCCATTTAGGTTTCAACTTTAATCATATCTCTGAAGGTTTTAAACAGAAGAACTCCAGCAGCAACTGGCTTTGTCTACAATATTTGCCTGCTTGTAGCTGTTTACACCGAAATTTCTCATTTGCTGCCAACTGGAAGGCAATGTCCATAGCCAGAGAGGGGAGATAAGGGTTTAAATCCCACTATCAAGAGAATCACCTTCTCAGCAGAGAAGTTTGAACCATATTTAATTAAATAGTAATTTACTTCCAGTGCATTCATTTATGTTTCTTCTATCAAGAGTATGATCCAGATAAATAAATGCTGCACAAAGCCTTTGTATCACTACAGAAAGTAATTCTATTCTCTTCCAACTTGTAGGAATGCAGAACTTTTCTGGGTAATTGTGATTTCTTTAAAATGTACATGGATAGATATCTCCCTATATTGTATTAAAAAAAAAAGAAGGAAAGAGAAAGAAAAAGAAAAATGCTCTTTCTCATGCATATCTAATCAATTAAATACTGCTAACTGAAATCTGCAACAAGGCAAAACTTACAAGGTATTTCCAACAACAAAAACCTTACCACCCCACAAGACATTTATGCACAAAATGCCATATAAAAAAAGGTCTTTGAAGGAAACCATATGAAACTCAGACAAAGCCAAATGAACTCAAAATGCCCCAAAATCTCAAGGACAACATATTTTCCCTCTAACCTGCTAATATGCTGTAGACAGGCCAAAGGCTCACATTTACACAGTTTTTCTCAATAAATTCTATGTAAGATACATATTTTACCTATATAAGATAGATATATTCTGTAGGAATTACTATTTCCTCCTCACAAGTTCCCTTTATGAAGCAGGAAACATTTGCACCTCGCTGTAGTTTCTAATTTGCAAGATGAGAGTGGGTGCCTTCAGAAAAGGTCATATTTTCTCTGTAATCCCCCCCCCTATATTTTATATCAGAAAGGTAACCTTTTCTATGTTAAATAACTCCTAGATTGTCAAAGTTAGTTTTAACTCTTGAAAGCTGTGTCGTTCCACTACACTGCTCTACTCTACTATGTTTCAATTATTCTTTGGCCCCATTTGGCACAAGTGGGACTCAGTGTATCATTTTCATAAGAGCAAAGGAGGAGTGCTAACTAAAATAATAAGGCAAGACTGCTGGTAAATGAAGAGCAATGTCACATCAGTAGAAAGAGAGGTCACAGTTCTGTGTACACGTTTTTATGCATTGGGAGGTAAAAAGCCACCCTGATGAGTAGGAACTTGGGGGAGACACAAGAAACCTTTGTAACACCAAATAATTCTGGCAAACAGCCTTTACCCAGCATGCCATGCTTTTCCCCAAGATGGGCATTTCTATCATTATCAGGTATTAATTACTCTAAGTTTGAATAAGTTATTTAATTAAGATTTTTTAAACTTTCTAATCCATCTTTTCCTTTAATAAATCCATTAATGGATTTCCATGCATTTCTGAATGAGCTGTTCTTTCTCTTGATGTATTTGTAAAGAAAGACAGGTACAAATTCCACAAATTTTAAGCCACTGAGAAAAAAAGGATTTCACTATTGACAGTTTCCTAGTTGGAGATTCCATAAATATCCATGGAAGTTTTCCATGGAAATCTACAGGTCATTTCCTCTCAGACATCAAATACCTTTTACTTAATACAACTCCTTCCCTTCTTTCCCCTTTTCCCTGGATTTGTTTTCAGGTATGTTAGATGTTTGACAGAACATCAACATGTAAATAAGGTGTTGTAACCTCTCCTTTAATCAAGGCATTATCTGGAAGCTGAGCAATGAGCAGATTTTAGACAGCATATGAAAAAGTTTTGAAGCACTGTGACAGAAACCGAAGCAACATTTATCCAGCTCTGAATCGTGCCCATCTTTTTTTATTCTCAATTAAAATTGAGCACTTATTATGCAACAAAATCATTTACAGACGGAACATTTTTTAAGACCTTTTCTACTCCAGCATATAATTATCCCATGGACATGCCTCATCCTTTTCATATTTTAAAGACTTCCCAACAGAAACATCAGTAATATTGCAAGAAAGAAGTGATCAGGACTCCTGTTACATGCCTATAAGTAATAATTGCTTTGCTATATCATGCAGAATATTATGAAAGGGCAATAACTGAAAGCAATTATTTATTCTTATTTTCTGTTAGTCTGCATTCAGACTGGTGCCTCTCTAAGTTGATATTGGCATTATCAGCCACAAAGGATAAAACACTCTCAAAGTTCAGAACATTTGGTCACACTCTATTATGAGATATTTCTAAGATGCTTTCACTTTCTTCTTGAAAACAATCAAATAAATATTTAGGGATGAAAAAGTATTCAAAGCATTTCATATGGTTGTTTTGAACTATCAGTAGCCAAGGACAGGAATACACCTTTTCAATCAAGCTTTTAATTATTTTCCCCCACCTGAAGAAAGCAGCTAGCATATTTTTGGCATTAATTGTTTCCTACCCAGTTGTATTACTTTTGTTGGCTTGAATCTTGAAAGACAACACTGTTTTCTTTCACCATCAAGTGACCTCTCCGAATGACTACGGATAACACGATTTGCTGCAGTCACCTTAGCATTTGTCATACTTTTCAACAACAAAAAAAAAATATTGAAAGAGTTCTGGCTTTGGAAGCTCCACTAGAATCATATTTATGATGCACACTGATTCTGCTTTGCCCTTCATCTCACAGTCCCTGCTTGCTGTTATACTCTTGAGGAGCATGACATGGTCTTAAACAAGCAGGACGAGATGTCACACTTGCTGGGCCCTCCTGGAAGTCTGCAAAAAATGGCACAGGCTCAGTGTCTCCATTCCTCCTCCACCTGCATTTCACTCCATGACTCACTGACCCACACACCAGAGCTCTGGCTTCCACACGTGTGTGATGCTGTAATGCAGCCCAAGCTGGAGACCAGCCAAGCTTGGGGAATGTCCATAGTCTGTCCTCTGTCAGCAGCTGCCCCAGCCCCTGTTGCCATCCAACTTCTCAGGACATTGCTGCAGTCATGAGACAGAGCTATACAAAAATCTGCAGAGAGATGAAATTACAGAGAGAGACACAACCATGGGAAGGTTTAACAAAGCAAAACAAAACAATAACAATAATAAATAAATAGAAAACAGAGGGTTTAGTCAGGAGTACTCTGGTCACTGAGCAAGCTGAGAGCCAAGAGCTGCTCAGTTGTTGGTGTTGGGTGCATCCACACCCATGCTGGGGCAGGTGGGTGATGGCACCTCACCAACACCAAGGAAGAGCTCCAACATGCCACGGAGGCTTTTCTGGCTTCACAAAGATTTTTCTGGCCTGCAAAGACCCTTTTAGGTGTGAGCATGCTAATGCTTAGCCTCAGAGTTCATTAAATTAATTATTTTGTGTGTGTTGGACAATAGCTACTTTACCCTTTCAGGCTGTGTATGTGCTGCTTGCAAAGTTGGTCTCTGCAAAGCTGAAGATGCCCAAACCAAAGTACCACCGATAGTACAATGACACTCACAGAGGGTTTAGGTGTTTGTGAACCACGGTGGTGTGTGACGTGCTTCTGTGCCTTGCACGCCTTCCTGTGCTTAGAAAGCATCAGTTCTTTGGATCACATCTAACATGAGGTGTGTTTTCATCCTAGCCAGCCAGTAACAGAAGGGGCCAAGATTTGGTATTCCTGGCTCTGGCCTCAGATTGCCCCTGTGAGAGAAAAGGCATCAGGTAAGGGCAGGCTTTTCAGCAGGGGAGGGCAAGGTGAAGGGAGATGGGAAATTAAGTAGGTAGAATAATCCCACTTTATTCTGCAGCACCCTCAAACATCTCACAATCATTTCAAACACATTGATACCCCCAACCCTGAAAGTCCTCCATGTTCCCTGCACCTTAGTGCCTTGAAAAACTTTACTGACCCAGCCAGCTCTCCCAGGGGCAACAAAATTCAATTTTCCCTACACTGCTGAGAAGACTTAAGCTGGCTTTGATATGAATAATAAGCAATGATCCCACTGGACTAAGCATTGTACAGAGACATAACAATGAGTTGGTCCCTGCCACAAAAGCTTACAAGCTAATTAATGAAAAAATAGATTTACACATATCTGTAAAACAATGCAAAGATGTAAACAGGAGTCCCGTGGTGAGTGGTCCAGCAATGTATGAAGTGCTGCAAAACTTTTAGTCCAAAAAGACAGGGCTTGGGCACATTCCTAAATTACCTTAAAATTACTCTCCCAGGGCACATTCCTAAATTACCTTAAAATTACTCTCCCAGAGCTATCCAGAAGCAGGGAGAAGGGAAATGTGTGAAAGGGACATGTTGAAATTACAGATGTCTCTGTCTTACAGTCTGGTTTTTATCCCAGTTAACTCAGTCTGTTGTTCTTGCCCTAATCTTGGTGTTTAAGCTCTTTCTGATTCTTCCCCTTTGCTACAAAATCAGCATGATCACAGTGAAATATTGCTCCTTTATGACTCTTAACAACTTCACAATAAAAAGAGAATAGAATCTGATACAGTGTTAGATCCTCCCAGGTCTACAAACAGGTAGAGGCGACAGCTCTAAGCTGTGTGAACCGCACTTTTTATCTCCGTGATGCTACTGTTATTAACTGGGGGTAATTTTAGCACAAACACCAACCAAATTGACCTAATAGACAAAACCCAACCTTATGTCTTCCAACCCATGAAGAATCCTGCTTCTTCAAGGCTTTCTCAACCCCAGCAACTTTTTTTTTAATACCTTTTAAATGAACTGTTCAGCAAATCTGCGGCAGCATGAAAGCAAACTATTAAATTCAATGAAATATAAACAGCTCGAGGTGCTACTAAGAAAAGGGATGTATGACAACACTTTAAACGGTGGCTTCCACTCTGGGTGAAAATACCAGTTCCAGTGTTATTCCCAGTGGCAAGTCGTTTCAAGTGCAGAAGCACAAAGCCTGTAGGATTCATTTGCAGAAGCCTCCTCAAGTGTTTTCTCCAGGGTTTACACCTACCTGCCCAGATGGTTTACAGGGGGGGAAATTCCCAGGGCCATACCTAGAGCCTCATTCTTTTCATTACAGATTCTGTATGGCTGCAGGCTCAAGAGTATCATTGCTATAAGCTTCAAGAGGCCTGAGGAAAAGCTCCTTGAATAAACCCAGGCAAAACTCTGTCTAGACAAGAGAAGTGAGGCAGTTTGATTCACACAGTTCTGGGGTCCAAGAGGAGGAGGAGGAGGAGTGAAACCCAACTGTACATAGAGAGTTCTGCCTACAGCTTTCTGCCTGCACTCAGCTTCCAGATGCTCTGGCAGGTAATTCTTAATTCGTGTTAATTCTTAGTTTATCCATACTGTTGCCACTGGGACAGACTCTCCTTTTTCATATAAACTTTCAAATAGTACCAAAATCTCAGGCAAAGCGAACTGGCTTTCTGAAGAGTACATTGAAATTATTAGATGATGAAAACACATACAAAATAAATGGGGCTATATTAGGTCAGTTTTAAACTGTAGTCTTCACAACCCAAGTCATATGGAGTGATCACAAAATTACACTCTTTAGAAAGACATATAAAATACCAAAAAAAAAAAAAATTAATAACTTAATTAAGAGAACATCATTAGGAAAAACAAAGTTGTTATACATGAGCTAGTCAGTAAAGTAGGATGCTCTTTGCATGCTGTCCAGTCTTTTTTATTTCATAAAAGCTTCATAAAGCAAAACAGGAGAAAAAAAGAGAGTAATTCTAAATAATGTGAGGGTTTCTAAAGGTAAGAAGTACACAGAAAAATGTGTACTAAATCACTTAGCAGATGCAAGGAAAAATGGGAAAATTTATAGTATTCAACATGTCTCAAAACTCTTCATTACTTATTGGCTGTAGTTGGTCTAACAGATACACAGTAGAATGCAACATAATGTTTCTAAGTGTTTCTGAAATCACACAGAATGGATCTCCGAATTTAGTTTCTACTTCACAGACATATGTCTTAAGAATTGAAAGCACTGTAGTCTGACTTCTATTTCTGAGATTTCTATTTATCCCCTACCAATGTATTTTTAGGTTATTCGGAAGCTCACAGATGATATTATTCTAATTTGACTTTTTCCTCTTGTGCTATATATAAATAGAGATACATTTCAGCAAAATCCATAATTTACTATAAACTTATCTAGAAATACATTTGGAAGTGATCTTTTTAAACCTCTGAAAATTCCTCTGGCTTCTTCATGTCTGCAGTCTTCTGAATTTGCTTTCTGTTCTCGGAATATATTTGATTACCAGGAGTGAATTGTTTATGATTACTGCTGTGGAGGAGAACAGTTTCTGTGTTTCCAAATACTTTCATCTCCTGTTTGTTTTCCAAAACTTTCAGGTTCTGTTCTATTAATTTTTCTCTGCCTGGATGCACAGCTAACTGCAACATAAATCATCTAAAGACATGGATTTATCACATCTGGAAGATTCTCTTCAGTACTGTCTACAAGGTAAAAACCTTTACTTTTTCATCCACCTATATTTCACATTCCCCATTTTATTTGGCACATTTAAACTAGATGCAAAATATACTTTCTACTTAGTCATGAAATAACCGTGGCAGGATATGACAGCTGTGCAAAATGGAGAGGACGACCTTTAAAAGGTTCACAAAACAGGATACTGGGACTCTGAGACACTGCTACCACATGTACTGCCAAGCAAGAGTCGATTAATCAAGATAGTATGGCAGGAAAAATGTTTTCTTAAATTTGTGACACAGAGCTGAGGCTGGTTTGTCACTGGGCACTGTTAAAGGAGCAGTGCTCAATCCCTTCTTTCAGGGCTGGTGTTGACACCAACGCGTTTGGTAACCTTGTGGCAAAGCAAATCACCTCTGTGAACCCCACTGTTCATCTGCAAAACAAAACTGGTAGCAATAACCTGTCTTCCCAGGTTGTTATTATTAGTCTTAACTAATTAATATCTGTAAAGTGCTGTGATCATCAAATGAAACATTATTTATAAATGCAATTACTCTTATATCCCTGAAACTGGATAAACAGGAAAGAAAATCAAAGGAGAGGGAAGAGCAGCTTCATTACCAAGGCATCACTTTTCTCCTACTGCTCCCATTAGTCCTTCCTGCTTTAACCACTCTGGGTTTCATTTTTGACAGTAGCAGAAAAAAGAACAACAAACAAAGGCTCAACTTCATCAGGTTAGAAGTATATTTGCAAATGAAGCAACATACAATATTGTGCAGTGAGCAAGTGGAAAGCTCCAAAAAACTACTAAGTGCTAAGGTGAAAGAGCATCCAGCCGCAGGCAGCGCAAGGGAGTTTCATTCCTAATAATATTACAGCCAAGTGAAAAATATGTAGCTCAGATCCAAAATCCTGCAAGGCTTTCTCAGTCTGGGACTTGAAGACTAGGACCATAATAGCAGAAGCAGCTCTGATTTGTATCCTACTGGCTCATTTCAAAGAGTCCCTCACACCACACGTACTCAAGTAAGTAGAAAAAGCTGAAATGTGTGTTAAATATCAGAAAGTATAAAGACTGACATTTATCTGGCAGTATTTTTAATAATGGCTCCACTTTTTCACAAAGACTATTCTCAGCAACACCTGCCTGCTTCTCTTATCTGGAAGAGGCATTTCTATGACTCCAGTGTGAAAAAAGGAAAATTAAAAATAAAAAAAGGGAAAAAAATAATTGAGCAAACCTACACATGCTGCTGAAGAAAATGGTTTCTGAATTAAAACAGATCTGACAAGCATTTTTAAGTCTTGCCCTGCCTAGATAGGTTTAAATATAAGCAGCTTTGCCAGAAAATAAGCAAGTAAACAGAGGAGGGCATGATAAGGAAAGGACCAAGTCAATACTCGCCTGAGAAAATGAGAGCTTACAATTAGGAAATAAGATAACACCAGGAGGTCTAGCCCCATTTCAGTCGCAGATGTGTCTATATGATTTATATGTGAGAAACAATATCAAAACAAACGAAATCAAAACAGTCTGCACATTTACGGGGCTGTGAGTTTGTACTTTTCTTCAGTTACACAGTGATAATTAAGAGAAGACATTTGAAACACCCACTTCAAATCCGAACATACTTAATATAGGGTAACATAACACAGAACTTAGTAAAGATGTCAGCTCAGTCTAAAATCATAATTACTGTGTACATCTTGTTCCTGAGGGGTTTTCCCAGTAGAAATAATTGCATTACTTCAAGTTCCTTTTATTAAAAAAAATTACACATAGGCATAACATGTAATTTGGCAAACAAAAAATAGTGTTTTCCTTTTATTTGCAGATTTTATATTTCCCTGGCAAAATGCTGCAGACTGCAGTAGCATTCAGCTTGGAGTAAACTTTAACACTTTAAATCAGATTATATTCAAATTAAACAGCTGCACAATTAATGATAGACTAAGCAAACTTCCTAATTACCTGAAGTATAACTTTAATTTTTATGATCGTGTTATCTGTAACCCACCAGCTGGACTACTCCATTCCTTTCTGGCCCTCATCTTACCCAAAAGAAAATTTTGTTTATTCTGAAGGAAAGAACAGTTACAAAAGTGTGATATATTTGGACTGGAAAGAGAACAGAAGTTCTATGTTTTCACAGTAAAAAATATTACCCTGCCTTCCACGGCGCACACACCATCACCCCATAACTCTGATCAAACCTGAAATATCTGAAGGAATAATGTATTTTCACAAAAGATATCAAGGTGATTAACACCACCCAATGATGAAGTCGTCATTTATTCCCAAAGCCAGCTGTTGAACGTGCCCCACTGCTGTTAGTGTGTGCTGCATTTCTCCAGGCTGCATTCGTCCTGGCTCGCTGGATTCCCCTGGGGACACTGGAGAGCAAAGACCTGAGCTGTCCCTAGCCAGTGTAAATACTCAGCATGAGTCAGCATCGTTTGGCACAATGGCCTTTAGGTCCTGAATGCAATAACAATAAACCACAGCAAGCAAGTCTAAATGGTATTTCTAGTTGGTTTATGCATACTGAAAACACTGGTTCCTTCAGTCAGCCTCTTCACCTCCCTGTATCCCTCACCTCCATCATGTCTGGCTTTCTTTAAAATGGAGGGAACAAAACCCCCCACGTTTCCATCTCTTATTTCCATTAGAATGAGATTTCCTTTTACTGGCAAAACCTCTTCTCATGGTTAAAAGTATACACTCATAGAGATGTGTAGCATCTACAAAGTCATGTGCAACATACTAATACTGGGTAACGACAGAGAAAACCATTTTCCTTTTTATCTGTTCGCCACAGAGGCTCTTATCAAATGCTGCAAAAGCAACCTCAGTCTTCATAGATATTTCCCCAAAATTACAGTCTATCAGTTACAAATCAGCCCTGATCAGCTGGGGGGTTGGATATAAAAAAATTAAAAAAGAAAAAACCCCACACTTTAAAGACTGTATATCCAGATTTCCCCTGACATTTGAAGTTAGGGAGAAAAGATTATTTGCTTTTACTTTGAAATGAATCAGCACTTACAGCCCAGTAACTGACCACGGTCACATTTTTCTCTAGTTACTTTTAAGCCCTCAAGCCTACAAAAGAAATATTTTACCCCTCCTGTTCAAAGTAACAAGGCCAAAAGTGGAGGAGAAATGCAGCAGAAGCACTCAGTGCATGGTGCAGTTCTTGTGCAATTAAAGAAAGCCAAGCTCTGTGTGCTGTTAGCATATCAATAACCCAAAATTAAAATATACAGTGAAGCCTAAAGTCATGGCTTGAGTGCATCCATCAGAAACATAGTGTGCACCAAAACACAGTCAGTGTGCCCTCATTTTCTTCTGTGCAACAGGATAGGACATGGCCAGTCACCAAGACACTCCTGTAAAACAACGTTTCGAAGGGAACCTCACAACAGCACCTCAGGCTCAAACACCCTGAAACTTAAAAAGAAAAATTTCATCTTGAAGGTTTAATCCAATTGCTGCAAGAAGGCTGAGCATGAAGAATGATCCAAATAAACCTTCCATGTAGGAGGAGTTCACTTCTGGTTTTGAACTCTGGGTCTGTCTTCACAAATTTCACAAACCATCAGTGAAAACAATTCCATTCACACTGGGAAGATTCCTAAGCTATTCTATAACTCATTAAGTGTCTGATAAAAGTCAAATCAATTATTTTCTCATAGACACCAAATAAGCTCTAAATGCACAATAAATAGAAGCAGCACTATTTATTTAGTAAGAAGTCCAATTATTTCCTGAGCAATCGCATTTTCTTCCCCTTACAAATACCAGTTCCTTTGTTCTCCCATCCTTCAGCTTCTTCCCAACTCATTTTTGTCTTTACAAATTTATCTGTGGATTGCCGTCTTGTTTGGATGTAGAAAGTGACTGAAGCAAGAGGAGGAGTTTCTCTCAAGCAGCTTTCTCAAGGAAGATTATTTACACTCACACTTCAGAGCTGGGGAAAACTGGATCTTCCTGTTTCATCTCCTGCCCAGGGACACGGTGGAGATGTGACTGGACAGGGTGCTAGGTATTACCTAAGCTCCCTTGCCCACAGAAGTGTTCCCACAAGGTCCTTTCCAGCCTGGACTGTTTTATGATTTTGTATTTTGGATGAAGAGAATTTGTCTTCCTCCAAGTCCCTCTGCTTCTAAAAGGCACACCCGCTCGGTATGGAAATTGAAACCCAGCAGATGATTGCAATGGTGACAGGGAAGGACATGTTATCTCTGGGTGACCTCTGTGCACAGGGCCACGGAGCCCATGTGGAGCTTCACCATTGTTCATAAAAGTTATTTGATAAAGTGATGATGACAACTTTACTTTCTTTATCACAATCTTCCTCTCCTATTCCATCTTCATTTTAATTTTGAGCATTCAGCACTATATTTTATTAAGCATAACTTGATTACACGAAGACACTGTGATGACACTACTATTGACTAGGATATTAGAATAACCTTGCAAAACTTAATTCTTTTATAACATTAAAAAATCCTATTATTTTTGACCTCTGCTCGTTGCTATAACTATCCTCCACAGACTCTAACATAAAAGCAGAAACCAAATGAGAGTGATAAAGTGCAGGCTGTATATAAATACTCAGTATATACCTATTTCTCTCTGTGTACATGTGCACATTCACTCACAACTATATGCACAAGCTCCCTCTGCTCTTCAGTCCTGAAGGTCAACTTCCACTCGAAGGTCAACCATTCAAAGGTCAGTAAATTCCAGACATTAAGAAGAATCAGGTGGCAATCAATGGTGCTCACATCTGAAGAAGAACAGGCTGGAGAGCTGAACAGAGAGGCTTCCCCTCAGGTGGCCAGCAGCACAGCCACGCTCCCCTGCTGACCTGTTTTGCTTTCAACAGCCACGGCGTGAGCTAAATCGCCCACCAGAGAGGGAGAAGCAACATCACCTAAGACAGTGCTTCCAGCTTAACATCATGAGGTCCCATTTTTGCCTCTTGGCTATGGATTCCCTCCAGTAGGCCCATCTGGGTGGTGTGTGAGTGTGCCTGACTCCACACAAGCAGAGTCCAGTCCAGCCCACAGCCACTGCAGACGCTTGGGAATGACACACAATTGAAAAACAAGCTACAGTGGGGAAGGCTGATTTAGCTGGTACAAGAGAAATAAAAGACATATAATATGTGCAACAGAAATGTGTAAATTATTGGTTTCCCAGCCAGATAGCTGAACTAAAAAAGTAGGTTAGAAGGTCTGTTGTTTTCAAAGCAGTTTTTCTTTAGCCTGAAGAAACTAACTGAAGTCTGTTCGATCTGGGTCCTAGAACTCAGGAGCCCTCAGGAAACTCTCCATAGGATATCTCCACTGCCCTGAAGTCAAACAGGAGAGAGATTCCAGATTTTCCTTGCGCCTCTCAGACGAGTGTCTAAGCTGCTAGGCTAGAAGCTCCTTGCAGATGTGAATCCTCTCAGCCACTATTTTGCATTTCTAGTGTCACAACATTCTTTATCAGTTTTTCTTCTGACTGTGTCCTCACTCAGATCATAGCTATTCAAGAAGCTGAACATTCTTCTCCTAGTCAGCCACTTTGACCATATTACTCTTTGAATCCCTCTACAGATTTTCCTTTTCACAGCTGCATCCAAGTTATTCTCCTTCATTTGCCAAACTCAGTACAGGCTCAGATTAAAACATGCATTTCAGTAATTTTGTTCCAGCAGCTCTTCTTTCCTTAAAACATCAGCGAAATCCCGGTGTATTACGTATTCAAATGTGATGAGCTGTAATGACAACAAAATAATAAATCATCACATCCCTAACCATCATATTAAAATGGATGCAGTGGTTAAAGAATTATGTAGTGAACAGAGCAGAACACTGCTCTGCTACACGAGTATAAATCTACAGTAACTTCAGTGAACCCACTGAGATTTACACGGCTGTTCTTCGGGACAAAATCTGACCCACGGACCTCTCTGAAGTATATTACACCTATAAGGTTTCATAAGGGGGACATAGATGAGGTTTACATCACATTTTAATGGAAAGACTGTTCTTAGAAGTGAAGGATTTTGCACTTGCTGGAAGGTGCTTGTCAAATGAGAAATAGGAGAGCAGGAGGAACTGAAGAATAGCAGCCTTATGTCATAGGTAGTCTTATGAAAGGCAGCCTTGAAAAGAGTGCACTATAAAGAAAGCATATTGTTATGTTTTCTGACAAGGATCTGGTTTGCTAAGTGATTCTTGAACTCCACAGGGGGACTTGTCTCTTCACCTTGATTTAAAAGAACATACAAACAATACCACTTAAACTCAAAATATGCCCAGGCTGCCTTCTGATTCCACTGAAAGAATCTCAGAACCAGGCAAAACAGATGGTATTGAAGCCCTTTCCTTTAGCTAATACTGGCTGTACTTAGAAGCCTGAAAAGAGTGAGAGGTTTTAGGAGGAAAAACAGACCTTATGTTTTCTTTTTTTTTTTTTTTTTTTTTTTTGTCAGGGTTTATAAAGATAAAGTTATTAATCTGATTATTTTCCATGGTATGTTGATTCACTGTGGAGTGATCCAAGCTAACTGGTACTGCGAGACACTAAACCCTCCCTTTTCATCCATTTCACCAGGAGGAAAGAGCTTAGTGCATTCAATCCATAAGAAAAAACAGACAAGAGTTTATCCATCATTCTGGTCAAAGCACCTTCCCTGCAGATCTGCTGATTCTTAGGTCAGAACCAGGATTCTATGATGCAGTTACAGATACGATACATTATACACAACTATCTCATTGGCAGTGTTCTTTTCTAAAACAACAATGCTCATTTTACCATTTCTTGCATTTTTAATTGTATTTTCAAGGAGAAAAACAAAAACCTTGCAACAGCAGAAGAGACTAATCCATTATAATCACTGGTGAAAAGCTCACAGTGACCAGATGCTCAGATTATTACAGACAATTTACAAAGAAATGGCAACAGAAATTAAAACAAACTGCTAAAACTACTTATTATCTATTCTTCCAAGGGATAAAAAGGTAGAAAAGAGCACCAAGAAGTCTGAGATTGAAGACAGCTTTTGTTACCATAGATACTGGGCAGGTGTGTCATTTTCAACTATAAGCACACATTTGATAAGAGGCTTCTGACTGCAAATGCACCTGAATAAAATAAGGAGGAGTTGTAAAAAAAAAAAACCCAGAGCTAGATAGACTGAGCTGTTTCACACCTCCAGATTATCTTGCAGTTGATGTGTTACCAAGTCTCTGAAATTTCCATCTAAACAAAGAGCAAGCAGATTTTTAGAATTTACTGGGTTGTGAGCTTTCAAATCTGTTCATCCTTCATCCCACCGCTTTCACGTAGACTTGAAAACCGAATACTCATGAGATGAATGGTATTTCTAGACATCTAAGTCTGTCTTTCAAACCTTCCTGGCTTGATACACAGACGTTTAAAATATTAATTTTTCCTTGGAGATCTCCAAGAAAAAAAATGGGGAAAAAAATAGCTGATGGCAACAATTGCTGTTTAGAGAAGAGCAAAAATGTTTAAAAATTTAATCTATCAAAACTTCTAAATGTATATTGGAGATGCACTTGCTAACACCCAGCAGCAGTAGCAACCTACACAAAATGATGCAAAATTCATTCAAATTGTCAGTTGCAACATTATATAATTGAAGTACAAAGAAAAATGGTGATGGCAAAATTAAAGGTACAAATCAACCTTCTTTGGTTCATCACACGTGATGATCTTTGGAAGACTATTAATGTGTTTCAGTAGCAGACTTCTTCTATTCATCAACAAAAACAACTGCTAATTTGTATCTACTACTTGCCCAGCAAAAGAAAAACATTCAAAAGAAGCAGCAAAAGCTAGGACAATTTTTTTAAATTATTATTATTATTTTTATATCTTCATTACTGGGATATATTCATTTCCTTGCAATCAACTTCATTGAGGATAACGGCTTGGAAGATAAGCTGCTAAAAAAAATGTCAGTCTCCCAAGTAAATCTATGTACTGGCTTATTTATGAGATTTCCCATGAATCCTACTTGTTGCTTCCCAACAGGCTGTCTCTTTTAAAACTCTCTTTTACATTTTGCTAAAGGTCAAAACCAAAACTCTGACCTAACCCTTTCTAACCTCCACAACAAGGTTTCGTTTCAGGTGTGGATGGCGATTCTCTCTGAACTGTGTACCTGCTCATCTCACTCCCTTTAGAACATCTTCATGAACATTGGATCTCAACATCACCAAGGCCTTCTTTCCTTGAAAGAAGTACAAGCATAGTTTCATTAGGATGGAAGAAAACTCTGAGTGAGCCAAAGTTTGGCAGGTATTCCGTCAAAGAAGCGGTAGGCCTCTGGGAATTACAGGGAAAGTAATGATCTTTTCCTTACATATCTTCTTCATGGCTGTGAATAATAACAACTTGCTGTATCTAACTATTTTTTATCTCAATCCACAGCTGTAGGCAGGAATTACTTCCAGCATTCCAATGATAAAATCACATTTCTGAGAAGCTATTAGGAAATGGGCTGCTACATTCTCCAGCTGGCCATTCCCTAGTCTAGAAGAATAGTTTTAGTTCCTCCTTGAGTTGAAGAACCACGTTATGAGACAGAAGGAAACTGAGCTTCTTCAGCTTCCCTCTAGTTTCTCATCATAAGTCTTCCCTAAAGTCCTTGGTGTGATCTTTGATGTCTGCAGGTGGCATGCCATAGCCATAGGTTGTGTGTTCACTTGTTATATGTATGGTTTCCAGAAAGCAGTCTGACTTCATTCTCAGGTTTTGAAAATGCCTTTTTTCAAATGAAACAAAGTGAGTCCTGACCACATGATGTCACTGAAGCTCATGCTTCACAAGAGTATGGAATTTTGCATTGCCATCCTAGTCAGAAATGCACTACCCAATTCTTCACATTAGCTTTAATTAGATTCAGTCATGTTCTTCAACTTGATGGTAGTATAGACTTCTATGACTAATTATTCTCAGTAATCATAATGCTAATAAAAATCTTTGTATAGAGGAAATCATCCATTAATTTAATGTTAATCTCATAAGGCCATTTACTGATTTATGCATTTATATGTTTCTGCTAAAAGCAAACAGCACATATACGTTTTTCAAAGAAGCAGAAGCATAAAATATTTCTCTGAGATTATCTTGAGGCTATATGCCAGATGAAGAAAACTTAATTCTTCATCTCCAGCCATCAAGTCTCACACCGAAGAGCTATTCAAACTCTGAAGTGTATCATCAATCTATCTGTAGCTAACAGCACTGCCGAGATCTGAGTGCTGAAAAAACCCTGTCTACCTACCTCAGTGACCATGTACCTGCAGCATACTTATTACTAGACCAGAAATGTCCCTCTAGCAGCCAGCAGCCAGCTTGATTTCAGTCTACGAATTCAACATCTTTGCAGCTCAAAAAATATAAATGTCCAGTTCTTAGTAATTTCACCTGTGCTCTTCCAGTTGGTAGAGCTCTAGAGGTGACAAATCCTCCCTTTGTTTGAGGGAAAGTTTGACCTTTCTTGAATAACACAATGGGTCACCTAATAGCGAATTGCATGTTCTTCCCTCACCTAGCCCTCTTACCATCCCCTCCTGTATTCCATGAAGCTCTTCCTAGATGCTGTCACCACTGTACAGCTCAAAACTCCCATTTGCAGAAGACAGAAGTAGGAGGCACCAACAGGTTCAGGCATAATTCCTGTTCTTTGACACCCTGTCTCTCCTCCACCTCCTCCTGACAGAAAACCCGTTCATAGGAAGCTTCAGTCAGTGAAGTACACAACAGGGCATCATCTTAGCTACCAAGATTTTCAAGAACACTTCAGAATTCTTCTTTCTACATCAGTGTCTAATACAGTTTAAATGAGCCTCTCCTCCAGGTAATCTGTGTGTCCATCCCAGGGCACACAAAAGACAGTAAAAATCTCTATAATAAGGAATTTTGACCTCAATTCTACATCTGACAGAAGTTATGTAACAAGGAAACTTTTTAATGACCTGCTTTGCAGCCTGTGATAATTTCTACCACAGTTCATGTCACTCTAGGTACAAACATTTGACCTGTTGTCTGATAGCAAAACCATAATATAATTTAAAAAACATATTGTGGTTTGGTTTTGTTGTTTTTAATTACATGATTGCCCTACAGGAGGGCAGGGCAGAAGCATCCCTTGTGATGAATGTCTGTGTATTACAGTGGTTAAAACAAGTTCTATATCCTGTTATTTCTGATCCAAAATGGTGGGGTTTGTGATGGTTCCTGTAAATCAATGGAAAAGATGCTTGGTCAGCGTGGACTGCAGTAGACATTTAGCTCTGGTCATATTCATTTCTATCATGCTTATATTTTTCTATAAGCTTAGGGGTTTATTTAATAAAGGTATAGTTCATTTATGAAAGCTGCTATGGAACAAATCAGAAATCCTCTCAGACTTGGGTCAAATGAAAACTAAGCATTAACTAGTGCAGAGGCAGGAAATCACTACTGTATTACTTTATAATTTTTTTCTGGGAATTCAAATTCTGCATTTAACAGTGGTAATGGTTGAGAGATAATCCCTGAAACCACTTAAGACAGAGAACTTTGTTACTGCTTGTCCTTATCTGGATAATCAAATAATAAAGTCCAACTGGCTACCAAAGCAGAGCTTTCAAGCTAACTCTGAAATACTTTAAATGTAATTTGTTCAGTAAACTGCAGTACATTAAATTTCTATATTAAGTAAATTATAAGGAAGAGTGCACTTTGCAAAATTAAAAAGTGCTCTGTTAACTTATCTATTATTCCTCTGGGAAAGTTTCCAAAGTGTGTCTAGTACAATTAGATACTTTCTTTATGGACAGTCTATAGCCAGGAAAGAATTCTTGCAGCTCAGCAAATGCATTTCCAGTATTGTTGTAGCCTCCTTTTTATTTTCCAAGGTGAAACTCCCTGATCACAAACACCACTTTTCCTAGGTTGTATGGGCAGATTGAAAACTTGTAGATAAAAATAACCACCTAACTCACTATCTGACAGAATCAAAGAAACATTGATCACTTGCATGCTTTTAAGTGACTCTTTTTAAAAGTACTCTTTGGAAATGCACTTAGAAAGAAAGTAATTGGGATACATGATACAGTGGACTTATTTCAATAGAGTCCCACCACACAGCAACTAATAAATTGCCTTCAACACGTTCTATGGAGCATAAATGAGATATTATTTTCAACAAGTTATTTTTATAAGAACAGATACGAGTGCTTCACAAGGATATGAAAAAAGCTTGACCTAAATTTGGGGTTTTTTCCTGTAAAGCCTATCTTTCTGAACTATTTTTTCACTGTTTGGATCCTGAAGTATGAGAGTGTAGGAGTCTCAGACACCTATCATTTTGACAAACAGCTGACTGATGCTTTTCAGTTAGAGTGTCTTCATTAATTCCTGGAATGACAAAAATCTTATTTGCGTGAGATACATCTCCCTGTATATCTTGCTAGACAAAATCCAAGAGTTAAAAAAAAAGGGGATTTCTTACTGAGCTA
The DNA here is from genome assembly GCA_013399075.1 of Chloroceryle aenea. Classification (NCBI taxonomy): domain Eukaryota; kingdom Metazoa; phylum Chordata; class Aves; order Coraciiformes; family Cerylidae; genus Chloroceryle; species Chloroceryle aenea. The sequence continues at coordinate 138,727 of VWZY01007438.1, read as the reverse complement.
GAAATGGCTGGGGGGAAAAATAATTTAAAAAAATAAAAATCACCATTTCTCAGAGGATTATTGTATTTGGTTAACGTATGTCAGCCAGAAAAAAAGGCATGTGTCTGTGGAAGTGAGGATTAAGGTCACAGCACAGTCAGAATTTCACATCAGCAGCACTGAGAATTCTTCAAGAGTTTGAAGACCATGGCTGTTAGATCCAACAGCCACCATCAGAAAGCTCCTCTCCCAAAGAAAAGTTGCACCAGCTGAGAAAGCACGAACACCTACAGCACAGTATCTGGGCTTCAGGTCAGTGAGGTGCTTGCTAGAATTTCAGTATCATCCTTCCAATTGTAAATGCTTTCCCAGCTTCTGAGTTTTATTACTTGAATCCCTGGCAAATTGAGACAGTTGCCTGTGAACAGTAGTCATGCTAAAGCCAGAAAGTACCTGCTAGCAGGGATGGGATCTTTGAATAGCACAGCTCAGGTTCCCTTTTGACTCAGTTATTAAAGATTTCAAGTCCTGGGTTGTGCATGACCTGGCCCTTCAGCAGGTGACATGTGGTTGGAACATGACTTCCTGGACATGTCAGAGTAATGAAAATGTACCAGATGAGGTAACACTACACAGCTGTCAGGAAGGACTTTGTCTACACTCTGCTGCTGCTGTAACTGGCTGCTGACTGCAATGCAATTCAAGATAAGTATCTTTTGCATCTGCAGGAATGATGCATTATTTAAACAAGATCATTCCAAAGAGTCTTCTTACTGAAATATCTCTCAAGGACTAAGACAGGTTTATTACCAGTTGAATGCTCAGCAAATCTAAATACACTAATTTTATTTCCCAGCTATGCCTCTTCAGGAGCTAGCTCTCCCAGGGCATAGCCACAAGGTGGAAAACCACATACTGCATGTTGAAAAGCCTGGAGAAGAACAAACAATCGTTGATAGCTTTCTGGCTGCAGACAGCTGGTGCTGACTCAGGTACAGTGGAGCCTGGCACATTCTCAACCCCTTTGAGGAGTTAGCTTGAAAAATAAGCTCTAGAGATGTGTGTATGTGTGTCATCATGCCAGCTGTCAGGGCTCTGACAGTCCCACCTAAGCATGCGAGTACTGGATCAAGGCAACAAGGCCAAGAAAAAGAAAGTGTTATCTTGTCTTTCTGAGCAGTTTAACAGTGTGGTGTCAGTAAAGACACCATGTAGCATGAGTTCTGATTCCTTAGCTCAGGCACTTCTCTGCCAGTTCTCAATTTCGCCAAGACAATGCCAGAACTGTCACACACAGTCAAGCTGAGGAACATCAGGGGAAAATCCCAGTCATCCAAGAAGCAGTAATAAAGACCAAAGAGTATCATCCAGCCCACCTGGAAGCTGCAAATGTAATGAGCTATTTGGAAAAGATCATGACAACCTCGAGCTCAAGTGACTTTTGTTTCTGCCAAATATGAACTAGTTCTGTACCTCGCTAAGCTCGCTACACACACAGTAGGTCTTGCTGAGTGGTGGAAGTCTAATGCTAGCTCACTTCCACATCTTGCAAACCTGGCTTTGTCTTCACTTGGAGCTCTTCCCAGTGCCGTTCTTTCTGAGAGGCTCTTCAGCTACACTGAGGATGTTACATCTAAAAACAGATGCCAGCTCCTGCCAGCAAATGCAAAATGGCTTGTCGCCTTGAAATGTAATCTGCCCACGCTTGAATTTTCTATCAGTGGCTATTTGTAATTTTTTACCAGGTTTTTCAGGATACTTGTGTACATTATGAGTCTCATTTTTTTTAACAGAAAATTTCTGGTAGTTATTATCACATAAACTGAAGTGCTTATCAGATATTCCCCACTTTAATTTTTAAGTAGATCTACAAGTATTGAAAACCAAGCAGCAATTTGCTTCACACCCCAGGATTCTTCTCCCTTTCTATGAAACATTTGTCACAGGTAGCATATATAAAATGCATTGATAGACATTTGCCTTCCCACTCTTCCCCACAGAACAATCTTTAAACCTTATGGGATGCATACTGCAAATAGGATTTTAATGTTCAGTATTTGTACATTTAAAACATAGCAGGAGATTTAACTGCTCCTCTTGTTTGCGTGAAGTCTCATACTATGAATAACTTGGGAGGATTGCTATGGAAATTGAGGCTGGGGGGTGGATCTTACCATTTCATACACTGTACTCCTGTCACAGGACTGCATTTAATATTGAGAAGGGAAGAAAACACCCCCCATTTAGAGGAAATAGTAAACAACTGTCTCATCACCATCACCTACTGTAAGCATTTGACCTCAGTGCCCTGGACCACTTTCTGGCCACACTTAACTCTTCCTGATACTTAACTCCGTAGGCTATACAGGAAACAGGGTCCTTCAAAAGGTGTCTGAATTGTAATATAGTCAGATAACTACAACAACCTTAAGTGTCCATTCATGTAAACTTGCCAAAACAAATAAGCTTGCTGAAAAGAACATTCCTTGACCTCTCCCCCTGCCCTCCTCCTTTTCACCTCCACGAGGTGCAGTCTCCTGCCACACCTTCCCAGGACTTTGCCTGTTTTTTCTTGCATTTCCCCATCTGCAGCACCAGGATGGAACCTAGGGACTTCTCCTACTCACCCTGACACCCAATGGCAAGGAAGGAGGGCCAAAATAAATTTCTCCCCAAACTAGGAGTCCTTTCCCAACCTCCCAGCTCTAAACCTGTACCTGCATTGTGTTTGATGTCCAGAATGTGGCTGAACATTACATTTGTGGAGAGGAAGGGAATTTTCCCGAGTTATCAAATTGGCAAACAAATGCATAGGTCTTTACGCATTCCATGGAGTGCCCAGAAGTCAGGGAGATGACTTTTTGAAGGCTGCATTGTATTACAACTTCCACAGCTTTATTAGGTCTCTATTAAGCTGGAAGGTTAAGCATTTTCCCATGGTGGACTGAGTGGGTGATCACAGATTCTAAACATCAACATGGTGTAGCAGGGAGAGTAAATCTGTGCCCCAGACACCTTATGGTACCCCTCAGCTTCTCTGTAGACCTGACAGTACACAAGCAGAAATGTCTTCTCACTCATCATCAGATTGTTAGTAAACAAGGGACATTAAGCAGTGTTTCTGTTCAACAAAGATCCTGCTGGGTAATTTTGGATCATTTACCCCCAGTTAACCATTAATTGCTACATAAAATTTTAATCTCCATTTAAACAGACTACAGCTCTAGAGCTGTTTCTGCGTCAGCCTCCAGACAGTAGTAACTCTGCAGCTGTGGTGTACTGACTGGGTCCTACCGCCCAGGCAGCGCACACAAACAAAATGTTAACTGAGAAATGAGAAAAAAAGAATTTGCTGTTGTGGAACAGAAGGAGCAGCAGGAGGAGGAGGAAAGGGAAAGAGCAAAAGGAAAGCGGAAAAGTCAGGGAAAGGAGAGATTGAGAAGTGCAGATATAGTTTTTGCTATTAGGAGAAAAATTGCTGTGAAAGAGACTGACAGGTCCTTGACCACTTTCAGAGGATTAACCTCCATAAATATTTTTTTTTCAATTATTAATATGAATAATTAACTAAATCCTAAAGAGTTTTGTTCCCATACCCCTTTCTTCCATGACTCTTGAGCATAAAGACCAACCACATAGATTCCCAACACTGGTGGCTCTGTCATAGGCTGCATTCACTTGGCAGTACTGTCTGTAGTATGGTGACTAATGTTAAAATAGACATATTGAATCAGAACACCACATCCTTAACAACACCCCAAATAAAAATAGCACTTGTACAAACATCTCCCCTTGACCTAATCACAAAGAAGAAGAAAAATCACCATTGCTTGGTGCACCTGCACACACACACAGAGACAGGGGAAGCCTCACCTCACGCCAGGCAGTGAGAGGAAGGGACTGATCTACACCTGCTGAAGTGAAAAAGCAGATCTCCCGTGGGCACAGTCAAATGCAAAGGAAATAGCTCCTTGGAGTCAGAGTTCTAAGGAAAGATGGAAATAAAGAAGATCTACGGCTTCCCTCAGCCAGAGTGTGAAATCCTGGCTCCACTGATGTCAGGGGGAGCTTGCTCCTGATTTCAGTCAGTCTAGAATATCAACCAGAGTGTTCCCAGCCTCAGTTTTATGCTTATACACGACCTTTTTTAATGTTTCTCCCTCTTCTTGGACTCTGCAAGCTCTAGATGAAGTCCCAGGCAATATTTAATCCTCATTTGTACCCTGAATTGAATGAGACACTATTGAAGTGCTGAGCTTTGTGCAGGTCCTCGAACTAGAAAAGCATTTCCTGCTGACTTTCAGGTATTTTGACATAAACTTGTTCCTCAGCCCTCAGTGTCACACATCTGTTGTAGAAACAGCTTGACATACAAAGGGTGTTTAAATACAGATCCATCACTAACAATAAATAGCAAAAAAAACCCAATGCATTTTACTAATCTGCTTCTCTTCACTACTATGCAATTGCTAAGAAGCATTCATGAGCAAAAGTTTCTTTTTAAAAATATAGTTCCTGCATGTTTTGTTAAATATAAAAAAATTAATTCCTTTACCACAAAATTTGTCTTAGAAATTACTACTTTTTTAAATTTTTTTATGTTGTTGGCTTAAAAGCAAAAGTGTAAATCTTCAGATTAAGATGCATTAAAGGCATATTTAAACAGACTTGGGAAGACATATAGCCACATTTTAATTAATAGGCCTTCAAAGGCAGATACTGATAAACTATCTATCTGGACACAAATCTGTTCCCTGGTCCTCAGAAAAAAAGATAAGATCTCTCTCAAGTTAAATATAAATGTAAATGAGAGAGATAATTTGTTTCTTTTTCTGCATAAAAGGAAAAAAAATGAATGTTCTTTTTTAACTGACTTCTGTGTCGAGGTAGAAATAATGAACAGCCACAAGGAATTGTAAGACTTTCTTCTCCAGTTATATAAGGAATATCTGAGGATAAGGATGCTATGTGGGTTTTTCTATCATGTGAGACAATAGTGGAAATAGATTATTTTTATGAGCCATGCAAAGATTTTCCAGACAAACTGATGCCAAAAGTAGTCTGCCAGAAAAAATTGGGCTTTCTCTACTTGCTCTCCAATATTACTAAAATCCTGGACAACACACAGCAAATAAGGCTAGGAATTTCAGCTATAACTTATGTCATAAATACACCCACTCCCCTATCATCAAACTGTTGAGAATCCCAGTAAAGGGAATCCTGAATTTATTTTATTTGTTATTATTATTGATGAAGGAACTCTTAGTGAGTCCATTTTCTTAGATATGGATTTGCTTTTTATTTTCAAACTTTTTTATTTTAAAATTTGGCTGGAGTAAATTCAGTGTTTGTAGGATTAAATCCACAGCACATCCCCAAAGGTTCCAACAAAATTCTGAACCTGCAGGAGAAACTTGAATTGAAGTAGCTGTCTTAAGCCACAAAAACTGTTTCTCAATATACTCTGGAAAAGGAAAGAGAGTATTGCTCCTTCTGTATATAATGGTAGAAAAAAAAAGCACATCAGTCAACTGCTGCTGTGGATGAAGAGAGCTCAAATAACACCAAAAACCTTCCCTCATCGGCTCCCCATACATTTCAAAGGGCATGTGTTGAAATGACTGAGTAGATTGGTAAGAAAGCACCAGTGTATTCAGCTAACGTGACAACTCAGCTGAATTTGGGACTCCAGCTTCAGACATCAGTATGGTCATTCCTCTTTTATGGTGGGAGTTTTTCCATGAGCCTATAATGCAATTAATAAAAGCCATATTACATGATGCTCTTCAGATCATTTCCTATTTACATAGGATGGACTTCACCAGCAGAACAGCATAGACACAAAATAGAACTGCAAGTTAATCATCAGAGCTCTTAATTTCGGATTATATAGTGTCCTTGCTCCTGCAAATTGCTCCAGTAACATACTGGGAGCAACTGCTAAATGCAAAGGCTCTCAGCTAACACACAGCCTGAAGAGGCACCTAAGAAAAGCCGTGAATGAGTCCACAAGTTGCACAACCTTGTTTAGAAGTTCGACTCAGAGATATCACTTCATGCACACACACTGGAACTGGGCTCCAGATTCCCATTACAGCTGGCTGGGGGGATGTGCCACCACTTATCTCTTCCCCGCTTTCCATTAGGAACTTGCTGTGTGATCATCTGCTCTGTATCACCCGGCATTCTGATATCCATAACAGGTCAGGGAAGAATCCCCAGTACAAGTGCTTTCCTCTGCACGCTCAGATGGTGAAACACATACTGCCTGCAGTACAGTGAAGTCCTGTGTTGTGGGTGGGTTTTGGTGTCCTAGCCAGGGACTAATTTTCACTTAATCTCACAGCTCTCAGCAGAGACATGCAATGTTGGTGGCTAATTAACCTGAACTACGTAGTCCAAACAAAGGATCCATACTTCTGCCATGCCACCACAGATCCTGTGTGGGTAACAGGTCTTCCTGTTCTGCATTTCCACTTTACTATAAAGAATGCATTCGGATTTGGGACAATTAAAAGAACTATTTACCTATAATTTGCAAGAACTGGATCTAAAATAATACAAGTGCTATTTTCTGTTCTTGCAGCCTCAGTACCTTCCCTATCACCAAGATTTTATGTGAGGAAAGAGTTACCTGTTACTTCTTTCACTTTCTGGCTCAGTATGAGGACAAATTCCTCCTCTGAGTCTCATGAGATGCTAAAGCTGTTTCTCATAAAAGCTTCTGTACCACGGTCATTACTCTGTTTTCATGGAGAGATTGTGACAGGACCAGAAGGAAAAGTAAAACCAAGTCTGTAGAAAAACAGACTTTGGGATAGGTCAGGAAACAGATAAAATTAAAACGTTTGTTTTTCACAACAGAATTAAAGATACTTGAAGTTGATGGTTGATAATCATTTATAGACCTTGAATGATTAACTGTAAATTAGATTTAAACTTACCATTATTTCAGAATCGTTTGGAATCGAGCTGAATATTTTTCCAAGGCCTAATAGTAGGAATTTGATAACATTATGCAAAGTAGTATATCCAGCATAATACTAAACCACTGTAGAATAAAACAGAAACAGCAATCACTGCTATAATATGTAGGAGTTGAAGGCGTGAAGCAAACACAAGCCTTTGATAAAAGTCAACATTTGCCAGCCATTACCATACAGTTAGTGCAGATACCTCCCATTCCAAGGGAAGAAAAAAACAATGAATTGTTATATACTACTATGAAATAACCGATGGCATGTTTATGACCTTTTCAGATCAAAAGCAAATTATAGCTTATAATGAGAATATTTACACAATAATGTGAATTCAGTATGCTGCATATCAAATTTAACCACAAATCAGGAATTGGAACGGTAAAATGCCACACAGTACTTCATTATGATTCAGGATAGCCAGGTGATAATTCTAGTGCTTTGCTGATTGTAATTTCTTTAGCACACAATGTAATGAAAGAAAAAATGGGAACAGTGGAAACATTTTGGCATGATTAAATGGCCACTGTGTTCAAACAAAAGTTCTGATCTAAATCTATTCTGAATTAAATAGCTGCCAGGAAGAAGATTAATCTAACGCCTGGGCAGTGGAATGGGACTTGTGATTTGGCTTCCCTTTCCATCCCCATGGGACTTTGCACCAAACCATTATTTTTTAGAGTTTTCACATCCATTTGTAAAATGGACATCATCATACATTTTACAGCCAATGCACTGACTTAGGAAACACAGTAGTGTATCTACCTTTTTCCAACAGCCAGGCTGACACAGGGAGTCCTACTGTAATTTAATGTGGACAGCACAATGTAAGGATTAAAATTTCACCCAAATAAAATGGATGTTTGACACACAAAGAATTTCTTATTTATTTTAATTATCGGTATGATTTACTTAATTTTTATTAAGCTTTCTGCCCCGTATCTTCACAACTACAATGTAAACAAGCATATTGTCAAAATACTGAGTTTAAGTTGTATTGCTCTATTTCTACTCTAATAAATATAGCAGCTATGGCTGTGTTAGAGACATCCAGCAACATTTTCCAGGTGCAGATAACCAAACTTGGAGGACCAGTCAACATATTCAAGGGCAGGGCTGCCATTCAGGCTGGACAAATGGGCAGAAACCGTAAGAAACTCCTCAAGGAGAAATGTCAAGTCCTAGAAACTCTGGCAGTGACAAAGGGCTGGGAACTCACTGAGTAGAGACCAAATTTCATATGAGCCATCTCTGTGCCTTAGCAGTGAAGGACAGCAACGTCCTTCACTATATGAACAGGAGTATGGCCAGGAGATCTAGGGAAGCAATTCTCTCTCTCCACTCAGCCCTTGTCCAGTTCTGGCCTCCCCAGTATAAGAAAGGCATTGATTAACTGGGGCAAGTTCAGCAGAGGGCCACCAGGATGGCCAGGAGCTGTAGCCCTTGCTCCGAGGCCTGAGGAGCAACTCTTGTTCAGCCTGGAGAAGAGACAGCTTCACAGAACAGCTTCATGTTTCCATGAGACACCTACCACCACATCCCTGTGCCTACAGAGAGGTTATGCAGAAGAGAGTGCAGGCTCTTCAAAGGGCTGCATCTCAGGAGGATGAGCACCAACCGACATAAACTGAAATTAGAGCAGATCTAACTGCATACAATAAGAAACCTTTTCCCCACGAGGACAGCCGAGCAGTGGAGCAGGCTGCACAGAGAGGTTGTGCCATCACCATCCTTGGAGGTTTTTAAGATCCAACTGAAAAAAGCCCTGAGCAACTTGGTCTGATTTCACAGCTGGCTCTGCTTGAGAAGGAGATTGGGCTAGAGATCTCCTGAGGTCCTTTCCAACCTCAATTATTCTGTGATTCCATAATTCTGTAATTAACTGAGCATGAACCCTAAGCTGTAGAGAAATTAAATTGCTTTCTTCTTACCCCAACCCCCTGTCAAACTATTTTTTTCTAATTATTTTTGAGTAATGACATGGAGCACTAGTTTGCAGCACTCTCCAGTAAATAAAGCTCTGTAACTTATGTTATATGACTGACTGCACAAAATCTGACATACTGTAACCGGTACAGTGAAGAAGGCACGTGGATTTATTGCCAGTTTTGTGTATTTTTATACTGAAATTGCCTGTGATGGAGAACAATTTAAGAAATAAAGAAACCAAGTCAGTAAGCTATTGCAGAGCTGGATACACGATCAAGGACCTGTTCCCTAACTCTAATTTTCCTGCATATTTACTAGAGCATTGCTTCATGCACTTTTGTCTTGTAGCTCCCAATCTTAAAGGCAATAAAAACTGTAGGAGACAAAACAGAATAGTTCAACTGGGATAAACTTATCCTAAATTGCATTATACATTTTTAGATAGCCCTTTAATAATTCACGGATAAGGTGGAATGCCATGCACAAAACCCCAACAGATTATGTTATTGGGCAAGGGCTGGAACACCGGGGCACAAGAGTCAATGTCTACATTCTGTCAAACATCAGTCCTAGATGGCCTGCACCTTTGGAGGCTTTCAAAAACCAAATGGAAATGATTCTATGAGAAGAGGCTTCTTCACAGCCTAGTTTTATTCCCTTGCCCTTCCTGCCTGCTTGGCCAGGGTTATCTATTTTGTCTTCACATGGAGAAGGTTAAGCATACAAAACCCACAAATCTTTAATCCACCTCAGTTGCAAGCTCATTAAGTCTTCCTTTTGGGCTGAATACGTTATCATGCTTACAGTAGCACTGTGCTAGGATGCTCTCTTGTCCCATAAGAGAGTTTTGATCACATTTGACTTTTCAGGCTCTCTAGAGCAGATGAGAGAATACCACAATCAGCCAACGAGACAGCCATGGCTAAGCTGCAGCCGATTTTCTCTCCTTAGTATGCATCTTCCTGAAGGCAGCCAGGGTGGGTTGTTGGCTTTCCTGTGCTGGGTATTGACAGGAGGAGGTAGAAGCTAATGGCTGAATGCAGCAACGGCCCTCGTAGCAAAAAAAGCAAAATAAGCACATTGCACAGAGCTCTATTTTTTATTAAATACAGTTTAGAGCCTGGCATTAAGGGTGTTGGGTTTTGTTTTTCTAAAAATCCCAGATCGTTTGAGGACAGGCTGCCAAGTTCATCCATCAACTCAACCACTGAAATATTTGTGTTCTAAAAAATTTATACAGCATGAGTTCTCCACAACCTGCAACTGTGGGGACTTTTATTTTTAAATTATAGTCTTCTACTTCAATCTTCTTTTAAAAAAATGATAGGACTGCGTTTGAAAAAAACCAAGTTTGCCTTCTGTGGGCTACATGGCCTTGAAAAGAACAGGTATTTTCTGCAGGATGGAAGTCCTAGAGGCTAGAGGATGGGAATTTTAAGCACACATTTAGTTTCACCATCTTAGAGTTACAGTTTTCTTCTGGGAAATCTCATTTTCTGTTACCATGAGGCAAAATGTTCTACACTGAACTCTGACTTCTCAGAAACAGAATTTTAGGCAATGAAGCATTTCGTTCTACAATAAACACACACCTTCCACTTCTGTTTTCATAGAATCAGAACAAATCCAGTCAGAACGAACCTCGGGAGGTTCTCTCATGCAGGCTCCTGCTCAAAGCAATTTTTGCATTCCATAAGCAAATATAGGCTAGGTATAATGATTATGCTGGAACTTAGCCTGAAAAAGGCAGCATCCTAACCTCTGTCCAGTTCTTTCTAGTGTAGAAGGTTGACATACAATTTGAAACGCACAAGGCTGTATTGTGAAGCAAAAATAGATCTGACACAAATGTCAGAAGGCATAAAACAGTACAGGGAAGTTGAAAAGGTAAAACTGAAGTTTACACATGAAACAATACAGACAGATTGTGTTGAAAATCTCCCATCATAACAAGCTTCTCTTTCCAAAATAATTAAGCGGGTTATCTAAGAACAGTAAAAGGGAGAAATCACTAATGTCAGGTAAGACAGTGATTATCAACAGATTGTTGAGGAAACATCTATCAAAACACATTTCAATTGCATTAAAGACTGTGCAAGTATCTACAAAAGCTTCTGATTTTACCTGGTTACAATTAAAAAGGTAATAAAGTCAGAGAAATTCCTTAATTTCAAGGTTCTTAGTGCAGCAGCCCTTTATGTCACTAGGATGAAACGCACACGAATGCAGCTGCATTCAGCAGGGACTGCAGTGGGCTCACAGCTGGCTCTTGGGCTTTCCCCAGCTTGCAGTCTCAGCAGCTGTACGTTTGAACTGGAGCTGCAATTTTAGAAAGCAATGCATTAAATGCAAGGACTGGCAGGGGCTGCTGGCTCATGGACCAGCGTGGGCAGCTTTAGAACAGGTCTCACCTAGGAAGAGGGCTCCTTGGGTAGCGTTAGCTCAGGAGAAATTGGTGGGGTATTTATTCTTTCCCTGCAGTAGCTTCACAGAATGAAACATCTGTCCCTTCAGCCCCTTCGGCCTGGCCACCATATGTGCACCTGAGCAAGCAGAGAACATTCACCGTGCCCAGCCAGCTTCACTCGTCCATCGTCGGGATACAACCAGCCCTGCCCACAGTGCCACCTCAGCCACACTAGTCTGCTGCTCTTAAAACAGATTGCAACCATGAAAACCTAGGCTGCTACTTAGACCTTTTGAATGTCTACAATGAATGCCATTTGACTGACATGAAACCTGCAGGAGATAAGGATGATATATCATTAATACCACTAAGATGCCAAAGCAGTGCAGTGATTCCTCTCCAAATGCAGTTAATTTTCCTCAGTAAACCATAAGACAAAAGCTCTCACCGACACTAAAATCCTCTGCAAATCCCAATGCAAGGTGTCTTCTTCACCTAGGAAGAGGCAATACAGGACAGCCCACAGCCAACACTGTATTTGATATCTGAATGTTGTGTTATTTTGCAACAGACCACCAGCTTCATTAAACTTGTACCAGCATTATTCCTAACATGTGGCAGCAAACCCATTAGTTATGCATGACAGGGTAACTTTGTAAAGTAAGCCATATGTGGAAGTTTAATTGTTATTTGTTTATTAAGCTAGTTGTAAAAATGTTAATTATGTACTAATACAATGCTACAAAATTTCCAGTAATGATGTAAATATGGTGGTTGTTTTCTATAATGAATCAACTGCACCCATTCTATAGCAAATATTCTCATATCCTGCCCTCAGCTCAGCTTTTAGCATTGTTCAGCAGTTTAGCCTCCATGAGAACAAGGACCAAGTAAATAGCAGCAGAGTAAGAAGGTTAACCATTCAAAAAAATATATATTTCTACACGCTGAAAATGGCTGTAATTAGAGAATGTTAAAAGTGGGATAAAAATCTCAGCTTACATACAGTGAGTAAACTATTTGCCTGTTGTTTTGATAGAGAGGACAGCTTCACCAGAGCAGATACTGCTAAAACAATATATGGCTACAAATATTTTTGCAGTTACCACTTGCAGAGATAAAAGCCATAAAGAGTTGGTCAAAAACTTGTAAAGAAAAAAACAAAAATAACTGAAAATTCCTGTCAACAAAAAGTACAAAGTAAACAGCTTTCTTTTTTCTTCCATACAGTTTCTAAAGGGAGCTCTCTTTAGCCAGCAGAGAGCTTCATTTCTTTTTTCTTTTTTACAATATGACACAAACACAACAAAACCACACAAATAAAACTTCGAACACACCAACACCCTGAACTGCACATACAACTGTTACTGTCTTAGGCAACACTTAGTGACAAAGCTTATGGCTTTCCATCTGTCACCCAAAAAGCCAGCAATAACATGGTGCAGACTCCGTGCTGAGCTCGGTGACCCGCTGGAGTACGCGGCACTGCTAGGAAGCTGGGGAGGGAGAAAGGCTGCCCAGCACAGCCCGGCCCTGCAAAAGAGGGGACAACTCCTCTCAGTTAGGGAAACAACTGTCCACCTGATTGCAGAAGCATGTCTTGATAAGATCAGGAGATCAGACAGCCCACAGAACAGAGGGAGCACTGAGGGAAGGAGGAGACCACAGAAGTTCAGAAGGAGCAGGGTCTGTTCAGTCCAATTTCTTCAGCCCACGTGAAATGAACTGTTCTCAACAGGCAAAATACACCCTTTGTGTACGCCAGGATTTTCCTAGGCCAAAGATACAACTGCGTAGCAATGCGAGACCTCGCTCTTCCATAGAGGCAAGTCTTTTCAAGTGCAACAGCAAGGCAAGGGGAACAGTGTAATAAAAAGCCTAACGCAGGGCTTCCATATTGCTATCTGTGATCTTCTAGGAAAAAAATCTGTGCAGTCTTTGTGTAACGAGTTCATTGAGCTGATTGTCCATGAGAGAATCTGCTCATGCTCCTGCCGGACTGCCGCACATCCACCAGCTACTGAAAAAACACCAAAAGGCTTCAGCTTGTGTCCGGGGGAAGTTTTTTGATTTAAAAAGATGACACAAGCAGGGGAAGCCCAGATATGCAGTAGCTGCAGCAGAGAATAATTTTCATAAACAGACAAAAGTTGTAATTAGTTTAAACCTTCCTTGTCTGTTTGTATAATATCTTTGAGCAGATGGCTTTGGCAAAGAGCTAGGATTTGCACGCCCACTTGCATTTTGCAGAGATAAAATAAAGATGAAAGACATATCTTAGGTCGACCAGTCCATTGCCCCATCAGTGAAGAATTGATCCCTGCAACATGTAAACCAGCAGCTAACTATTTGCCATCTGATGCACACAGTTATCCAAACAGAAGGGATCTATAGGGAAGACCACTAGGCATATAGAGAGGGGGGTGAGATGCATAAGAAATCAGAAACGTTTACATTGGTAAAGGAAAAAATATTTACTGCAGAATTAGCCTCATGGAGAGTCAATAGTCACAAGAGAGCAAGGCTTCAGTTATAAAAATTAAATGCTTTGTAAGATGGGGATTTAAAACATCTTATAGTAAATTGTTGGTCTTAACATCAATGCAGCAAAGGCATCTCTGCTGCTTCCAATATTTGTGAAGAAAAAGGCAAGGGAATTAGATTCATCTTTGCAAAGTTAGAATTTTTGAAACCACAGTTAACTGTGTCGCTTCCGTGCAGCCTTCCTGATCCTGAAACACAGGCAGCTGGTAATACTTTCACACATGAATGATGAGACATGTGCATAATGGTGGCTGCCCCAGCTATTTCTAGAAAATATTTTCTTTTACTTTTTATTTGCAGTTTTTTCAGCTCTCCTGCCTCCTCTTTTTTAAGTTCTGAATTTCCTTTCTCTTACATTGTTCGTTTCTAAAAGTTCTCCATGACAGTTGTCTATGGTCAAAACCAGGTTGAAATAATGGTGTATACTGTCCCAGCCATAAGAATTTTAATTGTCCCTTTCCCTTTGGCATTTAAAGACACAACCATTCTGCAGGTCTGTTACCATTTCTGCTCCTACATAATCCATATTTAGCAGCTTCATCTACTATAAAAAGCATGCAATGCTTCCTGTAAAGAACAGCTCTGCCAAACAAAGGCAGAACATGCATAACTCCATTCTGTGTCTCAATTCACACAAGTGAAGATCTTTATTGTATTTATATCTACACATTAGAAAAAGAAAAACTATACAACTTTGCATTGCATTTGTACTTAGCATCCAAATATTCTAATCATTATTTGAATGATGGTAGAGTGAAAAGCCCCAGTAGCCAATTGATGAGCACTTATCACATCTCTAGTTCTCATTTGTGCACTTCTAAAGCCTCTTCTGAGCTTGGGTTTCTGCATTTTCCTAAATATAATGGGAGTTATAATTAGATCTTAGTAGTAATAAGACCTAACTAACAGTCAAAAGAGAGCCACTGACAGCTAAAATTCAAGAGAGGAGGAACATCAACATCCTGTATCAGTGAGAACTCTCTATAAATCAGAGCAGTACAAGCAGTGCTCAGGCCTCTGTTGGATGTGCACATCAGAAATGCATAGGTTAGGCTGATAGATAAATAAGTCTATTGCTTTCAATATGAAAGGGGAAAGATACAATGCTGGGTATAAACAGTAGGAAAGAAACTTTTGGCTTATTATTCAAGAATAGAATAAATTGAGATGAGACCTTTTCTTTAACAACAAAATGGAAAACATAAAACATGAAAAAAACCTCTAATAAATACACTTTGGGCTAGATAACAAAGTACTATCCAGAAAGCTTACTCATGCTTTACTTTCATCTGCTTGCCTGTGTTTAGATTTAGCTGGATAGAGACTCTGAAGTAAGGGAAACAGAAATTAAAACAAACAGAAAAAAATTACTTGTGCATGAAGGAATGGCACAGAAAACACCATGATGGGCACAAACCCTTTTTTCTAGAAGCAAAATACCACTTTGAATGTCCTATCATAGGACTTCAATGTCTTCCAGCATTATAAAACACACCTACACCTTTCTGAGGTGGGACACTAAAGGATGAAGGCACGAGCATCTTGCTGAAAGCTTTTCAAATACCAGGAGCAAAGTTGAGGGCAAACCTCCGTCCTCATCCTCCCATCATCCCTCCACACTGCCTCCCACTCCCAAGATTAGAGAACTCTCAATATACCAAAGAAAATCCTCCAGATTTTGAAGTGGTAAAGCTATTTTCTAGTCCAAAATGTCTGCTGAAATATCCTGCCTACTTTGGTAACCAGACTTCTACAGAATTGCAAAGCTGATTACATAAAGCAGCATAAAGTCTCACCGACTGTCAAAAGCAAAGTGATGATAATAACAGGTACTTCTTGTTCTGCCTTCTCCAGTCCATGAAATCTCCTTTGATACTAACAAAGATAAAACACAAGTCCAAATTTAATAAAGGAATTTGTCTAATAAGGATGAAATTGAGAAATTAACCCATACATTAACATCCTGACTATAGCAAAAAATTGCCCCAAAAGAATCAGAATATTTTGGCTTTGAAGGGATCTTTAAAAGTCATTTAGTTCTCAGCCCTACAATGAGCAGGGAACAATCTTGAACTAGAGCAAGTTGCTCAGAGCCCTCTTCAACCTGACCTGGAATGTTTCCAAGAATGGGGCATCACAACCTCTCTGGGCAACACGTTCCAGTGTTTCACCACCCTCACTTTTAAGAATGTCTTCCCTCTATCTCGTCTAAATCTACCCTCCTTTAGTTTAAAACCATCACCCCTTGTAACAGGCCCTGGTAAAAATACTGTCCCCATCTTTCTTATATGCCCCCTTCAAGTACTGAAAGGCTGCAACTTGCAGGTCTCCTGGGAGCCTTCTCTTCTCCAGGCAGAACACCCCCAACTCTCCCAGCCCATCCTGCCAGCAGAGGGGTTCCAGCCCCGTGATCGTATTTGTGGCCTCTTCTGGACCTGCTCCAAAGGATTCACATCTTTCTTGTGCTGAGGCCTCCAGAACTGGAGATAGTACTCTAAGCAGGGTCTCAAGGTAGAGGTTTTCTCTGGTTTTATCCACGAAGCAGACAAAACTAGTGCTAATATGGGTCTGCACCAGTTCAATGCTACTGAAAAATCCTGCCTTGTTTTACATTTTACTCAAGCAAGGGGTACAGCCTGCAGTAGTAGTATTACTCATTATTAAATGATTCAATCCTTTGCATTTATTCTGAACCTTCCTTATGAGCATTTGTAAGGTCTTATAGGTATTGATTTATTCAACAGTGCTCTCCATTGTAGGAATGCATTTATATTCCTGCTTCGTGGAAAGGGAAACATCTCAGTTTGCATATGGACTGGTATTTGAAAGCTATAGTAAGGTAAACACAACTGAACAGTTTTGCCTATGGTTGTGCATTATTTTTTGTCGTTTGTTACTGGTAAAAAAATTAAGAAAATATATATATTTCACATACCTAACTCTTTCAAAATACAGCCTTGCTTTGAAACGTATAATCTAGTGGTGGAAGAGGGAAGAGACCAGCTAGTACTGTAAACTGGAGTTACATTATTGCCTAAGCAACATTACCAGTATTAAACGCTGCATGTAGCAGCAGCATGATGAGAGAAGCAGCAGAAAAATAATAACTACAAGTGACCACTGGACCAAACTTAGCACCTGTATTCTAGGAAGTTTTTAAACAGGCCTACTTCCTACAAAAAGCTGCTCAGGATGTGTTTGGCTCTGCAAGGAACGTAACTGAGGAACACTACTGTATGGCTCTGTCTAGTAAGAAAGCCAGTTTACAAAACCTATTTCTTTCTGAATATCTCAGAGTGCTATTTTGCATCATTCTATCAACTTACTATTGCAAAACTGGACTAGATCTAAAGTTGAGTACACTGTGATGAAGTCCATCCCCTTCCCTTGCAAATACTACCTAGGAAAAGCTCTTTATTCAGGTCTGTTCTCATGCTCCAGAGGCTCCAATTCCAAGTGTGTCATTAAGTTTCCATCACAAGAGCAGCTCGTTTGATACCATGAAAACTATTCCTTTTATTGGCATTTTTTAACAGCAGAAATACATCTCACAGTTTTGTAATAAATAAAAAGGTTGTTATACAAAGCCTTTATACTCTCCCAATTTATGACAAGACTCTTTATCAGACCACTGCTAAAAGAGCCTTAATCTGTTTGGGTAAAGATTCAGTTTTTTAACTGTCAACACACAAAGAAATACTAAAAAAAAAAAACAAACCAGACACAAAATAGTCTAAATGAAACAAATTGATCTCTGTATAAGATGATGAGACTCACAGTCAGCACCATAACAGCCAGAAAGCTCTCCCCCAAAATACCAACCTAAAGCAGGCTAAATTACACCTGAAAGGCTACCCAAAGAGAGAGTCCATTAAAATACGGTAGAGGTCATTGGCAGGATAATGTTGGAAGCTTTGCCTGTACTACACCCGAACACACAGATGAAACAAGGACATTAGTTTCCCATGGTGCTATTCTTCCACTCTTCAGAAGTATAAACAAGGCTTCTCATTTCTGAGTATAAAAAAAGAGGACATGATACTAAGCAGACAATAACAAAAATTATGATTAAAGAACAAAGATGAGGTGAAAAATAGGTCCTGGGAATTGAAATGCAAGTCTCCCTTGGTGTGTTCAAGAGAAATGCAATGTCTTTTACCCTGAAAGACCATCACTTCCCTTTTCTACAGAGACTAAAGCTTCCTTTAGACTTTGTGATCAGCTATTTTGTAAGGTTTGGACGATAGCCCTGAAACACCTTCCTGATATTTAATTTAAACATCAATGCGATAACACAGATCCTGAGAAAAGAAGCAGCTGATTAGTCTGTCTGATTTCACATGTGTATTTAGTAATAAAGATGAAAAAGCACCTTTTTTTTGTTTTCCAACAAGTAAAAGCCTTATCTATCACCTAAAATTTTTCAAATGTTTTATTCCTTGAAATGAAAAATATTTAACTAAGACACTATCAGCACAAATTTGCTGAAAAAAAAATAATATTCCTTTTTATAGTTTCATTTCTCTTTGCATGCCAAATGTAAACTTGAAGGAAAGTGACCTTGGTTATAAAGAATAAGAAAGCAATGTCAGAATTGATGGGACTTACCATTAGTATTTCATTCTGACAGGTAGGAAATAGGCATGTCAGCAGTGAATGTTACAGACTGAGCTGTGGCCATGATCATAGTCAAAGCGGTAAATTTCTTCCTACAAAAGTAATTTCCATCAAAATAAAAAGTGCTTAAATAATACAACTATCTATAGATGAGAATGGCTTTCTATGGCTGAGCTCAAAGATAAACAAATGAAAATGCAATACAGAGCTTTTGTGTTCTGTAAAAGCCAGAAAAATAACATGAGATGTAATTAAATTGTACAACAGTTAAGTATTCAAGTAGCCATCCAGTTCCTAGAAACCTTTTTCATAGAAAAAAAACTGTATTGAAAAAATGGTTACACAAATGCTTCATATATGGACTTCTTAAGTCCAGAACATTCCCATTCTAACACTGAAATTAAACAAGCAACATCTGAAACCATTCAATTATTCATTCTATACGAACATCATATTGTTATGTGAACAAGTAATCATCCATATGTTAAAGAAAATTAACAGGTGTTTGAACCAAGCAGGCTTGGACCCCAGTTTCCATTACTAATATACTGATAATTACCATTATTTTGAAACAATAATATAGCGAGACTAAGGTATCAGTTAAGCTGGCATTTTACCATCAAGGCATGCTGATGATTAGCACAATAAAACCCTACAAAAAATATTCTTCTTTTGATATATGAAGCTCAAAGGGCATTCCTGGTTTCATTTCCCCACTGCATTACCAACTTTTAAACATGCAGATTCACTACCTTACTGGACTTCAGACTGAGTAGCCACAAACGTTGTCTTGGTGTCTGTAGCTCCCCCAGAGGCACTCTCCTCTTAGTGTGAATTCAAATACAAAAGAAGAAATGATGATACAGTAGAAAAATCATAAGCAGATGTGAGCAAGAGTTTTTCCTCCTTGTCTATCCAATATAAATAAACACTAAGAACCCTTTTCCAAATCTCTCAACATGAGCATTACCCAAGCAATTCTTTCCCACTTCACCAGGAGTCACACCACTGAAAGCCAGTGCAGACTCCAGACTTACACAAGTACAGTAGAAGGCACTGATCACACTTGATCTTGGGATCCCCCTGCATATGTTCATTTCTTCTCGCAATCATAATATCAGTTACTGGTTATAAGGCTTCCTCCCAAGGTCATTTATCTCCCAGGAGAATTTCATGACATTTCACACTGTTTACTACTAAAATTACCAAGAAAAGAAAAAAAAATGTCTTTTTAAGCATAAAGACGTGACGTACCTTCCAGGGAGCAATGAAAAAATAGTAAGTTACAAACTTAATAGCGGAGCTCTTTGCAGAGGGTGGATGACTCTCCTGTATCTCTATTTTCATCTTGAAGCCAAGGTTTATATCTGATGTCACAGTTTCCTAGGCACATGCTACACTCATGCTACACCAATTAACATTTAGTCTCTACTCATGCAAATCCAGTCATTCACCAGTTAAAAATTGATAAAAGCCACACTGAGGAGACAGCAGTGCCCTAGAAGGTAATATTCCATTCTTCTCTTGCAACACAGGAAATTCTGGACTATCCCATTCTCAAACTGTAATGAGGAAATCTTCCAATTAGGAAAAGATAAATAACCTCTTAGATAACAAACCGTTGATACATCACATGTCTATGGTTTTGATATGCACTGAAAAGTTTCTCGAGCAACCACTAGTTGGGATGGTCTAACAACAGCTGTTACAGCAAGTTCAAACACTTGAGTTTCACTATCACTGCTCTAAGTCAGCCAGTTCTCTGGCATGCTTTATGGTCAACGTGGAGATGGGCACCTCCACAGATACCCCATGCTGGTCGTGCTTCTGATGAAATCCTATACCCAGGAGCCTGGCTGCCTTTAGTGACCCTGAAGAATGACCATTTTCTTTGGAAGTGACTGTTCCTTTCCATTCACCCCACTGGTGTATAAAAGATCAACTCAAGACAAGACCCCTAATTTGAAGCAACGCAAGACAAAGCCCCATTCAAGCTGCACTAGTAATACCACAGACTAAATTGGACATTGCAAGTAAAAGGGGAAGAAACTGGGGAAGCAGTTGATTCATAATTGATTCATAACTGATTCAAAGTTTTACAAGCATTACTAAAGAGACTGTCAGCTCCCCTTGGCTCTTGACTAAGATTTAGTCATATTTACCAGTAAGATACACACACCCCCTTCCACCTATAAAACAAATGTTCTGAAATATTAGCCACTGTACAGATGTACAGTCCTATACTGCAGGGAATAAAATTAGAGCATTGTTTTAATGTGAAGATAAAAAAAAAGTAGAGCAACATCGCTTCAACTTGTTCTCCTTTTTATCATGTCTTTAAGAAAAGCTGGAAAAAAGACTATTTTATTCCACACAGGATTAAAAAAAATAGGTCATAGATAAATTCAAAGCAAAACCATTTAAATAAGGATTTGATAAAATAAAAGACTTTTTGAGCATCTAGTAGGAAAAAAGTGTACAGAAAAGCACCAAAGATAGGAGCTAATAATTTCTGAGACTTCTTCCAATATTTTGTCTTTATTTTAAGAACGTACTGTGTAAGAGATTTGTCACAGCACCATCAGAAGAAAACCACCCAAGTCTGACCTCATTTACCTTTAGATACCTTCTGCTGTTGGCACCTTGGAAATCCTCTTCCCTTCCCCCCTCGGTGGACTACAGTACCTCTGATCTCATTTCCTCCTTGTAATTGCTGAGCACACGTGCAGTTTAATACATGAACTTGTAGCCTTCATATTGTCAGAAGAACTATCAGAATACTTACACTAAATCCTTGTACATTTTACCTTATTTTACTAAAGGATTACATATCTGTCCTATTCACTTATAAAACATGTCTTTTAATGATGTACTTTTAGAAAAGTCTAATTAAAATTCAATGCATAAAAGTGTGCAAGGGTTGATAACCCACAGAACTCAGCAGACCCTAGTTAACATTCTAATGCATCCTCCATTTGGAGAGAGACAGTAAGACTTTTCCACCTCGGTGGCAGACACTAATGATACTTGCAAATATGACTAATGTCTTCATTGGTGAAAAATTAATGCACCACAATAATTTTTCTACCTGGGGTTAATGAACATGTCAGATGCTGAAAATGAGTTGTTTGAAAGTAAATTACTACAATCTATATTTAGAAGACGCTGCTCTTGGGGAAAAAAAAAATCTATAGTGTGTTTGATGTCGTCTGCTTACTTTTATCATGAGTTTTGCTGTTCTAGTGAGACTCCACAATGCTGACTTTTCTGTTGGCACAAAGGGAAATTTTCTTTTTCCCAGAATGTCCTTTCCTTTTAACGAGAAGTCCAGTTTGACTCTGCTTGCCACAAACATTCTTGCAGCTATACACGCAGCAGAAGCAAGCTGAAGTCCATGAAAATGAGTTCATCTTTGCTATGGGTAGCCTCAAAGCAGGATCTGATTAGGCATTTTGGAAAATCTAAACAGTCACTTTACAGCTTGTCTTTCATCTGAAGAGAAGGGAACAGCTTCCCAATTCAGATTGATTCCTCTCTCTTGACTCCCCTTTTCCCTTACCAAGGCTGTGTGAATACTCTGTGCTGCTGTGCAAATAGAAAATAGCTTCACTAAATGGCCATACCAGAGAGAAAGGAGTTGCTTTGTACCTGGAGAAATACTTCTAGTCACTCACTACAAAATTCTTTAAGCAGTGTTCCTTCTAGAGTACTTGGGGTTTAAGCTGTCCAGTGGGAGTTGGTGGGATTTCATAAATGAGAATTAGTGACAATTTTGAGATGTGGAGCTTATTCCTCATGTTGGAACCATCCTTTTCTTTCAGCTGAGATCATTTCTTCAGAAAATATGCAAATGCATTCATCCTCTAAATGCCTTTTCTAACAGAGCACAGAACTCCAACTCCACATTTAGCAGAGGAAGTGTAACTCCACAACATTTCTTTCAAAATGTGCAAGCAGAGAAAAAAGGGTACAGAAGAGTAAGTCTGGCCGCTATTCAGGTTTCAGCTGTAGCTCGTGGTGGGTTGAAGGAATTAGGAGGACTCCTAATCACAATTTAAAGGCTCTAAACCATGGCTGATTGATTACATCCCTTTACAACCCATCCCAAAGGTTAAGTATTTGTTCCCACTATCAAAACACACGCACTTCATTTACTGTTGATGTCTCCCTGACTTGAATTCTAGCCATAAGCTATTTTTAACTAACCTTAAAAGCCGTCTGGTATTAGATGCCTTGACTTGTGTGAGCAGTTGGACACCATCACTTGGTTACTTCTTGATCACGTGTTCAAAAAGAAATGAAACAGAACTTCTGGTAAATGGCAATCACTTGTAAATCTGGCGTACAATCTCCCTAGGCTCACTCAGATGCAAGCAGGGCAACCTTTGGTCTTCTAAGAAATAGCACGGAGTCCTTTTTATGCTGGCACTGCCACGTCTCAGAGCAGACAGTTTGCTACCTACACACAAGTTTCACTGGCACTGCAGTGAAGTACACCTGCCCATATACATAGGCTGCATAGGTGTTCCATGCCTCTGAATGTCCTGGTCACCTCCAGGTGGCTGGCAAATCTGAGCTAGCACTGTGCAAGCACAGGCAGCTCCTGAATTGAGTCCAGTTGTGAACACCAGTTGGAACTGAGACATCAGTTGAGTCCACTTCCTGCTGAAGGAAAACTTTCTGGGAATTATCAATTCATTGTATTACAGGAAATCTGCTAGAATTTAGGTCTCACAGGCTACTGATATAATAACTTTTCAGATGAAAATATGTTTACTCTTTCTGCAGATTCCTATGGGTAAAACATTAAGATTTTTGCTATTAACTTTTTTTTTTCCCCAATTTTATATCAACACTCTGAACAATGATTGCTTTCCCTCATTTCTTGTTTTCTACAGTACTTTGAGTTAGGATAGCAAACACACAATAGAACTTTACTATTCTTAAATAAGCTGTCTACCCACAAAAATTTTGTCACTCCATTTTGACAGATCAAGTAATAATTTTATCTACCATGGGAGAGTATAAACTGTACCAGTACAGGAATCATAGTGGGCGTATAAGCTGTAACCATCATAAATGACACTTTTTATTCCCTTTGAAAATCCTCCTGATTTATTACATTTACTTAGAGACTGTCACAGCTTATTTTTACTAGACACATTTTTTTTTTTTTAACATTCCATCAAGTGAGCTCCTATGTGATGCAGAGCAAACTGATAGAAAATGGTGACACTCTCACCCAAGCTGTCATTATTCAAAATGATTTCTTCTGCTCAGGTTGTTTTCATTTAGCAAAATAATTTGATTTTTCTATGTCTGCCCACACTCTATTCACAGGAGGCAAAGGAAGCTCAAAACAATGTCTTCTGCATTTAATATGCAAGGAGAATGCTTAATAGAATCATCTGCAGGATAATTAAAAGTCTGCTGATACATCTTAAGAAAGTGTGAAACAAAGTACAAAATGAATAGAGCCAAATGGCAATTGCTTATTTCTGTAGAATAAGTGCTAAGTCAAAGAGGTCATAATTGCTGTTTTGCATAAGGAAAACAGTTAACAGGGTTTTATGGATACATTTTCTGCAGTACAGCTAGAGCGGACTGTTTTCATACAGAAGTTGGTGGACTAGCACAGATGAAAAGGTTACAGGGTGTTGCTGCGAGGTCTGCCTATGATATCACAGAAAATAAGTCCACAAATTCAAATGCAGCTGAAGACTGCCTTGCGTTGAAGCGAGTTCCTGCTTACAGCTATAAAACAGCACTTGCAGCACTGCTGGGCTCCTCTGAAACAAACTTGACTTTGCCTCGGAAACCAAAACATCTCTACCTGGTTAATTTATGTGACATCCATCAAAATGCTAATGCTGTATAAATAATAAATGGTTACACTGTGTTCCCCAAGCCCCGTTCCCACACTCTATAAGCTTTAACACTTCAAAACATTGATCTAAAGGAAATTTTCTTAAGTATTCACCTTCTGAGGCAGATACATAAGTCCTATTATGAATTATGGGAATTGTGCGTGCTCACTGAGGACAGACTATGGCTACCAGCTGTGCTAGTTATCCTGATTATATTCATCTCTCATGAAGTGGATAGCCCCTTATCTGGCTTTTTTTATGACTACAAATTAGTTCTTAATTACAGTCAGTCATTGTAATTTCAGAGCAACTGCCAGCACAAGTATTGACCCATTTTAGTGAATTATAAGCAAAGTAGATAGCATAGATTCCTTTATTCCCTAAACAACAAAAAAAGGGGAAAAAAATATATCATTCTTATGACTTGGCATTACTTTCCCACTCCTGCCTACTGTGTAGACATTATCACAACTGTTCCATTCACTTGCTGATGTTCACCAGCAAGCAACAGTTGCAATGAGACTAACATTTAAGTCAAAAACAAACAACAACAAAAAAGAACTAAGAAATAACCTTAAGATCCTGCCACCCAAATAAATGCAAGGATATTCGAGTTTGGAGTATCACTGCAGGCCAAACACATTCTGTTAGTTTTATTCAACAGTAACCAATTGCTTCAGTGACTTTACTTGTGACTGCTTTTAGGTCGAGAGAAAAGAGAGTTATGCCACAGCCTCTAATTATCTGTATTTAGAGAGTATAAGCATTGTAGGGATCTCTATTAAAAGATAGAAAAACTTATGCCTGACTTGAATTGTTAATGTTATTGCTGTGATTCCAGTAGCACTGAAAATGTTACAAAACTAGGCAGCATTTACCAGTAGAATCTTACCCAGCACATTGTTCTTATGTCACATTTTATGCGTGTGCAGCTCTTTGTCACCACCACAGATTCACTTATCTAGCTTTCAAATGATTGATCACTGGATAAACACAGTGAAATAAACTCAGTGGAAAAAAACAATAGAGTAAGTGAAATCAGCATTCAATTTACTTGGATCCTGTTGTTAGCAGAGATTTTAACAGCACATTGTGAAGCAGCATTTCTCCTTGACTCCAGTAGTCCTGGTGTGCTAGCCTGAGCATGGATGGCCCCGAGTCAGCATCTTTTCATTTCCAACCTATGAGTATTTTGAGCTGCCCATGATTCCACAAGGCTTTGGCTTTCCATTCTTACACTCCTAGCACCTCAGCAGGAACACGTGCCAGGTGATAGGTTCCTGTCTTCTAGGTTGCACAATGTGTGCTCGGTGCTCCTGGAGAAAACATCGATGCCGTGCTATGGTTTCTCCTGCAGGTCTTCCCACTGAGGGGGCCCTGGCTTACATCTCTGGAATGGGTGCACCCTGCTCCCCTAATGCCACCAACTCTAGCAAACTGACACAAAGGTTGAGAGAGAGACACACACACACAAGGGCATGGCCTGCCTTCCCTCCTGCCTGCTTCACCCTCCACGTGCCCCCGGGAGCAGCAGCAGAGCTGCCTCTGCAGTGCTTTCAAGTGCAAAGGCAGAGGAAGCGCCTTGCATCCTCACCACAGAGCATACTTGTCAGAGAAAGCCCTGAGCAAATATTAGAATTCAACTGCCAGAACTAGAAAGACCAAGACACAGCCACGGTCCCAGTGTCTGTCATGTTGGGAAGTGAGAAAAATGTAACACATCCACTTGGAGCATTGACAGATACTGAACAGGAGCTGACGTTTTTCCAGCCTAAGAGGTAACACAGATCAAAAAAAATTCATGCACTTGTGTTATACATCTTGTACTGACTTGGGACTAATGCAGTGGCCCACACAGAGCAAATGATGCATTAATTTCTTCAGCAAATACATAGGGATCCACTTTACTTTAAACGAACACCACTGAAAGAGCCTCCCCAGTGAAGACAGACAGAATAAGCCAGCCGAACTATTGCGTGCCAGGAACCTTCCCACCACCAGTTCTCAACTTGTTCTTCCTTTCTCTTCTGCTTCTGGGCTAATGAATTACACACTGAACATACTGCTAGTGAGATGCAAATAATTAATTAAACATGGTCACAGTCTAGAACGTGGACCCTAACAACAGATTACACTTTGTGCCACCTGTCTTTGAGCCAATACGAGCTCTCCACACGCAGGGATTCCAGCTTGGCAAGTATTTGTATCTGTCACAGTAACAAACTGCACACACCAGAGTTTATTACTTCTATGGGGCAATGTCTGGACAGTTGGAAAGAAAGCTGCCTTTCTTTACCCCATGATGGAAGGTCACCATTTCCTTGTGTTCAGCAAGATCTTTTAGAAAAAAACAAATAATAATCTACTGACTAGACTGCTTTCTTCTCTGAAGAAACAGAGTCTGAGCTGGTGAAATGGGCAGGATAGAGAAGGAACAAACTTCAGCAAATGCAATATTAAGCCAATTTTAGGGGTTCCAGGGCTGGCAACCACACAGCTGTTTTTCTCAGCAAGAGCAAGACGACTCCTTAAAAAGATTAGGGATATTTACCTTGAGCACAGGAAATGTTCTGAGAATTCATCACTTGGTGCCTACAGTGCTGAAAACACAGCATGTTATGGTAGCATTAAGTGTTATTAGTGTGCTTACCTGCAGCTCCTATATCCTACCAGATGGCACCCAGAGTTTATTTTTCTTTCTCTTTTAAAAATTAGAAAAAAATGACCTGATTTGTAAGACGGTATTATGGCCCTTTTTGGTGCAAAAAATATGAAAATGACCATTTTGAAGAAAACACTGATGCTTTTTTTCCTTCCCTTGGGTGGGTCAGACGTGCTATGTACACAGCACATTGCAAGAGAATAATTCACAGCATACACTTAAGTGAACAAGACCTTTGAGGCAGATTAAACTACATCCACATAAGAGAGAAGCGAGAGCTAAAATACCTTGCCAAAGGCTGTGGGCTTTTCGTGCTTTGTAGAAAGAAAATTGTGCTATAGATACACAGCCATTTAATAGATATAACATTCAAATGATTTGTGCAGTTACTTTTATGTGTAGTGTGTGGGTAAAGTGCTTTAAAAATATGATGGTTAATTTTCAGTTGTTCTAGCATTTCTCTTTGGCTGGAAAAAAGAGTTTTATGACAGCTTTTTTGGCAAGTATATTTAGCACCTTGGAGTAGTGAAGTTCATTCATTAACATAAGTTTTTATTATAAGCCATAATCTCTTCTTTATTTCAGCTGCTACAGTGAGGACATCTAGATACCATCTCCCATCAGTGGCAGCTGGAAACATTTGACTCCAGTATACAAAGCATGTATTTGGAACCTTAAATGAAATCATCTTCATATTTTAAAGATTATCATTAACAGAGCAGCATGTGATAGTCAAACTGGGTCAAATGTAAAATACACTTTAAAAAATACAAAGTAACCCTAAACCACCAAAACACAACTCTAAGAGAAAAAAAGGATTTTTTTTTTAATATATATATCTATCTTTTTAAAACTATACAAGTTTAAAATAACTATCCAAAAGCCAGCAAAATTTTGTTAGTACAAAATTCATGTTAGAAAAGACAAAGTCTAACGGATTTCACAGTTCTATTTCTGTGTTCTGCTGTTTGGTGCTGCGAGTAGAATACACCTGTAATGATTCTAAACCTTGCCTGGATAACCACTGTGCAGTGTTCTTGTTTAATATTCTTGTTTCTGTTTGTTGTTAGGTGTCTGGAAACTGGAAAACACTGAATTGCTTTTACTTGACAGAAATGTTTCACAATTTTGCATACATAACCTATCAGCTTCTCCATTTGTGGGGATTACAGGCAACAGGATGAAGATGACAGGGATACGACGTCAGTTCAGCTGCTCGCACTACTCTGTAAGAAATACTACCATGGATTGGACCACAGCATTCTCCTATGCTATCTCTATCTCCTGAAAGCTGAAGCATCATTTTTAAAACTCACACCCCCCAAAAGTCACATAGCCTTCCTTCACACATATGTGAAGCTCCAACTAATAATGAGGAATGACTACTGTGCTTTCCCCCCACAGAAAAGCTTTGTTCTCTGATAAAAATGAAGATTGCAGGATAAAGCCTTCCATTTTCCAGTGGAGGAAGAATTTTGGAAGCTTTCTAGGATTTTCTCTAAACCACATTTATATGCTACTGTGCTGACAGCAAGTACAAGGAAAGGTGCTTTCCCATATTTCAGCACTTAAGCCCCACTCATAAAAATCAGGTGCTTAGGAACCAATTAAGTAACTTTGTCTTAGCTAGCAGCGTGCTACAAGTGAGAGAGAATAGTCACCTGTGGTCCCGGGGTGGTCTCCTATTCCTCATTAATAGTTGTTTCTCATTAATAGTTGCCAGGAACAGAAAAAAAAATATTTTGGAAATTTAATCACACTACCACTTTCAGGAAGCCTGTGCTAACCCATTTGGAAGGTGAAGAACACTGGGCACAGCAAAAAGCAATATATCGTGAGGTGTTGTGCTTTAACCTCAGCTGACACCTGAGTGCCATCCGGCTGCTTCCTTGCTCCTTCCCCCCGCCCCAGTGGGGAGATGAATCAAAGCCAAGGAAAACTCATGGGTTCAGATAAGAACATTTTAATAACTAAAATGACATAAAAAATATTAACTATAATTCAAGTGTAATAATAATGGTAATTAAAGGGATGATAACAAAGAGAGAGAAGTAAAACCCGAGAAAGATGACTCGTGCGCAATGCCATCGCTCACCACCCACGGACCAGTGTTCAGCCAGTCCTCGAGCAGTGATTTGTCCCTCCCAGACAGTTTCCCCCATTTCATACACTGGGCATGACATCATATGGGATGGATGCCCAGTTTGGGTCAGCTGTCCTGGCTGTCCCACCCTCCCAGCTTCTTGTGGGAGCCTTCTCACTGCTAGGGCACAAGAAACTGAAAAAATCCTTGATTTAGTATAAACACTGCTAAGCAACAACTACAAACATCACTTTGTACAAATATCAACATTATTCTCACACTAAATGCAGAACACAGCACTGTACCAACTCCTAGACAGAGAATTCTATCCTGGCTGAAACCAGGATGTGGTGTCTGCCTTGCCTCTCAGTGGAAACTCAGAAGTAGCTACATAAGAAAAAATTACTAATTCTTTTGCATTGTATGCAGTGTTTAAGCATGAAATAAATCACTGAGAATGAGTAACTTGGAAGCAACACGTGTTTTCCTATTTCCTGATTTGATAGCATGTGGAGAGGTTGTGCCAGGCAGTTTTCAGGTTGAGTTTTCAGAGGCAGAGGAGGAGGTAAGTGCATGAATGGATTTATTCAATGAAGCCACATGGCATCCTCTTCAGGGTCAATTTCACTCATTTTTTGAGAAGCTTCATTGTCTCCTATACTGTAAAAGGAGTTCTTCAGATTTTGCATTCAGAGTTTTTGGCCCTCAACTTCTATGGAGATGATGTCATGTTAAGGGGAGGTAAACAGCACAGTATTCCTACCAGCCTACCATGTCTTCATTTCCACAACCTTCAGGGGAGACAAAGATCCTGCTGCAGCATGGAAAAAAAGATCATAAAAATATATTTTTATGAGTCAAAATTTTCTTGGTAAATAAAAAATCCTTATTTTTTTTCTCTTTGAGGACTGCTGCCTTGGTAATCCATTATTAGTGGCTCAGACAGCAAATAGCTGTGAACTGAGCTTGTGACTAAATCACCCTTCCTAGAGTAAGACCCAGAACACGGGGTACATGAGCATGGGAGACACACCCCAAAGAATGACAGTTTTCCTCTTCCTCCACTGCAGATACTTTACAGATGGATGACCCCATTCCTTTAATGTCTGTTGCAGTGTTTTGTACAACTATTTGAACATTCACTTGAACTTAATTCCGTTGCTTTCATCTGCACCCTCCGTAGTGCAGTGCCACTTCTGCTTTTAAACTCAGGGAGCACAGAGAGACTGCCCTTGGTTGTGGTTCCCAACAGAGAGGACAGCAACGCTACAGATGGAAAAGTTGCCTTCTACACATCCTCATCAAGTTCACTCTCCTCTTTCTGCTGTTCGTTGTACATTAAAAAGAAACAGCTTTTGGCAGGTTTCTCCAAAGCATGCCCTAAATACCCTGGATGTGTAAAGAGATCAGAAAGATCCAGCATAAACCAGCATGTAGCAAAGCAGGAGAATTTCTTGGGAGATTGCAGTACTGCATGGCAGCCCCCAATTTAACTTCCCATGTTTTTCACCAGAGCAAGGCTGGAACTGAACTATTGCTTTCCTGTGTTGATGTCAGACCAAGACACTTGACAACAGAACTAAACTGGTCAGTACAGTCCATGCTCTCTCATGTGCATGCCACCAACAGGCTATGAGTACTGAGGACGTGAAGTCACTGGCAGTGAGCAGACTGCAGGACAGCAAATCTGCAAATTCAGGCCTTGAATAAGCAGGTCTGAAAGTGGGAAACTCTCCCAACTACTGGCTTCTGCTGTCTCTAAAGGTATTGTGCAGCTGTTACAGCACAGAAGGCATCATGAGAGTGATATAAAGGCATGGTGCTTGCCATTTTGGACTGTGAAAATCCTTGCCACTCCATCTTGGACAAAATCTTTGCTACGAGTCCTTTGGGAAATAAGAGGGAAAACAGGAGGAAAAAAAATATCAAAACCAGGAAAGAAAACTGCATTCACTGTTCCATCTTGATAGTGCTTTCTGTGCAGAAACCTCCCAAAACAAATCTTATCAAGTCGTAGTGTGTCCACTGCATTCAACTGGAGGTACATCTGACTGCAAAAAGTAATCTGGACTGCGCTCCACCTAAAACCAAAGCTCATTTGGCTAGAAACTCAGCAAACTCAAGAGCAGGCTTGACATTGCTCAGGAAAGACTTTTGTCCAGTGGCTAAAAAGATCTTTTTGTGACCATCACAGCACCTCTGGTCTTTTTGTTTGTTGCCAGAGGCAGGTGGTTTTTTCTGCGTCTTAGAGCTCTTTAGAAATGTTCTCCTTACTCCATAAGCTGGCAAACAAATGTAACTTATTATTTCTCTTCCTTCTTTTAGATAAGGCATTGACTTCTGCATTTGACTATTTCAGGAGGAATATAACCAGGGCCTGTTGCTTCACCTTGTGAGAGCTACGAGAGCTTTAAGAGACTGCTGTGGCTGTTAGTGCTGCTCCTATGTGGGGAACAGCAGAACTTCGTTTAGAGCTTGAGGCAGACAGTGTATTAAACTGTTGAAATGTTTGTGCCAGTGACAGAGGAATTTTCCTTTCATTCAGTTTGACAGCATTTGACCATCTTCACTCCAGAATGGTATCGCACCACTAATTTTACAGCCAGAGACTGTCTTCAAGCTGTCTTAGAAGCTTTCAGATTTTTTCTGAACAGAAGCACGTTGAAGTTTTTCCTTCTTTTTTGACCATTTATCGGCTACAATATGAACATTTGCTTCTGCTTTATGTTTATCCCTGCGGTGAGAAGCTTTTGGGTTTGCCAATCTTTTTTTCAAACCTTGTGCAGTATGTTATATGTATGTTGAGGAACCTGATGGAATTATCACTTTTCTTCAGTGCAGTCTTGATGTTTGCATTTGACAAAAACCTAAGAGCTCTGCAAAAGCCTTGTATAGCATTCCAAAGAGCTTTTCACCTCTTTGCCATCTTTAAGTTTCATAATTGAAAGATGGGAATATCTGGTATATGATCCAATTTCTTCTTGGTGTCTGCCAATGTAACTCACTCCCATATTTTTTTATGTGTTTTGTTGGTAGTTGTGAAAGCAGGAAGGACAGAACAAAAGCACACACAAAAATAAATACCATAAAGGCACCAGCCAGATTTGTAAAGCATGGGAGAATCATGCCACGAGGGAATCCTTTCTCTGAAGTCTTCCATGTTCCAGGAGCAAGACTATCTGGAATAACTCCTGTATTTCTACATGGACTCGGGATGATCCTGTCTTTTGGACAACACCCTTCTGAACCAAAAGCCTTCATGACCACAATCAATGCCACTACCTCTTAATTGGTTATAATTACTGCAGAGTAAAGAAACAGAAGACTCGTGCAAGAATCCAGGCTTATAAAAGCAAAACCACTTTTCACTGTCCAGTAGGATATAGGATTTGGGGGCTGTATAAAACGGAGCAGCAGAGGTTAGCTCTGCGTCTGTACTGACAGCACTTCTAAGGTAACTCTGCTTATTGAGAATTGCTCATGATTTGTACAAATACATTATCTTGGTTCCTCCTTGGTCAATACCTCGTTCTTTCTCTCCCTCCTTGTAGAAAGAAATATTAATTCCCAAAATGTTGACATCCAGTGATAGGACAAGATGTAATGGGTACAAGCTGGAGCATAAGAGGTTTCAGGTGAACATAAGGAAAAACTTTTTCATGGTGAAGGTGACAGAGCACTGGGAGAGGCTGCCCAGAGAGGCTGCAGAGTCTCCTTCTCTGGAGACATTCAAAACCTGCCTGGATGTGTTCCTGTGTGACCTGTTCTTGGTGATGCTGCTATAGCAGCAGGGTTGGACTCGATGATCTTTCGAGGTCCCTTCCAACCCTTCACATTCTGCGATACAACTTGGGTCATAAACTTGTGTCTGTGTTGAAAAATACAGAAGTTTCACCTATTTGTATAGTATTGAAATAAAATTATATCTGCATTACATACTAGATGCAGAGCCATGGCCAAGGTCATAATCCTGTGAATGATTTTTAGCCAAACACTTAGACTGGTAAGAAAAACTGGATTATAACTTCCACAAATAGTTGCTTTTCTGAAAGTGACATAAAACTGAGTGGAAGTGTGTTGTTGACATTTTAGCCTACATAAACTAGCAGAGGATAGACCCGGTATGAAGTTGACATATGATATTTACAGTATAGAAAGAACTTGTTACAACCTTTTCCTGTCCCATGAGGGACCTCTCCCTGAGGCAAGTCTACAGTTTTCTGCAGTCAAAAATGGCACACCTTGCTACGAACGGCCTCTTGCTTCAGGGCCATGGACTCTTCTGTCTGTTCCTGCTACCTCTATCTTGTAGCAATTCTTTAAAGGTTATTCGTTGTTATTACATCTCAAATGCCCCTGATTTCTTCCCCCTTGCTCTTACAGTCCCCAGTGAAACCTGAAATGGTATTAACACCTCCCAGCAGCACTACTGCACACCCATTCTTCTCTGGCTATTGTACTTCAAGGTAATTTTCCTTTGAAATTTTTTCAGAACACCCTTGTCCTCCACTCTTCTCAAGCTGTACCACAGACCAGAAAGGTGGGGAAAGCCAGCACATAATACAGACAGGTGCAACACCATCCTTACGCTATCAAATGACCTCTTGGATAAGAGATAATAGTCATCTGGCTCGTTGCCACTGCCAGGGTATTTTCATTAATTCATTGCTTCTAATTCTGCCTCTGGCTTCTCTTCATAAATATTTTCTTCCCTTGCTAAAATTATCTTTTAAATTTATGCTGAGTAGCAAGACAGACAACGTGTTTATCGTAAATAATGTAACAACGTAAAATATTTGATAAAACTCATGGGGAAACTAGTTATTTACATAACTAAACTTCCTAACAGCTATGAAGTTGACAATAATACTTGCTTTCTCATCATAAAACTTTGTAGCTTTGTCATTGACCAGGAGTCCGTTGTGTCAAGTGCTATGCACTAGATGCTGTGTAAGCAAAGAGCAGAAGCACAGCTCCTGCCCTAGACAGCGCACCATCTGCAAGACAGAGGAATAGAGACAGATGGAGAGGTATAGAAGGTGACAAGATGATTGTGATCATTGTGGTAGGCAGCAGTCGGAGCAGAACAACACTGTTGTCAAGTTTTAAATAGGCATCACAGAAAAGAAAGGTTTTAGGGAGATACAATTCTCCTAAATCACTGGAATAATCAGTGACTTGCCATTTATTTCTACATTTTAATCTGAACTCTCCTTTCTCTCCATCCAGATCCTCAGGTTCTCCCTAAATAAAAACTTGCAGTAAAACACATCACCACTGACTTAACTCAGAGGAGCTCCACATACTACTAAACTCCCATCATCCCAAACACATTTAAAGCTGTGGAAATACATTAGGAAATAAAATGCATAAAGGAGTATGCACCTGTATGGACCCAAGATTTATACCTGTATTAGCATTCTTTACAAAGGCACAGAGTGAAATTCAGACCTAAAGCCACTCTGGAAGAAGGAAAAAATAAAAGGTGAAGTGATCAAGTAAAATTTCTAATGATGTAAACATTAAGGTTTAGTGTACTGCAGTATATGCCAACACAACCAGCTAATTTCCACCCTAACCTGCACAAAGCTCTTGCTGGAGGCACTGCATGTACACGTAACAGAAGACAGAACAGACTTCATAATTTTGTACAGTGTTCTAGAGCTAACTCTGCTGTTTGTAGGGATTCTTACAAGAACTGGCTGGTTTAACTTTTCTATAATTGCTCCAACACCAAAACCCAATGCCCACATAAACTCAGGAAATCCACCTGGCAGCTGCAGGACCCATGCTCTAGCAAATACATTGTAGGAACCATGGCAAAGGTGTCCCCAGAGACTCCTCAGCCACAGCTCCAGCAGCCTGTTAGCCACATCTGCCTGAGCTCTTGACAAACTTGCCTCTCAGGCTGCCCAGGGGTCAAGCTTGTTGATGAGCTGTGGGAGCTGCTTCATTTTGCTGGCCAGTTTTGTTTTGACTTCTGCTTGGCTAGGAGCACTTTGCCTCTGCTTGCCTTTGCATTTCCTTCTGAGAAGAGTTATATTCAAGGTTTTTAACAAAGAAGATCAATAAATCGATATTCAGATACCGTGGGCAGAGAAACACACATGCCATTGAAATTATCTACTTCCCATAAAATTGGATAACTGCTTTTCTTAGTGAAAGGCAAAGCATACATCCTTTAAAAATTTATGCTGCCTGACATAACAGATTCTCAACAGTTACAGTCCAACTCTTCCTTAGGGAGGTGCAATTTAAAGAGGAAAACAAAGCCACAGAAGTATTTAAATTAGCAACCAGATTTCAGTTCTAAGAAGTATAAATTAAAATAAATAATTACAGGTCCAAGCCAGGAGAGTACACTTCCACAGACAGAAACCACGGCTGTAGAGAGTAGTCTGTGTGTTGTCATCTTCACTCTTAATCACAATGCATTTGCCAAATTCCACCACTAGCTTATTTACAAAAACTGAAAGCCATAAACACAATTTCTAAACGTTTCTGTACATGCTGTCAGTCTAAGCCCCACTTCAGACTGAAGTGATACCAGCACAAATCAGCCTGCTGAAATAAATAACACTGAAGCCATACTGAAGGATAAAACCAAACTCTAAGTAGCCAAATGTTTTAGCTTTCCTATTTGGCACACTCTTCCCCAGCTTCCTGTGCATTATTCCCGTCATATGTCACAGATGACTTTGCCAAGGAAAAGGGAAAGTGAAGACTTCCTATAGCTTGGTAAATACAGACACTGTAAAATACTATACCATGGTGTCCAACCTCAGCTGTGGCCCCGGGTGTTAAAGCCAGACATATTTTACCTCATTAACTTGTAAGACAGAATTCCTGTGCTATCTGTTTCCATATGAAAACATGCAGCTGCTATAGCCTCTTTCACTTTATTCATCCTCATCACCATCCTGGTTTATTTAACAGTGGTAACATCTTAAACTTGTAAAAATACCTTGCAGTTGTCATCAGCTGCAGTGGTGCCTTCCAGTGTCTTTGCATAGCCCGGGCTTATCATAAAAGGCAAATCCCTCCAGCCACGTGTCAGCATTATGATCAAGAGCAGTGATGGAAGAGAGTAAGGAGACCTGTGCGTTTAAAGGAGTTTGTGTAAAACTTCCCCCTCTCCCCTCTGATACATCAAAGAGTTCTTGGTTCTCTGAAGTGATCACAAAAGGCAAGCCACGTGGTGCTGCAAGCTGTGGCAAGCAGAGGTCTGCTGTGTATACAGGCAGTATGAAATAAGCAACCAGAAATGTAACGTGTCTGAGAGGCTGGAAGGGTGGAAGAAGGAAGACAGAAGCATTGGGACAAGAAAGAACAGAGAGTGACAAGAGAAACTGAAGATGCAGAAGTTAAATAGACAAGGGGTTTAGCTGGTATGACATGTACAGTCAGACAACAGGTACAGTGTCTTTCTCAATGGCATTGAGCTGCTGAAATGAAATGGAGAATAAAAAGAAATTATTAAGAAGAAAAAAAAAAGTACATGAAAAGCATCAACAGAGAAGAACATAAGAGAAAAGAAAACAAAGCTGACTGAGCTATGAAGTGGTTCTAGAAACAAAACAAAAATCTCCCAACAGCATAAAAGCAAATCAGGGGCAAATGGTGAAGAAAAACAGTTAAGAGCAAGCTTCAGTTTACTGCTGGCATAGTTAATATGCTGCACCAGGTTGAAGGAAGATAACAGCTGCCACCTTCTCTATGTAGAAAAATATTCACTTAGCACAACATTGGGTCACCCTGCAGTATGCACTTGCCTACAGCCACTATCACTGAAGAAATGTCGTGTGATTAAATATTCTGGTAGACATGGAAATATCTGAGCAAATGGCAATGTATTCTAGAAGAAGACAATCAGAGACCAGTGCCATATTGTAATAGCAGCCATAGGCAAGAAAAGAATAAGAAATAAGCATTCTTCATAAAGAAAAGTCTTTAATGTTTTGTAGATAGAAGGAAAAAAAAAAAAAAAAGATATATTACACCTGCAGCAAACCACATGAATAAAAGGAATTGTAGTGGTAGGAGCTAAATAAACATTTGTTAAATAACTCATATCATGCATTTAGATTTTTTGAATTTTCAGCAGTTCTTTTTA
>VWZY01007438.1:91255-101466 GCA_013399075.1 Chloroceryle aenea | reverse complement strand
GTCTCTGGAAAGCAGCCTAGATGCAGAAGGATGAATATTCTGAATTAAGAGATCTTGCTCACCAATGTCAGGGATTAATTTACTCAATTTGCCTCCAAAAGTTGAGCAAATTTAAGCGGGTAACGTGGACTATTTAATTCCATCCCTAATCTATGTACTCCAATAAGTAAAGTGATTCTAAAGAAGCTGTTAACTGAACAAACAGAAAGAGAATCAGCTGTCTGCCATATGTTTCTTATTTACTTAAACAAAAATATCCATCTTGAGCTCAATCCAAAGTCCATCCAAGTCAATGTAAAGAATCTTACTAATCTGGTCTGGAACAAGTTTCTGTGATTTTACATGTAGAACCCATACTGTACATTTGCTCTACAACTGTCCCGGGCATCCTCGGCTGAAACACTAAAGAAAAGATTTGAAGTTGCATTTAGTTAGTGTGGGCTGACCTGCTAAAACCTCAGGCTCTAGGAACCCAGCACAGCAGCTGATTAGCTGCCTGGTGAGTGCTCGTAAATACATCTGGTTTGTTGATGTAAAAATTCTCTTTGAGCATAAAGTACTCAATGCTTTGGGTACATGAAGGTAAACCTTCCCTCCTTTCAAGATGACTTCTTATTTGCATTCATTTCAGATGGAAGACTTTGAGAAACAGGAAATTACTTTCTCGAGGGCTAAATAGATTTCCTAAAATTTGAGATAAAACCTGGTTTGAGCAAATAAAGATAGTATTTAAGTATATTAAATATTTGGATTGAAATTTATTCAAATAGCTTACTTAAATTTAAATATAGTATTTGAATATTTAAATGCAGTCTTTAAATACATATTAATTAGAGATATGGGAAGCATTACTTCTGAATACAATGTAGAACAGCCCTGAGGAAGTTACATCAGCCTGAGCTCTGGAACTGTACCTTTGCCTCTGTTCATCCTCACAGAAAGAAGAGGTTTAGGGTCATTCTGATTATGTGGTTGGTGTTTTCCTCTCAACTGACTAAAGACCTACATAGAGACTTCACAGACCAAGCTTTCTGTCAGGTGAATATCAAGCACCTCCATGCAAAGCTCCTGCTGTCACCAGCCCCTGCAAACATGTAAAAGGTGGCATTTATCCCGTGAAACCGTAGCTTTCCTTTTGTAAAATGTTCCTCCTTGACAAGACCCAGCTCCTTCTTTTTCATTAAATATTGACGTCTTACACCTTTTGTTTTATTCAAAGAAGGTATACAGGGAAGAAAAAAAATAAATAACAAGAAAGACAAAAGTTCTCTTTGATAGTCGTGCCTGACCTCCAAAGAGTCATTACACAGCGACTGGGCCCAGAACCTTTTAAGAAACCAGATGCTTTTCCCTACATGAAAGTCGCAACTGGGACACAAGAGCTTTGAAAGTCAGTTCACAGAGATCTGCTGTGCTAGCCAAAACACAGCAGCCTCCTCTGTCAATACCTAGAGGAGGAATTCTGACCCAGTCAACTGTTCTTCTGACAAACACAGTGAGTGACAGAAATAAATTGTCTTACATAATTCACTGACCCGCAGTTTAGACTCGGCAGCAATCCTGAATCAAATTCTTGCAAATAGGTGCAGAAGAATCCAATGCAGTTTGAACTGCAGCCTCCACAAATATCACAGACAGAGTTTAAAACGTTAAACATGGGAAGTGTCTGGAAATTGTCAGAATTACCTTTGTGAGAACTATTGTACCTGAAACCCAGCATTTGGCCCAGCACTCCCCAAAGGAGCTGTGCAGGAATGGAAAGTCTTCACCAACTGGTGGGCAGATGCAAGTCGATTTTCAAGTACTTTCCAGCTTTGCTCTGGGTAAGCCAAAGCAATCTATTCTCTCATCACTTATTAAATTTAACTATTTTGACACTAAGGCAACACTGAAGATAACTGTTTTCAACTGTTTCAGAAGAAGCCAGTTTTTCCTTGAAGTCAATCCACCTCATTCAGTCTGAAAGAGCTGACAGTGCCCTAGCAGTACGGCAAGAGACATAAAGGAAATGATATTGCCTCAGCCTACGTGAGGAAATCCCCTCAACAACGCCAGAGAAAATGGGTTTTGAACACAGAAGGTACACGAGACTGTCTTACCAGGGCATTCTTTTCCACCTCAGTTACAGCAGAGGCCTTTGGCCACTGCACTCACATACACCTACCCTCCTCCTCCTCTCTCGTGGTATAAAGTGGGTGGCCCTAATCCTCTAGTTACCTCTTCCTTTTTGTTCTGGCAGAGAGAGACACAGAGAAGCATAAAAAACTCATACAACTTGTTTCAGTGACAAAGTGATTTCACTTTAAGTCAGGGGTAAGATTTCATGAACTTCAGAGGAAGTTGCAATAGATCCTCTGTGTGCCAAGATATATTCCAATGCTAACTTAAATTTAGCATATTCATTCACAAGTTTATTTCCTACTCTCAGAACACTGCTAAACAATGAATATTATGTTATTCCATAACTCTGGTATTTTCTGTCAAGATGCTTCTGTAGAACTAGGTGGCTACATAAGAATTACTACCTTTAATCAAAAAGAATTGTAA
The DNA here is from genome assembly GCA_013399075.1 of Chloroceryle aenea. Lineage (NCBI taxonomy): Eukaryota > Metazoa > Chordata > Aves > Coraciiformes > Cerylidae > Chloroceryle > Chloroceryle aenea. The sequence goes on along the minus strand of VWZY01007438.1, from coordinate 98,919 downwards.
AATAATACGTGGATGAAGTTTCTTAGTACGAAGATGTTCGCCTAAATGTTTTGATCACATTATATCAACCTCATCAAATTAAATTTCTCCAGTATAAAAGCATTTTTAGTAGATTACAAAGTGCTTAAGTGGCGGGTATGGCTAATGCAATACAAATCAACAGGAACCTGATACAATTGCACTTTTCCTGTCTCTCTAAACACACGCCTGTATTTCTATGAAATCTTTCATTATTTGTAAAAGGCAACATTATTCATGTTTCATGAATTTGACCAAGTTCATAAACTGAAAATTACTTCTCATCTACCTTATTGGGCTTCTCCATTAAAGTTCTGACCCAGCTGGCCCTGGCTAATAGAACCAACTGTTATGCAAGGCAGGTTTTAGTTAAGATGAAATAAAGAATCTGTATTTTACTTGTAATGCTGCAGCTACACGTCAAAGTAAATTATTTAAACAAGTAATCCTGCAAGCAAATGTATCCATTAAGTGCCAGACTGTGCACAAGAGCAGGAGGATAGCCCCTGCTCCAAGGCCAGCCACAGCTATCACTCCTACACTTCTAGAAGAAGGCAGAGTAATTTCCTAAGCACTGTAACCAGAGTATGATGAATTTATGAATGCATGAAGAAACCAACAGAAGAAAAACAAACCAAACATCAATCTCCATGAACTGAATCCTGAAGTTCCTATTCAAACTCAATCAACTTTCCCTTTCAATAATATTTAAATTTTGTTCAGCACAGATCTCAAAGCCCTTTAGAAAGCAGCAGCAGACTTGCCTCACTCAAGTTAAAAGGAGATTGTCCAGAGGAAGAAAAGAATAAGGAATTTGGGATTTGTGTCAGTAATAAGGTATAAAAAACCTGCTAGAATTGAACAGGTCTATTACATCACACAGCAGTGAAACGCTAAAACCGTGATACATTCCTTTTCTACCCACCAAGTCAATACTTTACTTTATCACATTAGATAGAAATAGTGTCACTATGTCTTGTAATACTGAAAAATAGAGTAGAATAAGTATCAGAGTATTTACCTATTTAAGTTATGATTACATGCTTGGGAATTTTTTCGAGTATCAAGGATAATCTTCAGCTATAAGTCTTATCATTTACATAAGAGATTGAGAATGAGAAGAGGGAATTGCAAGATAGCCACTGAACAATTTTAGCATCTGCCCATGTGGAAAAAAAGGGTATTTGTACTGTACAGTTACAATGGTCTATTTCTATCTCAGCTTAGCAGCTACAAGCATAAAGCACTGCTAGATGCAGCCCTCATCTACTAGTCCCTGTTGTACTGCCTGACATATTAGAATGCACCTAGAAAAGCTGGGCATACAATTCCCCTGAAATTCCAAAGGCAATTGAAGTTTGGGACCACGAAAAGGTTTTGGTGCTGTGACATAACAGCTTGTCATACCCAAGGAGCAGGCATGGGAACCTCAGGTGGAAGACACAGGTCCCTAAAGAAGTCTTGGGTTGGTTGGAGAATCTAGAAAAACCAGGGAAGCTTCGAAACAAGAGTAGACCTTAAAGACAGGCAGTATTGAAAGGACATGCTTTCCCCTAGGATCTCTTAGTCCTGTATGTGGCTGTTCTAGAGCTCAGAGCAAATAAATGCCTCCCGTTTAAATCTGATGAAAGAATCATTGAAAGAGCATTCATTTTCAGAACGTGGGTTGCACTTAGGGCAGCCAAGAATGAACATCTTTGCAGATGACTTCGGCAGCTCTGGACATGCACTGAACAGAAGGCAAATAAAGAACCTCAAGAGCATAATTTCAGGCACCTACCAGACTTCAGACACCTAATGTTTTGATGTATTTCAAAGATTACACAAATTAGAGCATAAATCCAGTTTTAGCCACTATTTGTTTGCCTCTTCCCGGAGATTTTTTCTTTTTTTTTATCTTTAATAGGAGGCAATTATATATTTGCACTTGAGATCATGTAATATTTCTCAGATTTACAATATAAATATTTCTCTCAACGCTGTAATTTTCTTCAGGTGATCATAAGAACTACAGCACATTCATCTGACTAACAATGCAGGAAGATATATACATATTTCAGGATTAATGATAGGGTGCTTAAAGCAGCTTGCTGTCATACTCTGAGAAGAATAAGAGGTTGTCATGAAAAAAAAAGGAAAATTTTGGGATTGCAAACTAAAACGATTCTGCACAGGTAATTCTATTTGGGACTTTTTTAATACGATTACAGAAAGTTGCATTATCAGATATTATTTTGTTTATTGTCATTTAAATGGTTCTTGAGTGCTGGAGTTATCTTCGTTAGACTGGCCATAAAGACATTTAAATTAACACACTGATGGCTGCATTTTTTTTGGCACATCTTCACAACATACACTTTACTAACGCTGGTGGAGTAAACTTGCCTGCCATGACAAGGTCACCAGTTCCAGTTCGATGTTGTTTAAAAAAAATAAAAAAAATAAAATAGATGTCATTAGGGCTTGAGAAATTTATTTAACATTCCCTACCCTGCAGTCTAAGCCCCTTGTTACAGGAAAAAAATGCCAGGGGTAATATACTCTAAAAGCCTCATCTTCTACAATTTAAAGGAATACATTTGTGTATCACTCACAGTATGAGGTATTTATTTATAATGTTGCAAACTGTCAGCTCCTGGTTTATTTCTGCTATACAGAGGATGTCAGAAACTGTCAAGAGTCAGAGCTTTACCAAGGGCCAGGCGGTGTAAAGGCAGAGGATGAGGTAGACGCTGCATCGAACGCGCGCTGCTTGCTATTAGGGGAGCTTTCTGCAGAGCAGCCAGGAACTGGTGGGTCACCACAGCACCCAGGGGTGGGTGGCAGCTCAGCACAACCACCTGCCCATGGGGTTCAGCAGGGCTTGCTTAGGCTGGAAAAATTAGGAATTAAAAACTCATATATATATGATTATATCTGGGAAACTAGGAATCAAGGAAGGCAACAGAGTGTTTAAACTAAAGCAAACCTCAGGGTAAGAATAGGTAGAAAACAGCCATGAATAAATTTAGCCTGAGAATTAGATGACTATTTCTAAACATCTGAAGTGAAGTTGTGGAAGCCTGTCGTACTATGAGTGCTGGGTTAATAACCCAGCCCATAATAATCTGTGAGGCTCAGTCTCTGAAAAAACCCACAAATGTAGGTATGTCTCCATGGTACAGTGTCAAAGAATCAAGCTTGCTGAGAACAAACAAGGACATGAGAAGCAGATTAGGAGCATTAGCAGAGCTCTCCACCCACTGTCTGCTTCCTCGTCTGCATTGTGCTTCCTCTTTCCTCCACAGCACTACGGACAGCTTGTAATCTAACTGATTTTTGGAGTCTACTGTTCCCTCTTTCTTCACACTTCACCTCTCTCTCTCCTCTCGTTATTCACCCTACAACCTGCCCTTGATTTTGTCCATTCCACGTCTTTCCCCACCAAGACTATTCTCTTTGAGTACTGCATTCCCTTTCATAATTTAACAGTCCTTTCCTCTCCCACACATCCTGGCACCCACAATTTTTATTCCCATCTGCTGCTTTATGCCTGGGATTGAAATATTTACCAGAAACATAGTAACTAGTGAACTAAATGAAGAAATGGAGCCCATTTTCCAGAGACAATATGTAGACAGCAAACCAAACCATCTTGTTCATCTTCAGATATACTGATACCTCTAATCCATACTGGTAAGCTAAAGCAGCAGCATTTGGCAGGAATAAAGAAAAGCATCTAAAATAAAGCCAAGGCACAGCATCTTCAAGAAGACTTTATCTTTATGAACTAAAGAAACACATTTGTTGCAAGAAAAACTCCTACAAATTTTTTTTTCACTGCACATGGAAATTCCTACCAGTGTGCTGATCTAAAACACAACGCCACGCTCTCCTGCATTCAGCTAACATCCTACAAGAAACCTGAAGAGTCCTTACTCATTAGACAGTATAGAAAAGAACACTTATTCTTTCCTTACTGTTTTCTTACATCACAGTGCTATTGGGCTCCTGAGATGAGTTTACAGATGACAGCAGAAAAGATTAGCCAAAGACCAATAGCCTGTGCTGAGGGGGTGTATTTCTACACCCCATTATTCCATCAGTATCCCCTGCTCCTCACTGGTTTTGTAAGTGTCCCCTGTGTAGAAGCTGACCTGGTCCTGGCAGTTTCCCTCCTGGTCAGTCAAGGGCCTTCCTGCACTGCACTGTAGCCAGAACTAAACCTGTAAAGTGACTGACTTCAGGATGAGAGAAATCTTAACAAGCCTGATAGAAGATGTTGAATCCTGCCCCAATCTGCCTGCTACGAGGGGGAGCTTTTGCTCCACACAGCCAGCGTGCCAAAGGAAAATGGAAGTGGTCCGGGGAGACAGCAGAGGATTCCTTCCCCTATGTATTATTACTCATGGGCAGACCCAACCTCCAGACCACCAAACACTAGCAGCTTGAACCCACCAGCTTGCCTAGAAATAGATTTCCTAGGCAGGTTAGTTCATTTGGCTGACAGTTTCAGCAAGTGCTAATTATTCACCTTTTCCTAAGAAATACTTTTCCCCCACTTCCCTGTTCCCCAAACCTGCATGTTCTCATGAGTGTCTCTTCTCGGGGAGAAAAAAGAAAAATCACTGGTATAGCTCTATAAAAATCAGGACTAATTATAACCATTGCATGCATCTCTCAAAAACAGAAACCTTAAAGTTTTAGATCACAAGAGGTCGCTTGCATACAGATTTGCATTATTGGTCTATTAAATGCTGATGATAAACTTGCCAATTAGTTTAACAGAAGAACTGGTGTGGGTATATTTAAACCTGCACTTGACTTTCTTCACTTTGTACAAAATAGAGTAGATAAGTCACTTAGCTTCTTTACATGCTAATTGCTTTCAAAACACCATATCCCCCCTTTGTCAACCGTGCATCCTTTAAACAGTATTCACCAATACTAAACCAGAATTCTCACACGTCCTGGCTATGAAAGAACAATCAACATGTCAACTCACACATTAGTGAGAGACTATCACACAGCAGATCTTTTCAGTGCTCGTGATTCTATTGGGATAATAAGGATTCAAATAGTATATCACAAACACAGAAAAGGAAGGTCTCCAGTGACAACAGTACATCAATGATGTCAAAACACTGTCAAATAAAGCTATTATTCTTCTAGCTGATACTTTCACTTGTATAGTTTTCCATTGTTATGTTGTAATTTTCCCTGTATTTTCATTGTTCAAAATTCAAGCAATTATTAATTTTCCACATGCACATCAATTCAGTTATTAAACAGAGGAATATTTTAAGTGTTCAGGAGTTAAGCATTTCATTACAGAAGTGGTTTTCCCCTGAGGAAAGCCATTCAGGTTATACAGAGTACCACAATGTAACCTTCTTTGGTTTTAAATATATACAAATCCATGAAAATTGCAGAAAAGCAATTTAGGAGACATACTCTGTAATTAAAAACTTCAGTGTGAACAGAGTTCATTTCATAGTTGTGCTATATTTGGCTGGGATGGAGTTTTCCTGACAGTAGCTGGGAGGAAGCTGTGTTTTGGATCTGCACTGCAAACACTTGAGACAACAGGGATGTTTTCATCACTGCTGAGCAGTCTTTACCCAGAGACAAGGTCTTTTCTGCTCCTCACACCACCCCACCAGCAAGCAGGGTGCACAAGAAGTTGGGAGGGGACACAGCTGGGACAGCTGACCCCAACTGACCAAAGGGGTATCCCATACCACATGGCACCATGCTCAGCATATAAATGGGAGGGGACATTCGGAGTAATGATGCTTGCTTTGCACGATGGAGCCTGGCTTTCCTGGAGTTGCCTGATCACCTGCCTGCCTGTGGGAAGTGGTGAATAAATTCCTAGATTTGCTTTCCTCGTGTGCATGGGTTTTTCTCTGTCTTCCCTTTTTATCCAGCAGAGAGGACTTCATGGCATAATGTTACAAAAGTTTTTCATGATAAAAAAATACTTCTGCTCATTGCTAGCACGAAAAAAAAATGTTAACATTATGCCATGAAGTCCTCTCTGCTTCACAAGAGGAGAAGGAAATGCTTTTTACGTGCTCCCATCAGTGTGCACATGCTTTGAAGCTCCAGTACACCTTAAGAGTAATCATTGTACACCTCACCATAAGAAAACATCTTTCTCCTGTAAAAACAACAGGTAAGCAGGAACCAAGAGACACGCTTCCCAATTTACTGTTCATAGTCCGTGTAACTGAGTGACTGGAACCCTTTGCTTTAAATTCACCAGCTGTGAAAAGGGAATGTTACCCACCTTTATCAGGTCCTCTGAAATACTGGGTGAAAAGCAATTTCTTGGTACAAAGTATTCTTAGTCCTAAATTCATACTTAATACTAAGCACACTACTCAGCAAGGAAGTAAATTATGAATAATACTGCTAGCAAGCACTATGTACCATATTACATCCTCCCTCCTGCCTCTGTGTTAGTCCTCTATGCTGTTTTGTGAAAATATTCATCTTTTCTGTATTATTTGGCAAAACATCAACAAAAAAAGCCTTGCATTTTTTATTTATGGAAAAAAAAATAAAACACTCTCTAAGATCCTGTCCTGAAGTACTCATACAGTAGAGAAATTAAACACAGATAGATATCTCTTCAAGCTCCAGTCACAGTTGACATCCCTGAAGACCTAAATCCCTTGAAACACATGGATTTTTCAGGCTGAAAGACAGAAGAATATAAATAGCTGCAAAGAGACGATTCAATAATTATACTACAATTTCATTCAGACTAAAAATATTCATAGAGATTTTTTTTAGACGAATACGGACCAAGGATTATATTCCCTTCTCCAGTATGGAAAAGCCACACAACGGCCCTTTGTTTCTACCTCAGTCACTTGTAACATCACACAGAACACAGCACAGGCTTTCTGACAGTGTGTTGCATATATCCTTGTAATGGCAAAATGAAAAGACTGATTCTTTTTCCTTTAATCTCTGTACTTCTGTTTGAAGATAGCATTGGGTTGTTTTGTTTTGTTTTTAATGAAGAAAATAATACCTTCTGTACATTCTACCAATGATGCTGTCATTTGGCAAGCTACCCACACAAAACCTGTCTCCATAGGCCTGCTTTCATCTCTTTAACGTCACTTCAGAAGCAGCACCTGCACTTGTAGCTGTACCAATGCCCTGAGAACACCAGGACGGACACTTGGGCTAAAGCCTGAGATTACAGCTACATGGCATCTGTCTGGGGAGGTGGTGTTGCCTTCAGGGCTGCCGCTGGCAGCCAAAAGAAAGTAAATCACAGGGTGAGGACTTCCCTGGAATCCTGAGAGGATAGTTTGCTTCCCAGCAACTAGGAAGCAGCACTATCATACTCGGACCCAGATCTTATGAGTCAAGAAAGTCATTATTTATTGCTATGATTCTTATAACAAGAGATTTTTAATGATAGCTGGTACTAGGCATACACGTGATGCTTGTGCTCAAAGTATTTTTAAGTAGTTGTAAAGGGATTGTGGGGATTTGAGATGGTGTTGCCAAAAGAGAAGTAATTGCACTACATTTAAAAGGGAGATGGCTGCTGCAGCCTTTGCCCTAGGACAGCAGGGAGGGGCAGCGATGCTGACAGGGTTTGCTGCATGAATTCTGTATTTTACATGACTAAATTAACTCAC
>VWZY01007438.1:800-91169 GCA_013399075.1 Chloroceryle aenea | reverse complement strand
ATGACTAAATTAACTCACTTAATGATTTTAAATGATTTCATAATTTGCACTAGGGGAGAAGGCACAAAGAGCACAGTCCTAGGCCTGCTGTTGCTGTGATGATCTAAGAACCTAAGAACAGCACTGAAAAAGAGAGATAATATGTATTCTTAAGCCAAATGGTGTTCCTGGGTAGGACACAGGCAGGTTTTTGAGCTCCAAAACCCTTTTATGCTTAATAATTTGTTTATTCCCTCCTACACCAATTATATCAGTACCTCTGTCAAAAAGAGAAAAATAAATACTACTTACAATCCCTAAGCTGCTTAGAAGATGGGTTCTCCATGTAAATGAGACTTCAACAGTACCCCAAAACAGCTGAATACAGCAGATTTCACATCCTACCCTCAGTAATTTCTTTAATGCCCCAAAACAAACAATATTTTGGAGTGAGGGAACAAAAAACATCCAAAATAAGTTTTACTTTGGGAAACAGTTCCCACAAACTTGAAATGCAAATGGTATCATCTTTTGAAAGCAGCTTTCCTAAATCTGTAGTCTGGCACACAAAACTTCAACAATGGGGATTTTTATTTATTATTATTTTTCAATGTTCACTTTTATGACTAGTTAGTTTTGATTTTAATTAATAGGAAAGGCATAGTAATCTATATTTATTTGGTTCAATCATTACAAGCTGACTTCATTTCTGAAGTGTTATATCCATGTTAGTGAGAATGACACATTCATATTTAATGAAAATCATTTTCACCAAGTATTTTTTCACGTGATCACCCTCAGTAGTAATTTTCTGCTGTTATTCTCCTCTCCTTAATCTATATTCTCTTCAACTTGCATAAGTAGTCAGTTGGCCTTCTATACGTGGTGGTAATGCTCTCTCACAGTTAAGAACAAGTTTCCCACTAAAAATAGCAAATTCTTTTGTGAGAACAAGAGCTCCTCTTGATGATAATAATGTGTATCAAAGAACATGGTTCACATTAAAAATGGAGATGAGTGAACCTTTTATGCAGCTTCCCTCTCAGAGCTTGAAGAAGAGAAAAAAAAAACAGAGAGAGAAGACCTAGGGAAAGAAAGCTGAAAGAGTATTGTAAACTATAGCCACTCATCCAAATTCCCAATTTAAATCATTTCTGCTTCACTGGGAATAGTACAATAGGCAGAAGAAAGACAAGCAGAAATTGGGTAACATTGCTTTTGGTGTTTATATTTCATCAGTTTAGGGAGCAATAGAATGGGGCTTACAACACACAGAAGTGGGCTGCAATGAATTAAATGTATTGTAGAGTTATGCCCGAGGTTTTCAGTGTATTCCACACTCATTTTCCCATGTTGCATAGCACTGCAGTCCAGAAGGCTCAGTTCTGGTCAATCAGAAACTAATTATTTCTTGGTAGACAAGTATATTTCTGTAGGGTGAAGCTCCATTCAGTACTTGTCTCCAAAGCATTTAGAATCTTATTAGAAATCCATGTGACCTGTTTCTATTTTAAGTGAAGTAATTCACCAAACTGACACTGATAATTCCAAGTAAAGTTTTACAGTCAATCATAGGAACTACCATGTGTGAAAATTATTTTCTGGGCTTTTTGAATCTCAGTATATTACAAAAATAGAATCTAATCTCAAATCAAAGCAGTTTATGGAGTACACTGTATATACATCCTCAAGACACAGGCAAGGCTAGAAGCATCTCAAATTGTCACGACTGATTTCTTAGATGCTAGAATAAGGTGTTTTGAGAAGGATTATATCTGCAAAAATTTTAAAAATCTTTGGTTTACAAGCACAGGGACATGATAAAGTAAATATAGTGTGATAGTAACTCACAGTAACTTGCACTGGAATCAAGAGGACCAACTCAGGCTATTCTGCAGTATCTGTGTCAGAGACATCCAAAAGGAAATTCTTCTATAGAGAATCAGAAGACCAGTTGATTTCACATATGATTCATCAACTTCTCTGTGTGACAGTTTACAGAGATGCACTACCTGCATGCTTCCCAGACTTCATGTGCTAGATAACCTTCCAAAAAACCATTTCACCATGGTATGCTTCAACTTCTCATCTGTGAGCTGCTAATAGTATCTCTTACACATAAGCACCTCCAAAATTTACTCAGGAGAAGCGTTCATAACAGAATTCATCAGTATATACAGCTTTAACCAAGAAACAAGATTCTTAAAAATGTGTAATTGAATGAGAAATAAACATCCTACCCTGCACAGCAATTGCTCAGCTGTAGCTGGAATAATACACCTAGCTCATGCAAACTCTGAAAACCTGCCAAAGGTCCAGCGTAGGGGCACCGGGATGATTAAGGGGTTGGAGAAATTAACATGAGGAAACACTGAGGGACTTGGGTTTGCTCTGCTCAGACGGCTGAGAGCAGTGAGTACAAATTCTGCCACACCAAAATGACAGCTAACAGTGACAAGAGCCATGCCTTGACAAATCTTAATTCTACTGAAAAATATGTCCCTGAAAACCTGTATTTTGTCTTGCTCTGGAGCATTACAAATGCAAGAAATGCCAGAAAGACCTTTATGGCATTTAAATAGCCAATTCCATTGATCCAACGCAGACATAAAGATCAAATCCTTGACTGTCCATTCTAGGCTTTCTGAGAAATGTTTGCCAATATGACTTGTCAATGTATTCCTAAAGCACAGGAGATGAATCACGGGTATTGTTATTCTGTGAGAAAATGCACTATTTCCCCAGACAAATCACTCCTTCACATTAAGGAGCTGATGTGACACTTCCTTGCTTGTTCATGCAAAACACTGCTCTGCTGTTGTCTGTCATTAAATGGATGCTTTAACCAGAAACTGGCCAGGAGCATTCTCTATGGTTCTAAGACACAGCAAAAACTGTATTTCTTATCACAGTGAGTGTTCTAAGAAAATTCCTTGAGTTGGGATGTTGGGATAGATATTCTGCTTCTGGCTAAGGTAATCTTACACTGTCCAGGGGCAATGGTACTGAGAACAAAACAGAAGCAATCCTCAAAGATGGTAAACAAAATATAAGAATTCTGATAGCTGGGCAGCCCTTGACAAAGCCTGCTAATTCTCTGCTAAACAGGGAGAGGTAAACTGCACTAGCTACAGACAGCTCTGATCTGGAACACCGTAACTTCTCGTCCCATGAATCTGAAGAGTTTTGCTATATGCTTCAAATGAGGATGGATATAATTACTGATGAAGCTGTTCTTGACAGCTTGAATGGGAATATCTGACAAAATATAGAACACATTTTTTTTCTATGTGCACAATTTAATCTGGAATTTAAAGCATCCCACCTTCTAAGAGAATGAGCACTATGAACTGCTTACCAAAGTACCAACAACAATGCTCTCTAAATACGGGTCACGTGGAGAGGACAATAACAAAATGATAACTTATAACTTGTATAATGCACAGCATTGGTAATGTTGTCATTAAATCAATTCAGACAAATGTAAATCTTACATCAAATTCATTATTTTTCCAAAATAATTCAGATAAACCAAAACTTTTCTTCATGACAGGAATTTACTCACGGCTATATAGCATGTCTGTAGTAACAATTTCCTTAACTGTTGGAAGGAACAGACAGGAATGTGTTTGCAAATGTAACAGCCATGGGAAAAGAAAACCTACATATGCTGGGTTTCATTAGATAAACACACAGATATATTTCTGCTCAATTATCCTGACTATGAGCGCAACTCAACCAGCTTTGCAATTATTTGAAACTTTATTATGTGTTTCAATGTAACACTACACTGCTGCACCAAAAGATGAAGCAAAAACAGTCTCTCCATCTGAAAAGGGATTCTGGAGGCCATCAAATTATTTGGTTTTATGAGGAAAATTGTTTAAAAGGAACTGAATGTAGATTCCAAGGCCTGTGAAGCACACAATAAAACAATGGCCAAAACCATTTTTGATGCTGGTTTAAGAGGAGCAACTAGTTAGTGGACTTAGTGTCATGCCAAATGTAAATCACTAAACACGGGCCATAAAATAAGTTTCCACTTGCTAAAGAATTAAGTACTCTGACTAGACTGCTAAAAAGGTCTAAACACTCATAGGGCTATAATATTTATTTACTTTTATACTATAGTAATAAAATCAAATTATAGGAAGCAAGGTTGCAGCTGACCATCAAGAGTTCTTCTCCTTTTATTTCCATTCCTAAGACAGCAGGACTCAATTCTCCATTTGCTGGTTTTTTTTCTGAGGTCTGGGGAGATTTTTTCCATAAGCTTTGATAGCATTGGGTTGCTGCATTATACATACTCAACTGCAAGGAATTTATAAATACACTTAAGAGAGCTACCTAGCAATCTTAAGGGGAAAAGATAATTTCAAAGCCAAACTCACAAGGCAAGATTTTCCAAATATGAACTTCCCAGACCTGCCAGAGAAATTAAAAGGTAACTCCAGATCCAAGTGTTGCTGTACAGGCAGAATAGAATTTAAGGCTCTCGACACGCAGTTGAACAAGATGTAGGATGCCTTTTTGTTACAAAATAGTAACTGATGCAGAAGGTTTAACAGCTATAGGTTCATGGGCATGGAGCAGCCATATAGAAGATAAACAAAGATAAGCAATAAGCACATTTAACAAGCACTAGGAACCTCCAAATCCAGGGGACTGTAGAGGTCATGCTCTTGCACTGGTTTTGCAAATAACAAAAATCCAGAGGGGCACAAGGGATTATCTGTACAGGCTGTATTGCCATTTGTGAAAAGGAGAAGGCATACTAGGCTTGACAGCAGGAGATAGTGGAGCATCTTCTCTAGAGTAGGTTATTCTAGTCAATGTTTAGCTCTTCTGGTAAATCAGTCACACTATTTATAGAATAAATTCCTGTATAATCATTTCTGCCATGGTGGCACCTTTCTTTTTCTTCTTTTTTTTTTTTTCCTTCTGAAATATTTAAGTTGGAGAAATGTTCTTGTTTTGCTATTGAGATCTTTTCCAACTTGGTGCCATGCTGGAATACTTCTACTTGAGCTGTTGGAAAAAAATATATGGATAGTCTTTCCTAGAAATGCAGTCATAGGAGGGTCAAAAATTTGTTCTCTGCTTCTTAACAAGTCAAGTAAAATCAGAGAGCCTTCCCTTAGCACAGATTTTTAGGCAAAAACAGAATAAAAATAACTCAATTCCAACTCTTGCATGCAGTTTTATGCCTACAGAAATACAGATGGATAAGGAATATTTCTGCCTTTACTCCTACATTGACATTTATACTGCAAGTTATTCATATTTACCTACTACCTGAGACATACGGGTGGTGTAAAGGATGCAACATATACCTGCAGTTTTGTATTCCAGAGGAGCTGTTGTGCTCTGGGTATCCCAGCCAGCAAGTGAGCTTACACTCACAAACCATATTTATCTATAAGCGTGACACAAAGCTGATTATAAACAAAATCAATCTCTTAAATACAGCTGATGTGAAGAAACAGAATGAAATCAATTGCTATTAATATCAACTCCCATAAGTGAAACAAGATGATCATAACTGCAAATATTTAACAGGCGGGTGTTTAACATCCCTGAAGCCTGGCTGTTTGAAGCATCTCTATTATAGTGTAAAAAGTAAAAACACAACGCAAGAATTAATCACTATATGAAAAGGATAATTTAATCATCATTCTGCTTCTGTGGGCTTAAGTGAAGCTTTCAGTTAAACGACAATGGATAAACTACACCTATAGCAGCTCTTCCCTTGCACGCAGCGCTCAGTTTCTTGGCTTCAGGAAAGGTTCACTGTGATACTTGTCTGTCGTTTGTGTATCCTCACCCTGTCCACCTTCCCTTGCTCTGTGCAGTGCCATGGAGCAATTATTTGGATTGGTATTTCTTACCTGCTCCTTTTTTCTGCCCAGTATCATAGGGTAGCGAGGAAAACACTCCGGCCTCATCCTTCAAACACACCTGAGGTAATTCCTCAGCTTTTACTTAGAAAACTTTACTTAAAGCTTTTACTTTAGAAAACATTTTAAAAATTTGACTCTACACTTTATGGTTCTTCTGGTTTATACAGCTATGAAGCACAGCAAACATATTTGTATCAAAGAGTGATAGTTTGGTCTACAAACTTTACCTTACCAGAGACGAGATGTTATGTAAGAGGGTGAGAAAAAGCCTGCTGTCACCAGACAGTCATCATTTCTGGCTATCATCACTGGCTTCTCCGTTACTGTTACACAGTGGGAATATCCCATAGGATAACCCCTGTGCTGTCCGAATGTGGGGAGGGGGGACTGACTCTCTCCAGTCAGGAACAAGAGCCTAATAAGAACTCTGATTAATAGGAATTAATAATTAATCACACTTTTTTAATCTTTGCTTTTAAACAGTTAAGCTGCCACTTAGAAGAGGGATATCATCAGCAAAACCTAATTCTTTTTAATCCGTGTGCTGCCTGTGACATCCTGTGCGTTTTCCCCACACACGCTGCAGTCAGGGGCAAGGCCAAAGAGACAAGATCTTGCTTAACGTGAAATCCACCTTAAGCCTTTCACTCAACTAAAATACATCTAACTATCTATGAAAACTTATGGCAAGCACTTTCAGGCACTGGATGATCTCTCTCTTTTGACTTTAAAGCTGAAAATTTGCTCAACTTGTGATCTTCTTTCTGAAGAGGGGAAGCAGAGCACCCACTGCCATGGCTCTGATGAGCTTTGCCATTTGGCTATGAAACCTCACACCTTGCTAGTTAGGTCAGTGCATCTGCAGAGGTAACATTCAGCCCAAACCCTTCTTTCCATTGTCCTGATGGCCTTGTTTGATCTCATGATTTATTGAAAAATTCTGTGATTTTAATCCCTGTGTCCAACAAATATTGTAAAACCATCTTCTCTGGCTATTTGAAAACTCCCTAGTATGCCATATGCAGTATCTACAGACTGACAACAACAAACACGTCAAGTGCAACATCACCAAGCACTAGGCAGCTCTTATTTTAATAGCATTCAGAAATGGTGCCTAATTTAAGTGCATTGTATTGGACTGATAATGGAGTCTCAGTTATTGCTCATCTCTAGAAGCATCTATTGATATGTAAAGCAAAGACATTAGCCATGTAATTAGCCTGCAGCATAACTATCATCCTTCACTCAATCATTTCAGTTCCAACTGCCCAAACAATAGTAACATTTCACAATGTTTTTACTTGAAATAGCTGGTGTGAAATCATAGTGTGAATTTCTTATGAAAAGCTCCCACAGATAGTGTACATCATGCTGGGAAAATGAGTTTAAGTACAAGAAACCGATTAAAACTCTAACAATCTCCTAAGGATAATTTGTTAAAGGGGTTTTGTTACTTTGCATTAGCTCCAAAAAATAATCTAGTTCTTTATTAAAAGGTTCAGCACCTTAATAACTACTTAATATTGTATAAGAATAATCAATGTTTTTCTCTTTGTTGGCTACGTATTTTTATATTAAACACAAATGCAATTTTACTATTAGCTTTAATATTATTTCCACATATTTCTATTTCATTATTCACATAATTCTGTCCTGAAAGCAAAATAATACACCCTAATTATTTGAAAAAATCCCAAATTATTTTAAGGTGGAATTTAAGCTGAAAGGACCTTTATGGTCTTTCCTGCAATATCAGAGCCCTAGATTCTGTTACTTGTCATTCCCATCTCCCTCTTGTCCTATGCTCTTGAGTTTCTGAAGGTTGTTTTCCAGACCTATTAAGGTTTTCATGCTCTGTAATATATTCCTTAGTTATATTAATACATGTCAACAGTGTCAGTTAAGACTGACTTTGAAGGTCACCCTTACTCAGGCTTGGATACAACTCATCCCTCCCCATCTACATCTTTATTGACACCTACAGAAGAACATCCACTTTGCTTCCTAGAAATGGTCTGCCTCAGAAAGGAGAACCAAACTTATTTCCTGCTTCTTAATGCATTTCTAATTATGGGATCTTGCCCACTCAGGGCAAGATCCCA
Source organism: Chloroceryle aenea (assembly GCA_013399075.1). NCBI lineage: Eukaryota > Metazoa > Chordata > Aves > Coraciiformes > Cerylidae > Chloroceryle > Chloroceryle aenea. Next base: position 83,188 of record VWZY01007438.1, on the reverse strand, counting down.
TGGGCCAGGAGAAAAGGTTTATCTCAGCTCCTGAATTCAGTAAGTCTTCTGAGCTCAGAATAAGCTGTTACTAGGAGACAGTGCAGAGATTTTCAAGTTGAGTTGAGGTATGCCAGCTCAAGCAGATCAGAAGGTCACTCTTACATATATTGTTAGTTCCTTCAAGTGTCTGAAACCCATAAATTAAAAGTAATGAGTGTGCAACTGCTCAAAGGAACTCCAAGAATAACTTCAAGATAAAGCAAACTAAATAGTAACGGACTATAAAGAGCATCATTAAGTTCAATATGATACAGAAACACATCACCAGAAAAAAATAGGAGAGAAAGGTGGAGATCCCACCTCAGAAGAGCCACAACAGTCACCTGGAGCCTGGAATGGAGAGGTTTCCCTTGTTCTAGGTCACAACCCTAGGAATACAGTAGCATTAGCCTCAGTCAAAGGGAGACCAGTTTGTTACTTCTGTTTCAGAAAGTGAGAGAGCAGATCTGGTGATGCTGCAGATGGCACAGGCTGCTTTCCTGGGGTTGGAGCTCAGATTCCAAGAATGGTCAGTACTAGAAAATGGGCTGGACATAATCTGTGTTTCCAGAAAACATTCGTTTCATTTTTCAGTTTCTGAAACAGAACTGTTTCTGACTGCAAAAGACAAAGACCTTCACTTTAATTAGTGAATTAAAAACAAAATTTACATCAGTTCCAGTCAGTTAGTGGAACCTTCTACTTATGAACATGAACACCATTTAGACTAAAAGAGAAGACAGATTCTAACTATGATATCACCGGCATCAGTAGTTCAACATCTATAGGAAAAAAAGCTTTGCTTTATTCTTTAAATCATATTTACCAATTACACATTAAAAGTACACTAAAAAACACTTAACCAAATCAGAATGAAGAATAGCTACCTTTCTGTGCCTTCAAGTTTTTCTGAGCTTTCACAGTGGTAGTGGCCTAACCTACGCTTCTTCACTTAGAGAAAAATAAACATTGCAGCACGATCTGTTAGGAGCAAAAACAAAGCAAAGAACCCCATTTCTCCCCCCTTCACCAACCTATCCTTAGAAGGTCATTCCTCCTCAGGAAGATGAATATTCTTACTTCTCATGAATTTCACTTAGAGAGGAGAGCTTTAGGTACCTGGCATTTAAGACTTAACATTTTCAAGTTTACCCCAGTCATACCACAGACCTTCTTTGTATTTCCCTTATTTATCTATGAAAAGGTAAAAGAAGACTTTTTTTTTTTGTCTTCTAATATTAAAGTCTTTTTTACCATTTCATAAACATTTTAAAATATTTTTCTCAACCATCCTTAGATAGGGACAAAATAATTGGAAAACTGCTCCAATTTACAAGTAAAGTCTACATAAATTTACCTCAGCATATTATGTAAAATGACTGAGTATCTCAAAGCTTCACTGTTTGCTCTCTGGCAGGTTTCCAGTGCAATTCCAATAATTCCTATTCCAACAACAGTATAATAAATAATTTCACTGAGAAAAGATGGAACAGAAGTTGTGAGCACTTTCCTGAAAATATGATTATCTTAAAATCAAATATGAAATTTCAAACTGAACATCTGAATAAGAGCTGCAAATACAAAGTGACTGGCTAGTACTGTCCTTAACAGTAATGGAGTGAAATGGCACATATATTGTATTATCTTTTACTGGAGTTTGGAGCCCTGGTTTCCTAGTTTTACGGATAAGATGGCAAAACAGCACGGGGAAATGTGAATGAATTAATCCAAGTGATACTGCAGTAGGTACTATGTGACCTAAGCCACAGATAATGAGAAAAAAACCCAGGCAACTGCACTTCTTAACTTGCCAGAGTCCCAAGGTGAAGAAAGAATACAGTTCTCAGCTGCTCAAAGAAACTTTCTGTATGCCCAAAATGGAAAGGACCACTGAAGTACCGAGTGCTGGACCAGATCCATTTGTTTAATTTAAGGGAGACAGCTGTTGCATTTTACATAAATTGTCCTTTATTGATCCACAGAGATTCTTATGGCAGCTTGCCGTCAGCCAGGAGAAAAATAAAAAAATGATAATAAAAAAACCCAGAATGCCTTGTCATCCTTCCTGTGTCTCACAGGCAATGCTGCACCAGAAGAAATATGGTGCAGGTTTCTGCATTAACTCAAGTTTAGAGTCAACACGAAGACAAATCCATGGTAGGGCAATTCTGACTGGTGCAGTACCCACCAGCAATACCAGAGATTACTTCTGAGTTTCATGTGGGAAAACATCCCAAAAATGAAGACTGAAGAAAAAACAAAACAAAAAAACAAACAAACAAAAAATAAACCCCACATATCTATATAGTGTATATAGAAAGAGAGGGAGCATGTAGAGCAGCAGGATAAAGATAGGAAAACAAGAATATTGTACTTAATCTCAGGTTTCCATCGCAGCATTTCTTAAGAGAGGAGGTACCAGACTCGTGGGGCATTGTGGGGCAAACAGGTCTGTGAGGGCAGGTGGCAGTGCACAGGGGAAGGCCCTGAGGTCCCGAGCTTTCAGTGCACTGCCACTTCAGTGTGTGGATTGTAGGAGATGGGATAGATTAGGAAACATTTGTCCAGCACTGTGAAAATTGTAAATGCTGTAACAGTGTTAAGTATTATTATTATTAGGTACCAAATCTATGCAAAGAGCTCAGCGAGAGAAAAAAACAAATCCACCAAGCTAACCTAGATATTATAATTAAACATACCTACTTCTAGCAGGTACTCAGACTTGCTTGCATGCCTATCTGTCAGCCTCTGCATTAGCCATGAGCAACCACTGGGAAACAGCAAGAGTAGAAAAGGAAGAAAATTAAATATCTATTGACCTACAGGGTGCTGGGAAAAGAAGAGGCAGCACTGGAACACTGCAGCAGGATCCTCAGGCAGAACACTCTTCATGCTCTGCCCACCCACCAAGAGCACATAGCTGTGAGCTAAAGCCCCAGTTCAGCCTGGATGCAGCCAAAAGTAAATGACATTTACAAGATCCTAAGGTTAGCCTAACAAATTAAGCCACAGTAGTGCACTATTATCATCTCTACTTATTTCTTTTGTGTATTTTACTTTTTCTTGAGAAATAGTCATTTCCAATTAGAATGTCATAATAAATCTGAATGTCAGAACTCCCCAAGTACGAATGTCATCTTTGTTTAGAGGCTACAGGGAAGAAATGAAAAAGCCAAGAGATGTCCTTGAGCAGTTAAACTAACTGAGATGCTGAAGTACCACAGGAACCTGAATGCAGCATTAGACCTCAAACAGTACCTCTGCCTTTCTCATCTGGGCCACCCATCGTGCTGGGGACCTCAGCAGCAGGCAGTCCTTAGGGTTTGGGTTAGGGTTGGAGTTCAGAGAGCCACAAAGCCACCAGTTCCATGGATACTGGGGCTGCAAAAGCCATGCCAAGGGGAGCACAGCACAGCACCAACATTGCTGCCACCACACCTTCCATTCTCAAATGGGCCACCCATGGTACTGGGGACCCCAGTGTCAGGATGCCGTTAGAAATCAGTACCAAGCAATTGCAAATACAACACGGTTAAACTGTCAAATGTCACATACAGTTTAAGGTTTTGCTTTTTCCCCACCAATATTTTGCCAGTGAGGATTTCCTTTTTCTACAATAGCTTCTGCTGATGCTTCAGGACCCTGTGAAAGTTTGGACTTGAGGCATTTAAGCATCCAAGAGTGGCTCACTGCTCTTTCAAAGGTTTTTGTGCAAGGATAGACCTCTGTGGAAGGGCTGTAAGTATCTACATTCCAAATCCATGGCCAGGTGCCTATACATGAACTACAATAACTAGCTGCACTGAAAGATACTTTAAGTACTCCTTCATGCAAAATTAGCTGAAAGGAAATATGGATCTCATCATACAGATTCCCTTGGAGTTATTATTCTATCAGTTGTATAATTATTCACCACCATCTATGGTTTGACACTGTGATTTCTTCCTATATTTGTCTAAAAATAAGTTATGGTACTGATTATTAAGCAACAGATTATTTTTTTTTTGCCAAAGGGCACACACAACAATAAAACACAAATCTTGTTCCCAAATGTAATTCTTTCTGTTCAGAAGCATTTGTAAATATGTTGCCATGTGAACTGCATCTAGAAAACTGCCCCTTCTCCTTTTATCTCAGTCTTCAGGAAAAGTCAGAAATGGATAATAGATGGATTTAAAGCTTTCTGTCAACTTATTGCAACAATTTTGAATGTTTTCACTTGGTCAAGTTTGTTCAATATTTTAAGTATTACAGAAGTTGTACTGAATGCTGGAGTTACACAATTAAAAAATGGTAGTAGAAACACTCCCAGAATTTCCCAATATTGCTGCATACCATATAGATAAACCTCCAGTGACTAATCCAACATTGCCCTCTTCCATCTTTCATTTGATGTAATTTAATCCAGAAAAATTAAAGAAAAATTAAACCACTGAGATGGAATAAGGTAAAAGCCTTTGCTCATCTAACAAGAGCATCTGTCGCTGCTACAAAATGTACAGATAAATTGTCATGGCAAGAGATGACAGAAAACTAAGAAATACACAGACACAAGTAACACCACTAAGTCTACCTGAAAAGACACAGCAGAAATCACTTCATCCTGCTGAGGTTAAGACTGAGGGAAATACTTTGGAACTTTATAGAGGAAGAAAACAGATGATGAGGGGAAGATGTTGCTGGGATTTTATTTATTGGGTTTTTTTAAACTTATTTCCGCTTTTATTTTCTTTATCATAAATTACTCCATATACAGATTTATGGGTTAAGAAAAACTTGTCTTCCCCATTACAATGGGATGTCCCATCTGCAGAATAAAAGAGTTTCTGGAGTAAGGGATCTTTTTTTGTTGTTAAATGTTACTGATAGTGTCAAATCTTGTTTTGCTGAAAATCCCCCCCTTTTTTTAAAAAAAAAAGTTTGGTTTTGACCTGTAAAACTCTTTTCCTTCTTCAACTGATACATCATAGTAATAAACACAGTATTTATAACCTTGGGGTGTCTTCAACTAACATGCATTTAGTAGAGGCATAAAGAAATTTCATCTGAAGATAAAAGCAAACTGGAATATGATAAATTGCACAAAAGCAAGAAAAATTGGGTGTTTGCCCTAAATAAGTGTCAGGTGGAGAAAATCTGTGGGTCCTTCTAATAAAATGCCCTGTATAGGACTTCCTGACTGCATAGAGATATTTATGTATGCAAACATGGTAGAAAATTTAACAGTGCAGAATAGTAATATGAGTGTGTACAAAATTGCCCATTAAGATTCCACACACAACCCCGATTACTTACATGGGAGAGATTCTTATAACTTGGAAAGTTCAACATGAGCTCTTTAGTAATAGAAACTAGTAATAGAATTTAGTAATAAAATACACAGCATTGAAAAATTTCTTACAATTTCAAAGCCTTTTGTCATTATAGATGCTAACAATAACATTTTAACTCTTTGATTTAGAACCCTCCAGACAAGTTTACTTAGAAAGCTATTTATCTTTCTCTCCATCTTAAACCATGTGGTTTATCATGCTGAAGTTTCATGGTAAAAATTGTCTTTCACCAGTCAGGTATTTGGATATTCAATTGTATAAAAGAGCACTTTCAAACAGTTAAATCCCCAAAAGAAAACAGGACAGGAGCCAAAATTTTTAAGTGAGATGAACTGAAGCCTGGAATACATCTGTGTTTACACATGGTCTGTTAGTCTGCAAATATATGTGGGCAACTGTGCACACCTAATTCCACAAATCTGAGTTTATAAATTCATTTACTTCACCCCCAGTTGACACTGTCAATATATTCTTTAGTCTTTTTCCAGAAACAGGACCAAATGTGTCAACCACGATGGTGACTTCTGAGACTGAACACTTTCCACGGGAAACGGACTGATAAAAGTGACTGGCTTTGCATATGGTGGAAAAAACAGATGATGCAAATGGTTATTTACTACTGAGATGTTCCACGTTTAAAAGAACAGTCTTGAGCCCACTGCCTGTCCCTTGAGCCATCTGGTCTCCCCATTATTAATTGTTCTAACCGACCTTCGCAGAGAAGAAAAATATTGTTGTATCTTCTTTTATCTTGTCTTATAATAGGAATCATGTTTCATAGTGTTGAAATAAATTACTTGCACAGTGATCAAACATCTTAGCTTCGTTTCAGCATTTAATCACCCATGAAAGCCGTTTATTGCTTCGTATACTCCAAAGTCATGAGCATTATTTCCTAACTATTCTTTAGAAAGTGTCTGTCTTGGTTTTTTAATTATGTCTTAAATTCTTTAATTTGTCTAGCAAGCACTTTGGTGTAGTCCTACTCTATAAAAGACCTTTGTTAATCTAATATTCATTTCCTTTTAAAATATTTTTACCCGTTACATGGAAAAAGCAAACCTAAAATGGCTGAAGTAATACTAATTTCAGTGTAACTACTTTATTTCCATTCAATATATAAATTACAAAGCCTTAGAAAATAATAATTAAACAATCAATACATCACCAGTCCAGGGTGGTTGTAAAATCCATTATGTTTTCTAGGCTGCTTGTCAATGCATCATTGCTATTTTAAAACAAGACTCTTCCATCAATTCTGCCTGAAATCCTCACTAAGTTTATGGATGTACAGATGTATGGGTAAAGGAAAATATTTAGATTTTTATTTTATTAGCTGGTTCAAAGTCAAACTGTCCTCTTAAATGCATAAGGTGCATCCCCATCTTTCTCTAACAATTACAGAGAAAAAGGAAAAATGACAACAAAAAATCCACACTTCAAGCTTCCCAATAGCAAAAGCACCCACAAAAACCAGTTGCCATTCTACAGACTGGATTATGAGATAATGGAGAGACAACTTCTCCTGAAAATCCAATCAATCTGTGTAGATCATAACCAGGGAGCTTTGTATCCCATCCTACAAGTATTAAACCAGCTGAAACACGTGTAATGAGTTACACTGAAAAAGGAACTGTCAAACTAAATGCTGATCTGAGATACTCTTTTCATTTAAAACTTTAGCATGAAAAATGAAGAACTATGACGTCTGCTGATATTCCAAACCTGAAGTTCATTATCAAGAGGCTTAGAATTAGAATAAAATTCTTCCTGTATGGCATGAGCTTGAAATGATGTGGAAAGTCACTCCCTGTGAGACTATTTCTCAAATGATGGGGAGATTCATCACTTGAAAACCACAATAAAGGGGGAAGAGTTCTTTCAGTTGGACTTAAACTGAGTATCATGTGTGAAGATATCCAATGAAAGACATGAAACCGAAGTACAAGGAAAGTATTTCTAAGAATAAAAGGCTGCAGAGAACCTCTCTGAATTGCTTCACACAATCTCATGCATTGACAAGAGCTTACATTCTGAGAGGTCAATACAACAACATGGCTCCTTCAGCACAGTGAAGGTAAAAAGATTTCTATTTATTATAACTATTTAGGTAAGCTGGACCTGTGTTCACAGACTGCACAGAACGCAGGGAAGGGAATATTGTTCTCTACTTGGCACTCATTTGACATACTGTGTCTTATTTGGGGCTTTCATCACAAGGAGGAGATTGAAAACTGAAGAGATACCAGCAGAGAGCCACAAAACCAGTCTGGGTAACTTGAAACACAATTTAGATGAGGCCAAGGAAACTAACTGGGTTTGTGTAAGAGTGATGAATTAAAGTCTTCCAATACCTAAAGAGGGATGGTATTGAGGAAGAGCCAGGCTCTGAGCTACACAATGCATGGATAAGATAAAACCATCACAGGTTACACCATCAAGGGCAGTTCCAACCAGACAGAGAGTACTGAAGCACAAGTGCAGGTTAGGGTTGTAGACATATACCTGTGGATGGCTTCAAAATTCTACTGAACAAGGACCTGAGCAACCTGACCCATCTTTTAAGCTAGTCCTGTTTTGGGCAGGACACTCGTGTAGGGATCTCCAGAAGAACCTAACCTTTTCTAGAATTCTGTTCACACATAGGCCACTTCAGTCCTTATCAAGAACTATTTAAGAAGATATTAAACTGTTCATAATGAAGTTTCTAAAGTCCTAATATTAAAGTAAGTCAAATTCTGAAACAGTCTTCCAGTAAAATGAGTGTTGGGAAAAAACCCAAAACCTAACCAATTTTTAGGATGAAATTTAAACCTTTCTACCTCTACAAGATAGAGCTACCTGCAGTAATAAGGACTGCTACAGATGAAACAATAGTTCCCTTCCAGTTCAATGTTCAAAGGTTTCATTTTCAATGAATGATTGCTACATATTCTATACAGCATTAAAGAAAATTGAGATATGTGAAGAAACAGTCATACTTTAATATCTTCATCCATTTCAAATTAGAGTTGAACAGAAAAATCAAAAAGTTCACTATATCATAAATGGCAAGGCATGACTTAAAATACCAATTAATAGATTTCCTTTTTTTATGTCAGATTTCCTTTTCTCGACGCATACAGAACAGACACACGACGGCGGCGAATTTGGATGCCAAATTCCCAAATGAAACAAGTATTATTTCTGCTACAGAAGCTTTTTTTTCTACCCTTTGAAATTTCTTCCATTCTCATGAGATTTGTAGATGATGAGGTTTTGGATAGGAGTACAGCTTCTTATAGATAAATACCAGGAAACAGTAAGAATAAACAAAGAGCATTTGTTTAGAATTATTGTTAAACTGATGGATTTTAGTCTTAAGCAAACAGAGAAAAATGCATACTCTGAAATGAGGAATGTTTTGAGAATCCTAGTTATTTGCTTGCCCAAGCTAAGACTGGGGATATTTTTCGTTGAACATTACCAACAGAGCATACCAAAAGATTATATTGATTTCAATTAGAAAATCATGTGAATAGATCTGTCACCTTTGATAGCCTTTCACAGTAACTTTGATTGTTGTATTATGAGCTAAAACTGAACAGACGAGAGAAGAACTGTGTAGAACACACATTTTTCTCTAGAAATAGCTGAATTTATTTGTAATAGTGTTCAATATTATCAGTACCACTGCCAGGATTGTTTACCTTATCAATATTTTCACAAACACTTTCCTCAAAGGGAGGGTTTAGGTTGGTTTGGTTGGGTTTTTTACAGAAAAAAATAAAAATAAGAAAAAATTAACCCCCCCACACATTTCTAGGTAGAAGGTATTTAAGAATTCCTTTACAGTCACAAAAGCTAGCATGTTTCATATGGAATTCTATCAAGTTTGCATTCTGTATCATAATATAACATGAGCACCAAAGTTGATTTGATCTGGACAGTCTAAAAAGACAAGATTATAAACCATTACTCTCCAGTGCCTACTATATTCACATCAGTGCCTGTGGCTCTTCAGACTCAGCAAGGTAACTTCCAGCTAAATGATCAGTACCATCATTTCACTGGTCCAGCTTAGGCAAAACCATGAAGCTATGCTGCATTTAAAAATTACCCTTTTTGCTTCAGCAGCAGAAGACATTTAGAATATTTTGACAAAGGACTCAGCATATGTAAACAGCTATCACTGCCCTAGCAATCCAGACATGCCAGAGTTCCTGGATGAAAAAAAAAACATATGTATATCTGGATTCCCCAGATAGAGAAGTCTGGAAGATCCTCCACATGTTAAATTCACAGTAAACACTGAATTTTAAAAATTTGAAAACAAGAGGACAGAGTTTTTATCTAGAAATTCCAAAAGGAATTCTTTATTATGAAGTGATGTTAAATAAAAAATAAATAAATAAATAAAACCCACACAAAACACCCAAACCAAAAACCAACAAACACAACCAGCCCAAAACATTCAGAGTATTTCAATGCCTTTTGTAGGGGGGATGACAGACTGAAGGGGAGGACATTTCAAACCCATCACCAGAGATCACAAGGAGAACAAAAAGACCACTTCCAGCCCATCTGCGAGAGAAGAGGTTACTGCAGAGCATCCTGAACAGCCTGACCCTCCCTCTGTTACCTCTCACCAATGGAGATCACCCCTGGAACTGAGCAAAGTAGTGTAGTGGGAGATGCCCCTGCCCGTGTCTGGAAGACTGGAACCGGATGATTTTTAGAAGGTCCCTTCCAACCCAACCCATTCTGATTCTACAGCTGGATCAGCTATTGGTGTTCAATATCACAGCTGACTTTTTTTTTTTAGATTTTTTTCTGTTTTTCAAGCCCTTTCCATGACTTTCTAACATTTTCCTCAGTTTCCTTTATGAAAGTCCTTGTATGACAGACTTACTTCCTCTCCCCTACAGTCACAGATTTTTATTTTTTTTAACATGAGGAAATGAATTTCAGTACTGAGTAAATAACCAGAAGAGCCAGAGTATCTCATTTCCTTCTACAGTTCCTCCTGCGCTGTACATTTAATTGCAACATGTACCGTCCTGTTTACCTTAAATCTAGATTTACAAAATGGGAAAGCTCTAAGTGACAATGGGATCTGAGGAAAATTAAACTGAACCCCTGCTATTTTTAGTCTGCACATATATTCCCGTTTGTCCTTACAAGCTTTGGCTTCTATATCTGCACATTATGATGTCTTATTTTGTCTCTTGCTCAATCGTATACTTTCGTCCCCAAGCTCTGCTCTGTTTTTCTGGGGTTTTGTTTTGTTTTTTTTTCAGAGCACGTTACCCCCACCCATCCACAGCCTGTTCTGGCTGGGTCAGGCGTAGTAGAGCCAAGGCAGGCTTGGCCTTAAGCTCCCTTTTGTCCAGTTGCCTTCATGACACAAAGGGAGCTCTGCAGTCAGGTTTCATTACACCAAATGCCCACTGGCTAATCTCCGCCCAGAAAAAAAGAAGGGGTTTAATCCCTGAAATCCTCTTCTTGACCTTCCAAAGATAGTGCCATCAGTAGTCTTCCTGCAGTCCCTCAGGCAGGATCCTCTAGGTTTAAAATCTTTCCAGATGACTTTTCATAATGTTGAGTGACACCATAAAAATACATAATCCGCACATTGTATCAACTACTTGCAGTACTAAGAGGAGATGGAATAGTTTTTCAGACAAATATTAAAGCCAGGGCAAGTTCACTCAGTTTAAGTAAATAAATCATATGAAAGTCCAATCTTTGTGAAGCGAGTCCTACTGAGCACAATTCTTCCCATTAGTCACAGAGTAATTATACAAACTTCACACAGCAAACAAACCTCGGACACTTCCTTTCTTCTCTCTCCATTCCTGAGGACTCCGGAGGATATGGACATTATTGAGTAAAAACATTCATCTCTCAAAAAGCATGTTTGTAGTGCCTTTTTTTGTCCAGGAAGTTATGAAACCAATAATTTCACTGGGGAAGCACAGGAAAGTACTTCTGAGTAACACCACACACAGTGCTCTGAAGGATCACAGCCCACGACTGACTGAAGATTTTAAATGAAGGGTATTTATCTTAAGTAAAAGAACACACATAAAATAATTTTAAATTACACTAGAGTTTGCATAAACTATTTCCACAGAAGTTTTTCACACTCAGTATTAACAGAAACCACATAGTTTTGAGTCTCAGCACAGCTTTAGTTGTGACCTATAATTACCTCTGGCACATCCATCTTTCAGTGGGAGAAAAAAACCAACCAAACAACACAACCTCTCTTCTCAGTTTGGTCACTATTATAACTAATGTTTTATCTTCTATTAAAAAGAATTAATTCTGTTTAGTGGGTTTTAATATTTAGCTACTTATTTAGAGCTATCAATCTCTAGAAGTTGAAATATCCTTAACTTATTAAATGACATCCTATAGTCAGAGCAACTCAAGGGTTGGGGGGGTTTCTTAGCTGTAAAAAAATATCCAAATGCTCATGCCACTTCACACGTTAAATAATACAAGAAGGGATATTAGAAATGAAAATGGAAATAATTAGAGAGATTACATTTCAGTTGCTAGGTAATCCTGTTACACAAGAAATTCAGTTTAATTGAGTTATACCTTCTCGAGATTTGAGATGGAATAATTCTCATTTCCTCAAATGCTGAAATAAATTTATTCCAAATAACGCACTGCGATTTTTTCTACAGAATAAAGTAAGATTGGCTAAATTAATCTGTTCCATAACGTGGCAGGATTCTACTCCATGAATGTCTTACACTTAGATGGTTTCTTAACCTTGAATCTTACTTCTAATTCCTCAAAGCAGACAGACCACTAATAAAACCCAAGAAATGTATGGCAAAGGTGCTGCCACTAACTCAGTTTTCAGTCAGATGAGGAACAAACTAAGGCAAGAACTTAATCCTTTAAAATAATGGCATTTAAGAAATGTCATTTCATCACAAAGTTGGTTTCCTTTTAGGAAATGTATTTTTACCTTGCATTTACTATTTGAATAATTTATTATTTTAGCTTTTTTTTGGGGTGTTTTCTGGGGAGGGTTGAGGCACTTAAATGTATGCTATGTTTACTTGCAGTTTAAGGGATGATATGAAGTCACCTGAATTTTCTTTGCCTGCTGAAATCAACTACATAGCTATAGAAGTGACAAAATGTACAGCGGTAGCTACGTACAAGCCCTTTCAGGTGGGGGCAAGGTTACCATACAAAGAGAAACCTTACCTCTGAAAAGTACAGGAATCACAGAAACTTTTTGACCAAGGTATAAAAAAAATCTGGATACATCTTTAAAAAGTTCAGCCAAGTTAAGTTTAAACTAACCAATATCATATTTGCATCAGGGAACTTAAAAAATGTTTTAAAACTCAAATAAAATCAATATTGACAAACAGACTTCCCGTTGCCATCAGTAAAATACATCAGATGAAATTCAGCTCTGGCTTAGCCCAACATGATTCCTCCTGATATCAAATAAAGGTGACACTTTCTGTTTCTGCACACTTAGTTCATTACCTGACCTTCAGTCACTGGTTACAAAAAGAAAACATGACAATGGAAAGAAAGTATTTCTCACCATTCAGCTCCTGACGTCATTTATTAAGATCAAGCTTTGCTGGAGGGAAAGGAAACATCCAAACTGCAAAAACTGATCTTATTTAGCAGCAGCTAATAATAGTTTTTACAAGTAGGTAGCAATGCGTCAAATATTTGACATTTCAGAGTCTGCAATATGCACTGTCAGATACTTCTGAGCAAAACGGTGAAGCCATTTACAACAGAAAAATGGGGAAAAAAATGCAGCCTGCTCTTTCAGAAGTAGATGTAATAGTCAGTTATATGCACATTACTTGTTTTGTATGAAATATCTCCAGATTATCCTTTATAAATGACTGATTTTAATATTGTTACTGTAAAAATTACAGAAGTGGTGGAAATCTTGGGAAAAAAAATCGAGTTTGTTAGATTTGTTAGTATTTGTTGTTGACTTAACAGCTTTTGCTATTAGGGAAAAATATTTTCGGAGAGGATGATTTCAAAGCTTGCAGAGTATGACCAGACTGCATGATTGCTATATGCAAAGTGTTGCTGGTTCCAGCTAAACCAGTTTGAAACCTCAAAGCCACATTAGAGTCCCAAATGCCAGAATTATTAGTACAGAGTTAAGAGTCTCTGCTCTCAAATGTTAAACTTCTCTACAGCCACCTTCCTTTTGTGCTCATTATGAAGAACAAATTCTGTTTCATTGCTTCCAAACAATGTAAATATTTTCTTTGTTTTAATATGCTACAAGTGGATACATAAAACTTGCTATTTTCATTCACCTCTGGAAGACACTCATAACAATGAAAACTATTTTCTTTAAGAAAGAATCCCTAAGGTTACTTCACAGAAAAATTCACATCTTGAATTCTGGATTTTAAGTGTTTCTGAAAGTTAGTTTTATACTTTCATTACATAACAACAAGAAATTCTGTTAAAAAAAAAAATCAGGTTTGTTTGAATTCACCTCAAGATGTTATTAAAAAAATTAAAAGTCTGAGCATCCAAAAGGTCTGCAAGAGAATCTCCAAATACTTCGTGTTCCATGCAGGAGAACTCAATTACCTCCAGTGCAATTATTCAGAAGCTAAAGGATAACCCACCTGTCATTGAAAAGGGACAGGTAAAGGTTCGGTCACAGATGACTGCACAGTTATAAACATTAAAGATCACAACACTTCAAGGAGACGGGGAAGCTCAGGGAGAAGTGTCACACAACAGTGCACAGCTGCCTTTCTAAAATTCAGATTAGACCAAATGGCCCCAAAATTGCTCATAAAGTCAGGACACTAGACCAAACATTTAGTTTAAGTGGATGCAAAGTTAAGGGAATGAAAAAGCTTCAAACTCCTGCAAGGCTGACAGTTTTATTTGCATCCACTAAGTAAAAATCATGTTATAGAAAAGCAGTGATGAGATCTTTAATATGAATTATATGTCTAAGGACAGAAGTTTACCTCAGGAACTGTTGCGTATCTTCCAGCAATAGCAGTTCTTCAAGTTGTTGTGATGTCTATTGAACATGTCATATGCATGTGCCTCATGGCAGAACTATTTTTAAAAGCACTCTCTGTGGTTCAGTAAAAGTCTTGTGATCAGATCAGCACTGCCACAGGTATCCTAAATGCAAACAGAGTCTTATCTCCTACTCGGTAAGGATCTCAGGTAGCAAGGGCAGCATCTGGATCACAAAATTCACGTGGACAAGGTACATCAAAGGGCCAGCAAAGTTAACCATTACAAATAATTAATTGTACATTCAACGACTCATTCACAGTTACTCTTATCCATGTTAATACATTATTATTTCTTTTGTGTGCAGATGACCAGACTGGGAAGCCTGACCAGAACCACCTTACGGAGCCACAGCACATTCTGGGTTGTGATAGACCAATGGAAAGGTGCAGAACAGAGACACAGGGAACACAGCTTCCTGGAACTGTCCTTGCTAAACCACACCCTTGATGAACTGACTAGAATCTGGTCTGCAAATGTTTTAAGTACTGCAGGAAAATGACCTCAGAACTGTATCTTGAGAGAACACCACCATTATCACACCTCATATATGTTGTTTCATTTAATTTTCATTTCATTGCGATTTGGAGAATGATTGCAAAGGAAAATTATTCACTGAAATGAAAACCTGGTTATCTTTTATAGAGATATGATACTTGACCTAACAGCTTAATGCAAAGCAGTAAAAAGAGGCTCAGTGTGGACTCGTGTTCCTCTTCTCCAAGATAATGGTTACCAGAAATATTATTTCAGTATATGCTAGAAATAGGAAGTTATCACATTACACAAAACCAAGGCAGGTAAAGAGATTACCTTAGTCCAGTTGAAATAAAAGTGAGGTCCCAGAAAAGGGAAAAAAAAAAAACAAACAAACCACTACCTAAGGAAAAAAGTATCCTTAGCATTCAATAGCATGGGCAGGCAAATATTGATATTTCTGCATTCATGGCCACATATCAGAAATAGCTGCTGACTCACTGGGATAAAACTGGCAGATAGAACATACTCTTGGATGATTCGAGTCAAATGCAGAAGAATCAAAAGCAGCTAATGATCACCTAGAAATACCCTTTCTATTAAGTCTTGGGCAGGTTAGCAAAGAAGGGTGTTTGGCTCTGTGAGAAAGCATCTCCTGGCTGCCAGCAGCAGACTGGTCAACTCTGCAGCCACTTGCTTTGGCTCTCTGCTGTGAGTTGAGAGAGTGGTTGGAGACAAATCTAGCTCAAATATAGGTCTAAGTGCTTTCCCCCTAAACAGACTGCAAGAAATGACTGCAAAACTGTGAGAATCACTAGCCTGAGGCAATACAATGTGTCAATAAGGCTGCCAAATACCATCAGCGCAGCTGCGCTCCACATCCTCAGTCTAATCGCTCTGCAGTCGGGTGTCAAACATGTCCTGCCACCTATTATTCAAAATACAAAACAAAGAAAACCCTCTGGTGGTTTTTTTTTATAGCTTTTCTTATTCTTAGATAAGACTCATTGTTTCAGCCACATGGTAAGAAGCTGAAATGTCACTGTGGGACTTGGAAACCCTACTTCTCTCAGAAGGAAAAGTTTGAAAGAAGTTTAAAGTTGACTGTTCCTGCCAATGGGTGCATAGCTGACAGTTCTCATTCTATCACTAGAGTTTCTCTTCTAGAAAAGAGAAAACACAGTCACAGAATAAAACGATCATACAGAAGAATGAAAATAGAAAATGCAAGGGAACAAATTATTTGTTTCAAAGAACTGTTGCTTAGTTAATTCTGGGACTTGCAAACATAACATTTTGACAGAAGGCAGCTTCAACAGAACTTGCAGTTATTCTAGGAAAAAATACAAATGTTTGCTTTGTTTAAAGGAATTCTCTTCACTTAGGGAAACAAACTTACACTGAGTTTCTTATTCAAAATGAGAACTCGCTACACAGCAATCAGTGAAGACTACACACCAGACAGCAGTGAATGGGGAGGTCTCAGGAGAATGGAAAGAATTCCTGAAGTTGGACAAAGGACTCCATAGGACAATTTGTCCAATGCTGGGCTCCTTCTACTACGGCTGTCAACTACAAACCTCAGTACAGTTGAAAAAAAATAAGCCACTTGCATATTCTGTTGGCAAAAGTAGGTGACTATATCACACTGCCACACAAAGGATACATTGGCAAAATAAAACCTAAAGAAATCCAAGTTAACCAGGGTACCAGTTATAAACTGTACCTCTGTTTGGTACTTGGCAATGTAACAGGAAACACTTTCCAGAAAAAGCCCAAAGCTGATGAAGCACAAGAGAAAAAGAAGGAAAATTCTGCTCTCAGTTAGTGACAGTAGAGTGGCTCTTCTGCCTTCAGTGCAGTCACTCAGTTATGCCAACAGTGATACTGAGAACAGAACTGGTGTATTTTTATGTGATGTTGCATTGCCCAAGATAAGTACATTTTCCTAGTGGACAAGTTTTGCTAAATGTTTTTGAGGAAAGGAAAGCTGTCTCTAGTACAAGGTAAAACAGAGAAAGTCAGAAAATAAAGTTTAAGCCTCATCCATGTGAGGCCCAGACACTGGCAGTGATTCTAACTGAACGATTGTCAGTTCAAGTGATCTAAACAGAAACAAAAAGATAATAGCTTGGCAAGAAGGTTTTGGTAATCTGAATGGAGAGAAGGAAGATGTAAATAGCAAAAGAACAAACAAGTCCTAGGATAAGAGGGTTGGGTTTTTTTCAGACTTTGCAATCTGCATCTCTTGAAAGTCAGAAAGATCAGAACTATTTTGGTGAAGGAAGGTTGCCCTCCTGTTCTTCAAATTTCCTTTCTTTTACCTGGTGTACTCCAAAAGACATTCTTGCACCTGGCCATCATCATGAATTAAAACAACCCTTTCAACTGAAGAAACGACACTAAAAAAAAGCAGTATTCAAGATATTTATTCCATCTAGTCATTTACTTCTTAATTTACACAGTTTGGTCATCTTGAATACAAACAGAAGTCATTAGTGCAAATTACTGATGGTCTTATTAAAAGTTTAATAAAAAATCATTGCTTGACTTTTTGTCACTCAACTCTGTGTTCATCTTGCAATAGTTAGCTGGTATCCTGTTAGAATCCAAACCAGAATAGTTTTTACACATCCTTTTTAAGTAATAATAGTGTCACTAATTAATGCCAAAAAAAGAACTCCAGAATCTGCATGAAACAAAAATCTGTCTAAAAAAGAATATATTTACTTCACATTTAATTATCTATTATTATATTTTAAAGAAAAACTAAAATTACTCTCTATTACTGAAGTGATTATAAAAACCTATGAGGCTCTTAAAGAAAGTCACATGGCTGTCCAGCTTTCAGTGCAAATTTTACCAGCAGGGAGTGTGTTATTGCTTGGGAGGACCCGAAATCACTGTTATGAAGGGAGTTGAGAGAAGAGGAGGAGTATGAAACAAGCACAGACAACAGCAGGAAGAAAGGTGGGCAGCTGTCTGAAAACAGATAAAGGAAGCAGTTAAAGAGATCAGCAGGAATTTATAGAGTAGCACTATGCAATAAAATGCACCATATCCTTGTGATACAATCAAAGATACACATTATTTAATTCACTGACATTACACTTCGAATGTTCTCATACTGCAATCCCTTTAGAATGAAATATGGCACCTTTAGTAGTAACCTGTAAAACATGGGACTCTGAAAACCAAGATGCAGACTACTGGAAGTGGAAGGAAAAACAAAGCATAAAATAACAGCTCCTTCATAGTGATCCTCAAAAATGAAAATTAGAAAGATACAGTACTGTGCAATCCCATGGGCCTTGGACTAAAGTCCCAGTGCTAGACATTTAGAATTTTACTATGTGGAACTTCCAAGGGTTCCTTCTACAAAATTCTCCTTTCTTTTGGATGACACTGCCCACTGGCTTCACATCCTCTCTCCCTACTTTAGGGCCACCTGAATTTAGCAAGATGCAGTGTTTTCCCTCCTCCCTTCCTGGTGTGGCAGGGCACCATACTCCTCACGGACACGTCCATAGCCCTTCTTATAGCACCAGCCAGAACTTGCAGCAAAGGTGGACCAGGTGCCAGGACCCCGCAAAGTCCCCAGCTATTTAAATACCAAGAGTCAACTTGCAGTTCTTGCTTACAGAAGACAAGTCTGAGAAAATCCCATCTCATTTCTACCTCCTAGCAGGCAGAAACAGCTACGCCTTTTGGCACTTGTGCAGAGGAAGGAAAGGAAGAGGTGTGCACATGTGTAACTACCAGTTCTAGCTGTATATTGGCTATTATTCAAAAATATATAACTGAAGTCTAAATGTTTTTTTTTTCTATGCTCACAAAATCTTTATAGATTTCTGTTTATGCTTTCAGGATAAAAAAATCACTTTGGAACAGAAAATAAGCATCTCTCATTTTACCTTACAGAAATGAGTATAAGAAGGTTATGACTCAGTGAAAGTAGAAATTTAGAGTTGAATGCTCCTGTCATGACTGTATATCCCTATTTCATTACCCATATGACACACAACAAAGATATCTTATTTTGGGTTTTTTTCTTTTAATGATTAAAATTAAATCAAACCAAAAGGCAGAAATATGTTCCAAGAATTCCTCAGGTACTGTCTGAAGAAATCCATTTGCCTTCCTCCTCTTGTATTGTCACTCACCTATTAATTATCTGCATATTAATCATATGCACAACAATAAAATTAATACTGGACATAAAATTATAGTAATTCAGACCTTGCTTTAAAAACTCCTGTCATGTACTAGAATTGTACTTAGATATAATACCAAGTATTTGAAAAAAATACATGATAATGTTAGTTGTGAAACATGTAACCTTCACTAACTCCTTACTTGCAACAGAAACTACTACTTCAAAATTGCCATGTTAGCCTACTTAACTTTAGGGTGTCAGCATGTATAAATATGGATGCTGAGCCTGTACATTCAAATAAAGCAGGAAATTATTATGTATGCTCCAACCACTTGCACTTAGAGACACATATCCTAGTGTAATAGGTATATTGTATTTCCAATTTAAAAGAAAAGAATTGATCAGATTTCAAGTATCCTGAAGAAGCCTTTCATTGTTTCCTTTTTTTAGCATGAATCAATAAAATAAACATTAAAGGCTCTTACTGAGGAAAATAAAACCGACTTGCACCATTTAGAGACATGAAATTTAATATTGAGGAGAGTGACAGGAACAAATATGCAGCTGTATGAAGTGAATATCTTAAAAAATTAACTACTTCAGAATGGTTCTTCCTAATCTCAGCCAGTTGATGTTTTATTATTAAATAAATTATTATTTTACAAAGCAAAAGGTTCTTTTAAATTCTGTAACTTTGATATTTCTCTCCTAATATTTGACAATTCATATTCCAATTTCCATATCAGAGCCTGGCCTCCAAGGGTAGGAACTCTGCTATTGTGAGCCAGTCCTATGTATAATCTAGGAGAAAACTTTTTTTCATACTCAGGGAAAAATTACCCCAGCTCAGAAGTCTACAGGAAGCCTCATTAGAAGAAAGCTCTGAAATAGATGGTTAAGATGCACCAGTAGTACATGCATCTTGTCTTTTGTTCAGAGAGATTCAAACAGATATTCAAGTCCATTATGACTCTGAAAGTATCCCTAGGAATAAACAATTCCTCCCTATTAAGACAGGCAATCTTTGTACAGCACAGTCCTTATGGAGACAAATATCCCCCAGAAGTTAATACCATAATTTTTTTTTAGCAAGCTGCACCCAATTTTCCTTTTGGCCCACTCTATTATCATTCTTATTGAACCTGACAGAGTGATATATAGATCATGCACAAGAAATTAATGTAACTACTAAAAATTTATCTTGCTAGGTAAATTTTGGGCTGCTGTCTTCCAGCTAAAGCATAAACACACATGCAGAATTACCTGTATAATCTGCATTTCATAATGGTTATGCAGAAAAGACATTGGAAGGAATAAAAATGCCACCAACTGTTCTTGGAAGTCCACCTATGAGTTCTGCTGTACAGATCACCAGAATTACTTGATTTACAAGCTGTATGAAGAGGCCAAAAAGCAGAGGGGAGTTCACTTTGTTCTCCCTATTGTTATCTTGGATTTTCTGGCATATAATCAGGCACAGCTCAGTGCTAGATAACGTCCCAATAATCCCAGCACAGCACAAATCATCATCTAGCACTTTAAGCCTATGCTGCACAAAGATTTTGGTCTAGAAAAGTTCCTCTGTGAACCAGATAGGAAAACAAAATTCTAAAGCCTATTTCATAATTCTAAGTTTAATGCCAAAGACGCATGGGTAAGTTGCTAAGATTTGTGGCACCAAACATACAAATCAATTCATATCCAAGTCATCTATTTGTTCAGGTGATTAAACTAGATGAAAATAACCCCATTATATTCTTTAGTTTTTCCTATCTTTTTTGATTCGAGAAGATCTCCTCTGACATTGTCTTAGAATAAAATATGCTTGTTGGGAAAAGGCATTCTGTTTAAGTGACAGCTGTCATATTTTGTTAGGGAAGTGCAATTTGATTTAATAGACTTGATTGTGCAATTTGCTGCACCTACCTCACATTGTGTGGGCTCCCAGGACCGTGGCTGAGCAAACTACAGAATCAATGCCAAACAAACCAGAAACGTGCACAGGGGAGAAGTGGCAGGGAAAGAACCGCGAGAAAAACACACTCACATCATATCATAAAACCCAGACTTGGCTACAATGCAGTTTGAATCACAGCTTCAGAAGAGGGCTCCTTAGGTGTGCTTAAAGACAGTTCAACATCTTCTAAATGGGAACTGGAGATTGAACTCGCATCCCTTTTCTCAGTGCTGTTCTGACAATCAGCATTCTGCTTGAGCTCTTGTCAAGACAACACAAAGTGACTCAGACAGCTTGTGCAGTACTTAACTCCAGGATTTAACTCATTAAAGTCTTCTAATATTTTCAAAATCATTTTAAGAAAGGCACTGTTTAAAATAAATGCATCCTATTGCAATGTAGTATAGTACACATGCAGCACCTATTATATCTTTCTTCCTTTAAAAAGGAAAAAAAATATTCAGAGAATAGGGATAAAGGACTAGTGTTTCAAGACCTGAGAGTGTATTATCTCAGGCATAAGGAGAAATCAGTGATTACACCTGAGAAATTAATAAATGCAGCTTTTTTTCCAGTGAGAATATTTTAATTGCCACCTCCTGGTTTTCAAATTTTCTCTCTCAAAATCTAGCAATGCAAATCTGCCACTGTAATTTTTTTTACTCCCACTTCCCCCCGCTCCACATGTTCCACATCTGACTGAAATCTGCCCAGTGCCACAGGCTAACAGATTGGCTCAATATTCTGTTAAGACTAGGGTGTAAACACAACAGAAAGGAGGAGTCACGAAAGGGAAAGCCAAGAGTTAGGGCTAGAATTCCTGCTCAACTTCCTCTGCTAGGGCTGGCTCCCTACCCTATCCTTAGAGAGGCACAGTGTTTCTGCAGAAATCCTTTTCCCAGGGTAATTTCAATGATTGAGAAAAATAAATATGTTCAAGTCTGGTCAGTGGCAATTACAACTTCCATTTGAAGAATTAAAAAAAGTCAGTTTCATCAGGGGACCACCTTCTCTTCTTCCTTGAAAACTGAAGTGCCTGACAATGAATTAAGATTGAAAAATCCCTTCCATACTTAAATGAAATTATGATTTTGCCATTAACACAAAGTCAAGATGTTCATTCTGTGTATGAAGATAACTTTATTGCAGGGACTGAATGGGTAAGCAATTTTATAAACCATATTTCTATAGCAATTCCCTAATGGTCTGCAAGGAGCAAAAGATGTGATGAAATTAATGTCACCCAAAAAGAAGATTGATCACTGTCAGGACAGGAATGAATGATGCTAAAGCCAAGGCAGAGCAGAGTCAATGATAGAAGACTGGTGAAAGGCTACTTCCCTGCACTTTCTTCACTTTGCAACAAATATTGAATTTATTTCCTTTCCTATCCATTTCTCTTCAGCAAGCTGGCTGCAGCAAACAAAATTAACAATTGCCTATTATAAATCTTGTAAATGCAGATTTAGAGATAGCAGAACACATGACAGGCATTTCTTATCTTAGATGGAGTTGCTGGAAACCACTCTATTTTCCTGTAGCGGAGAGAGCCGTAAGGAAATTCAGGGCTGGAATCAGTCCTGAATGTCACAGAAGATACTGCTGAAAAAACACAGTACAACTTGTGATATTCAGACCATCTGAAACCAGTCTTGGGTTTTGCAGTTTTGCTTAAGTGCAACTGAATCATTCAGACCTTTTGTGCTTCAGAGTATTAAGCTATAGTTACTTTGGTTAAATATCCTTTCTGTCAGTTCCTCTTAAAAACTTATGACCAGTAGACTTAAAGAGATGCTGGAGTGATATACCACTGAATGCTGCTTTTGACACACCTACCAGTACTGGGGGAAAAAGGTAATGAAGTTCTTAGAGTCTTAGAAGATTGTGAAAATATTCATAAAGGGCAAGGTAGATGACCCAGGTTGACTCCATCAATCCTGAGCAGATTTGAATCCCCCATCAGCTTTTTCTTCTATTGATAAAGAATTAAAGGAGAGAACATAAATAATGCCAGTCAAAAGATTTTATGGAAAAAATGGGACTTGTTGAAAATTATTTCAGTATTTTAATCTAGAAGTGTGGTTGATTGTGTTAATCTCACTTGTAATATACTTGAATTTTTAATATATTTTTTCTATATATTAAGTATGAAACTCAAAGTACCAGTAAATCATATATTAGATGTATGAGGAACCAGCTAACTTGGGAGTGAATCTATTTGTATTAACTCTGGGAAAACCATCAGCAGTTTCAAAGAAGTGTTGGAAAGATTCATGTGCAACCTGATGATGATCACATTCTTCATGCTTCTGAATACAGGAGTTCAGTCTGCTAATAAAATTTGTGGGTAACAAGCAAACAATGCAGAGGTCAGAACAGCTACGAAGCCAACTGAATCACCTGGTTTGGCTCATGCAGATATTAAATGATATCATTATTTACCTGTATAAAAACTCACATGGAATACAAACTTTTGACTAAGTATCAGAACCTGGAGACCCAGGAACCTCTGAGTTCCTATTAGATGAACAATTTAGATTAGAACTCTATACAGCACTGCAAAGGGGCATATTTGACTTTTGGATGCATAAACAGGGAAATAAAGGATAAAAGAAGAGCTACAGCATTAATTCTGTATAAGACACTGGAAAGCTTGGTACTGGTCTGTTTACATGATTCTAGTGTTACAATTTTAGAGTGGATGTTGAAAGCTGAAAACTTCAAGTGATTTGAAAGTTGGAAGTGCTTTACAGCAATCGTCAGAGCTCAGTACTTTTAATTAAAAAAACACTAAGCACAAGCTTAGACCACGAAGTCACCATCCTGTTAAAGTGTCATTTCACAGAGTATGAATTACAGTGCATTAGCTCTGTATACAAACAGTCTTACATTACACTATGGACTCGATCCAAGGTAGCTTCTTCCAGTCAAGAACCAGCATAAGGAACCTGTTTCAAGCACAGCTCTTCCAGGGACTTAGTGCCACTATAATAAAACTGAACTCTGGCCTATGGCACACAACTTAGCAAGTGTAGGCAAGAACAGTATCTGGAAACAGAAGCCAGACAGTTCTTAAGAACCTGGACTTTTTGTTTTCTAAGAAAGGAAGGTTGTTCCAGAACAAAAGCTGGAAGAAATAACCAAATCTAACAATGTTTGTCTCCATTGATGAATATCTTTGAATCAAGATCAGACATGTTTTCAGAAGATATTTTGCTTAAACACAGTTTGTCATTAACAGATAAAATACACAACTGCTGTCATGTAAGAAGGCAGACTGGATGAATTAAGGTCCATTATATTTTTTGTACAGCTTTAGTTGCAGCTACATTGTACAGCTGAGTTACTGACTGCATTACAAAAGTTTAAGAGGCTACAAGTCCAAGAGTAGTCAGATCAATACCATAATCTCTGAAAGATACTGCTCATGTGAGTTTGGAGATCTCAGGCTAGTTCACAGTCAAAAGCTGGTTCAAACAGCATTATGTAATTTATATTTTTTATACTCAACCCTTACGCTTCACTCGACATCAGCATATCCTTCAGATACCTCAGAGAAGCATTATAGTCAATACAAGTATTTAAAAGCAACACTTATATGAAATCTGGAATGGAGAAAAAAGAACCATAGAAAGATTAAAAAACAAGAGCATTTTTACATTACACATCCTATGAATTAGGTACTAATTATGAAAATGTTCTTCAGTTTCACAAGTGATATTGCCTGTACCACTCCATCCTTTGCTATGCAGTTCTGAGAAGCCATTTATATATTTTCTTTATATTAGGCTGTTAGCAGTAATCAATGTTAATACACTAAATTACATGTAGCAATTGAAGAAATAATCAGTTTTAAAATCAGCCTGTGTTGTTATATTCATGGTGGCCTGCAGTACTGGGTCTTCAGCAGGTATACTTTTTGTTCCACAACAGATAAAATATCATTATAGATTTTTCACAAGGTAGATCTATTACTTTAATTCAGCTATGCTCCTGTAAAAGCTTTCAGCTAAATTTTGGAGTACTGCTGGAAATTACACGTAGATAACTTTCAAATGAGAATTTTGGGGTTTCAATATTGATATAGATATTATTTCATCACCTTTATTGCAGAATAAAAGATAAAGTAATTTTCTGAAAGCACTTCAACTCATAAGCAATTTATGTGCTTTTGAAAATGGGAGTCAGGCTTCTACATTGTCAAGCAATTTTGAAAGGTTTTCCATAATTTTCCTCAACTGCCCCAACACGGGAAAGATCATAAACAGTTCCAAACTTCTGCCTGCTCACAGAACGCGAAACCACTGCATTGAAGCCTAAACACGACAGCAGGAGAACACACATCCCACTTAAATAAAGCACAGCTACACTTTTCTCCATCAGAAATTTCAAATACAGTGAAAGCAACTCAGTCAGAAGATTTTCCCACATGCTCCCTGTTCACATCATCTTTTGGGGTTAAGAGCTGCAGAACAGCTGAACAGTCTCAGCTGCAGCTGAAGACAAGAGGAACCATGCACCCAGTACTGTGTACTGGTGAGTACTTGACATGAAGTTCCAGATGTTTCAAACTGGGCATGTACAATATGCCTGACATTTGTCTACTCGTCGAATTCTTAATTCCCAAGTGAAACCACGTGAGAGTAGACATTACAAGACAGTAAAACAATTCACACTCACAAGGAAGGCCGCATGGGCAACCCACAACAGCCCATTTTAGTCCTCATAGCTCTTGAGAGGTGCCGTTCATATCCAGTATTTGTCCTACCTCAGGGTGTAAACCCCTATGTCAGTCTTGTTAACACTTTCAAATAATCATCTCTCAAAAGCAACTGTTAACCCTTTTCCTCCCGGAGAGGACAAAGCAACATCCCATCACACGGGTGAAACTGGAGGCAGACTAACTTCAATAGTGAGATACTGCAACTTTAGTGGCTTTGAATTATAGAAAAAGTGGTAGTATTTTTAAATATGCTGTATTTCACAAACTCTCAAAGCAACAGGAAGTTTCCTCCTTGGCTGATTGTTTAAATTGCTGTTAAAGATAGAATTACTGCTGCTGCTAGCCATGTGCATAGCCTCGTGCCTGAACAAACTGCGTTCTTCCCGGATGCATCTGAAACAGCAAACCAAAAAAGATGCAGTTTAACTTTCCAATCCCTTCTGGCAATGAGATACAGCCTAACTCACCTTCCCACACCTGTGGGGAGACTGCACTGCGTGGCCTAAGTCTGAATTGAAGCCCAAGCTCGGATGCTGACATGATGTCAGGAACAACCTCTGAAAACGAGAGGAAAGACTCTCTGTGCCTCTGTCTGCTGAATCACACAGCCAGCTCATGACAGAAACATTAGCTTGTCTTCTGCTTCAGTGCCTAAACTAAGGATAGAGGGAAATTATTGTACTTCACTATATAATAACCACTCAGTGATTTCTTCAGAGCAAATACTACACCCTTTGCACGGCCTGCAAATGTTACATAGAACAAATAAAGTGACACAAACATACATACACTAAATACCTACTGTTGATATACAGAATGTTGGCATATTACAGTTCAATACTTTTGAAGAGAGCAGGAGCATTAACTTATGGAGCCTCAAAGAAAGCAAATGGCAAAAAAAAAACCAAAACAGTTTCTGCAATTTAGTGATGGAGTCTACAGACATAGCTGAGACATCCTTGTTCCCAGCCTTCAGACTGAGATGCCAAGTAATTGATTTAATTAATCCTAGTACCTTCCTAAGTTAAATGAGGCAATGTGACCTCCTGGTTTAAGGACAAGACCCAGAACTCTATCATTTCTAATACGACTGTGCAGTGGATTTTTCTTTATGATCTTCATCAGTTCATGTACTTTTTATAAACTAAAAGAATTAAAGGGTTGACCATTAAGCAACAACTTGATGTTAGCTTCACAAACCACTGACTTCCTAATTCCCACTCATTGCGATGAGGCAATGATCAAAATGTCCCTGAAATCTGTGCCAAAATATTTGTAAGGAAGCAAGAAATTTTTTTTTTTTAAGTAGCTGCTGCATTAAAAATCATAATGTCTCCAAGAATTGTATTAATCATATTTCTTAAACTAGTAAAATAAGTAACTTAGATGCCAGAAAGCAATACAGGCAAAGCAAATATCCTGTCTTCCATTTCTGTATTGTGAAATAGGCAGGAGAACAAACATTGATGCTAAGAAATAAACAAAACAATCGCATCCCTCTCCCCTTATCCAAACTCTTCCGACCCCATTTTTCAGGTCCATAGTTACAGCAAGAAACCACCCTGTGTGCTGCATGAAAAAGGGAAGATGAAATCAGACTCTCTCACCATCCACCAGCATTGATACTCCATTCAGGGAATGTCTATTTTTGGAATTAAATCTATGTAGAATTGTGAGAAAAGAGATGGATATATTGTACCTGTAATGCTGGAGAAGATACCTGCAAGAGGATTCACACAAAATCATCCTCATCCTGTGTGAGGTAATGAGGGATCAGAGTACCAATAGTAAACAATAAAGTAAGAAGAATTAAGATCTTCCAAAGCAGCTTTTACCTACATACAGACTACTCTATTTCTCAAATGACAACTATAACCCTTGTGTTTATAATACAGAACACTTAATTCTGCACTACTTAATTCTTTGACATAGATAAATCAAATGAAAATACAGCCAACAGTTAAAACCCAGAAGCTGTCCAGAACTTACATATAGTTTATATAAGGGAACAGTTCTTGTTTGAACTGAAGAAAACAGAAAGCAATTCAGGGCACTGGCACAGTCCTCTCTCAGTATCCTACCAAGAATATCAAGCTATATGGTTCCTGTTATTATTGATTCCACAGTTTAAGCACTCTGCATTTCTACCAGTGCTTTTCAAAGGCCATAAATCTAGAATGCTCTCTCCCAAAGGGTGTAACTCTTTACTCCAGATAGTTTCTAGGCACAAAGTTTCACTTTGGTGTTGTACTTGTGTTCTGTACATTACAAAAACTACATCTCATATATGGCATTATTCAGCAATAAATATTAAAACTGCTTTACAAAGAGAGTCAATAATATTTTTCCCATTATATAGATGTGGAAAATGAGGCAAGCAGATAAGCAAATTTGCTCTAGCCAGTGAATATGATCTCTCAAGTTTCAGTTCAGTGCTTTGTCAAATAGAATAACTGCTTTTAGCAATTAATACAAAGTAGTTTATCATTTTCTTATTATGCACTGTTCATTTAGCTACTCTTTGATAAATGTCTTTTAGATATTTACAGTATTATTTATGTAGGTCTCCTTTCCACAAGGGTTGCCTGCTTCAGTGATGAATCAACATATGGAGAACTGGCAAATGAATACCGAAATAAATACATTTCTGGAAAAGACAGGCATTTCTGTGTAACTCTTACACTAGCTTTACTACGTGATAAAGATAATAAAAACAAACACGTAGCCACGTAGGGGAATACATTTTATACAGACAATGGGAGAACCAATTGCATATTACTTCTCTTCCCAAAGACCAAGTGTTTGATATCAGCACAAAGTGAATACTGGCATTACAAGTGGAATACAGTTCTCTGGGATGTCTCCTTCAGAAGTACCAGTTGCTTTAAAAAAACATTCCCTTCTAATATACTTTGCATCCTTGCACAGGCAAAGCTCTTTCAGAGTATGAAGTAAAAACTGCAATTTAGAAAACCTTGCAGAAATCTGACTCCTGAACAAGGACAGACAATCAGGGCTAGCTATATGTTTAGAAAGTCCAGATTAACAACAAAATAAAGGTAAAGAGTGTGTGCAGATCTCAATTACTGGCTGCCATGGTTGCAGAAGAGTTCTGCATCCAACTCTGGAATATGGTAAAGAAATCAGAGTGGCTTTAGTTTCATTGTACAAGTTAACAAGCAAACCCAAATTGCTTCATTGTTACCTACTCACCCACAGAGACAAAGCAATTTTTGCCTGCAAATACTACCTGTCTCTCAAGATAAATTTGTAAACACTAAAGCAGCATCCATAATTTTCCTCCTTGTAAAGCAAGAAAAAAAAATAAAATAAAAAAAGCTTTGTGCTCTTTTCATTAGTGGTGCAATTTTCTTCACAATGCTGGCTCCAGAATCTGCAGAAAAACAAATCCAGTACTTCAGCCCCCCCCTGAATCTAATACAGTTGCAGCATAGAGAGACCACTCTAATATTTATGAGTTAGTCAACCCCTTTCTTAGGCCCAAAGCAGCCTTGAGCAAAAGTCAGGATCTGTTAGCAACATTTGCATAATAAATCATTACACTTCAGCCCATTTTTGTCAAGAAAAGTATAAACTAGGAATGCTCACCACATATCCAGCAGCTGCTTAAGCCAAAAATCACATCCCTTTGCCAAATTCAAAGGCGCCCTGATGCGGGAAAAGGAATCAGATTCAGAAGCCCAATTGTGCTGAGCTTAGGGTACTGTGCTTCACAGACCTCCTTCCTGCACTCCTCTCTTTTTCTTGGGAGGGTCGTCCTGGTTTCCCTGGGCCAGGATTGAGGTCCCACTGTGGTCTGCAGGCCAAGGCAGTTGGGGGTCAGCCGGCACAGCTGGGCCGAGTTGGCTCCAGGTGGGGTGGATCCCACCCACACCAGGTGCAGCCTGAAGGGAAGGTTTGCTGCAGGGGAGGGTTGAAATCAGGTGCTGCTGTGGAAGGTAGTTCTCTTACAAAAGTGTAACCTACCAGATGCATGGCTTGTATGGAAAGGAAGATCCAGTGACAGTCAGTAAGGAGCTCTGGGGTTTTCTCAGGTTGTAGAGAAGGAGCTTTTGGTCCATCCCCAGAAATCGTCAGTAAACTGTGCAATGCATCAGGCAAAAAAATGAAGATTGCACCATGTCAGAGAGGTTAACAACTCTTTTAAAGATCCAGATTTGGTTCATCTGTAAGTACAAGTATCCAGTTCAAGGATCAACTACTTACTAAACCCAGTCTAAATGACATTCTCCCCACTCTGTATGCAGCCGTTACTTACAAAGCCAATACAAACTAAGGTCATAGAGGGTGTTTCAGTCTCCTTTAGCAGACTGCTAAGAAAATGCTTATATATAAACCAGAATGTCATGAATACTCAAGAGAAAGCTTCAGGTCAAGAATACTCAGTTTTAAATTTTTCAGATGCACCAAATTTCATTTCTGCACCTGCAGAAAATCCAGCATCAACATCCAAGTTTGGTGGTTTCAGATCTAAAGGTGCTAACAAGGAGCGTGCCACTGTCTTTTTGTGTCTTTTTTTTTTTTTCACACAGCCTAGTCTTCCAAACCTGTGTGCCCCTCTTTCATTTTAACAGAAGTGTTAGTTTCCACAATTCTACCCTTAAATCCTGAGTTTAACAGATGCTGAGCACCCCAGCGTTCTCTCAGGTTCAGGTCTTTGCCCTGGATTTGGTGCAGTCCAGCTGAGCTGGCCTTAAGCATCTGCCCGAGGCCTTGACTAACCTGGCACATAGTGTCTTCTGTTCAACATTACAGTCTTTAAGGAACTACTTTATTTTTTTCCATCTAAACAATGTTATCTACTTTAGAACACCTTTCCCTTCGTTGGGCAAATTGCAACGTGACAGGAAGGTGAATCCAATTTTTTAAACTGGTTCTTGGCATTTTTATTGTGTTGTGACAAAATTTTATATAAGATAGAATGCTGATTGATGTGTGTTTTGATAACAAATTACTATCATATACATTTTTCTTTATTATTTATTTAAAATACTTCATTAGTAATAAAAAATAAATTACTTCCACAGTTGTCAGATGGAGTTTTAATAGAGGAACAGATATTCTAATACTTTTCAGTGATATTCATAGGAATTATTGTAATACTAGCAATTATTTTCTCTAATACCCTTGTATTGCAAGTCCTTCAATTTTTGTGAACCATTAAACTGTCAGGAAAATAAAAACTAACCGTAGTTTTCTTTTAGCAGTATTATTTCAATTAGATTAATATTTCTCAAGTTGATAATTAATTTGACAGAAATGTCATTACAGTAAGAAGTCAATACTCCTTCTGTTCTTTGCTGGCAAACTTTCTCTACAATGCAGAAATTTATAACAGTGCCAAAAATCATCAGTTTGCTTAAATATGGATATACACATGTCAAATATTTGTTTCTTTTTACTATTTTCTGTAACACCTATTACCATGGTATCTAGATGAATACTCCATCATTCATGATTTGAAATTTAATATAAACAATTTAAATAGACATTTAATGCAAATGTCCAGCATCTCTGCTAAAGTTGCCACAGTCCTTTGGGATCTTAATATTTCTAGTGCAATTACACTCTATCTTATAATAAAAGGAAACTTCTGGGTTTATATTTTGAAATAGAGGAGGCCAGGTTATCATCACTTCAGTGCCAATTATATACATACTAAGAAAATACAATATTTATCATATGAAATAATTAATATGGTTGTGATGGTTAGTAGCAAATTTCACATAAAGAACTGTATATTTATTCTTGCAAGTTTACTTTGTACTTCAGTCTGTACATAATCCATGAAAGAATTTTATCATTTTAATGCCAGAAATAATATACCTGTAAACATATCTTTAGATATGGAACTTTGTACTGGGAACTTCTGAACTGTTTCAGCTCTTGGTAATTAACACTATAAACCTCAATTAAGTGATGACACAAGATGATAACAATGTATTTTATTAAATTATTCCTATATGGGACTACTCTAGACTTCATCTCATACTAACAGCTACTGTTATTTGTTCTTTAGTCATCAGTCCAAACTTAATTTCCACTTCACAAATACATTTTCCCATTGTTTCTGGAATCAACACCCCACCTTCCCAGCACCTGTATTTGGTCCAGAACAAAAGCAATAATGTGTGTAGATACTGGAGGAATAATCACTATTGTGGTGTTCTCTACCACAACCAAACATCACCCAGAGGATGACAAACATCACCAAAAGGATGACTACCCAAGACAGAATTCTTACAGCATTCTCGAAAACATTTTTCACTCAATTATTTTATGCTGAAATCACATTTCCTAAGACTGATGTTTTGAAATTGGAGAATGAAAAAGCAGTTAGGTCAATTGGTGCTGTGTTGTTTTTACAGCATTTTCTGTACGTTTGCTTCTGATTTTTAAATGTTAAGTAGTGTAGCTTCCATTTATTCCCATCCTCCTCTTATTTTCCAGCATAAGCATCTGCTGATGACAACAAGAGATTGTTATAGAAGGACATTTTTTCTGACCTTTGTATTTTTATGCACCACTACTCTTGGAAATCTATTCTAAAGTCTATTGATCTCGTGATCAAATCTTCATCCTCAAGTGTAATTGGATATTTTTAACTTCCTGATATTGCACAAAGGTGGTATTTTCTTTCACTCCATTAGTTTTTAATAGTTTCCTATACTGTTTCAAAATTCTTTCCCTTAGTTTTTTGGGTTTTTTATCCTTACAGGGCATCATAATGTACCTTTCCCAGTCTTAGGTATTATTTAATCAATCCTTACCCAGGGGAGCATTTAACCAAACACTGTGCTAACCCTGATGTCAGCATAACTATTTATAACTTTCAGCATTCCTTTTATTTTGCTGCACCATGGCCTTAGATCTTTCACTTTATTGTAGCAAACAATTATTTTCCATGTCCTTAGTACTTTTGTAGTTTTTCTCTTGACTTCTTCAACACACTAATGTTTTTCTGAATTGGATGTGAAGTAGAAAAAATTGTCATGCAGATTTTAAGCTGTTCCAAGACAAACTCACATTTCATACAACTTTCACAAGCTCCTCATGGAAACATCATTTCAATACTTGAAAACTTCCTAACTCGTATAAGTCTTGGTTTTTATCTCATATGAAGCATGTTTTAGTTGTTGTTGTTTGACATTTTTACAGAAATTTTTTAAAAACCAACAGAGGTAATTAGAGGAAAAGCACAAGACCAAATAAGCAGAACCAGAACGAATGAAGAGCTGTAAGGAACCACAAGAGGTATTTGTGGGACCATAAGAGGTAATATTAAACACTGACACAGACCAAAACGATTCTTCACAGATATCTACTCCATACATTCACATCACTCTGATTGCATCTTGACCACATATCCCTCGTTAGATTATGAGAATGTCTTTAAAGTCTCTAATGAAATAGGCCTCATGACCTAGACAGTCTGTTCCTTTCACTAATTATCCCTGTAGTTAGAAAAACCCTTTGCAATCTAATTTAAATCTTTTGCTGCGAGTAAAATCCTATGACATGAAGATATGAAGAACCACTGATTACTGTATTTTTAGACTGCTCTCCTCTGAAATTTCATCAAGTTACTTGTATCTTTCTTGAAGTAAATCCTAAAGCGAGAGATGTTGTCCATTTTAACATCACCAGCCTGAGGTAAACTGTAATAATTATCTCATGTCAAACACAACACTCCCAGTTACACATTCCAAGAAAGTATCTCCTGATTTTGCCATTCAATTACAATTATGCAAATTCAGCTTTTATTTCTCTTATCGCCCTCCTCCTTTCAGATGGTGCAACTCCCTAATGTGGGACTTTACATTTGGGACTCAAGATTTATTTCTTTTTCCTAAACGTAATGCTTTGGTCTTACCATTACTGAATCATTCCTGCAGTTTTGTCAAGACCGCTCGGAATTCCGAGACCACCTTCCGACTGGCTTGCAAGATCTTCCACTTTAACTGATTACAAAAAATTAACTGATTACGATTTTATGAAGACCAAAGTGAGGAATAAATATTTTACTTGGTCTTTCACTTGCTTTTCTTTAATTCATTTTTTTGAATCTTTATTGTAATACTCAAAGTGACCTTTTAGACCGTAGTAGTAAAAAAATTAGATATAAATTTGTTCTGGAAGAAAATGATGGGTATAGTAATGGTCTGCAAAAATAGCAGCTGTATAAATGCTTATGCAAGGTATTTTTATCAAGAATAATCCAACTAGAGATGCTACAGTATTACCAGTATTCAAGTTCCACAGAGCCAGAGAATGGACAACACGACCCTTCCAATCTCTCCCCAGTTCCCTCTATTTTCACATTCTCCAAGGATGCACCTTGGGCAGCCTCCTCCGTGTCTTTTCTGAGCACACATCCTTGACAATATGGAGATGATTCCAGTGGGTTAATTGGAAACTGCCCGGGAGGCAGCCGAGTAGCTGGCAGCCTAGCACTAAAAGCCATGTCTTTCTGAGCTACAATGTGCTAATTTTTATTAATTATTACAAGTATTAAATAATATCTCTATAATAGCCTTGTACCTACTGCATTTCTTACATACAAATCACTGAGTGACCCTTGGCACAAAGAGGCAGCTTTATAAATCAGTTATACGTTAACTATGAAGCAAATTTATTTATTGCTACCAGCACTTTTTAAGACTCAAAGGACAGATAAAAGATTTTCATATATATATCTTTACAGTAAAAAATAGCAGAGGCCATAGTCTCAAAAATGCAATGACAGTGGAAGGGCATATTGCTGAGGAAAACTAATATATAAAGCAGTTAAACTATGACAAAAAGGTGAAATATTATTAAATATAATTCATTTATTCACTTATGAATACTGTATGTGCATCTACAAAGGTATGCTGCTTAATGTGATTTAATGGCTTTGAATGTAATTTTCACACTATTTACAGATCTGACCCTTCTCTGCAACATCAGTTTCTCAATAATCAGCACTTTTATGTTTGCTAACTCCCAATAATATTTGTAAAATAAAGGACATCATAGAGAAAACTTTGCTAACTTCAATCTAACCCCCACCTTGCTCAGTACAGTGCCATCCTGCAAACTGTCTTTGCCAAGCCTTCTAAACAAAGGAAGTCTCAGGTATCTGTCTTTCCTTCTATAAATATTATCAGCCTAGCAACAATGTGATTAACTAAGATTGTTACTAATAAAAGTAGTAGGTAGTTCCCTGCATATTTCCATTTTAGTTTCTAGACAGAAGATGAGTCTTTTTAACACTGGCAGAGAATGGATTTTCTTCATTCTAGAAAGTATTACAGCACTGAATAAAGTCTTTCTGATCAAACCATACCATAATAGCTTTTGTCTTGTGTCACTTTATGTTAGCCAGCATCAGAAGAGAAAATAAGCAGAGGCTTGCTATTGTGCCTCTATTTTAAAAGGGCCTTCCATCTGCTAGGAAGCAGAAGCCATCAGCACTGTAATTAAAATGCAATTACTGTCCCCCGCCGCAATCCCAGGACGACCATTCCATCTGTGTGATATACAGTGGAAAAAACACAATTTTTTGCACTTTTCTAGCTCCATTAAGTTTATTCTCTTTCTATTAATTAATCTAACAGCACTAAGGGGTCGTTCCTGTTTTGCAAGCCATTGTGTCACAAACTGCGTACTCACAAAGACTGAAACCACATGAATTTTTAAAACTCTCCGCTATCCCTGTGACATAAAACCTTAACTACTTCTGACTAAATCTGTAATTAAAATATATCACCGCAGCAGATTTACCTGCGTGTGGGTGTTGGACTGCATGCTTCTGTGACTGTCACAAATGAATCACTCTGAGCTGGTGTTATAAAAAGGGAGATTAGGATGTATGACAGAAAGGATGCAGAAAAGGGACTTGAAAATGAAAAACTGGCAGCAATCTAGGAAAAAAAGTTGTGTATTGGTAAAATAAGAAAGAGACATTCTCCTATTTTGTATTTTTAAAATAAAAAAATTCAGATACACTAAGTGCCCCCACGTGCACTTTATTCCTATGTAGGCCTACATTTTAATGTGCTACCTTGACCTTCTAACGATAAAATGACAATAAGTACAGTATTGCATATTGTACAATAAGATCCCATAATACCCCGTAGCAATCCATCTTGTATTCACCGAGATAATCTCATAATCTCCCCTTCCTTTCATTCAAATCTATGCACAGCCTTGGCTTCCATCTGCAAACCTCTAAAATCATCGAGTCTTTGTAAGAAGTCCAGGCATCGTGGATGTCGAGACAAAAATATTAGCTAAATATTAGGGTGAAATCTTAGCCCTGTCACAGCTTGTTGGAGTTTTGCCTTTGACTTCGGTGGAGTCAAAGAGCATTTTGTCTTTTCTTCTAACGCATGTGCTGGGGGAAACAAAGAAACAAGACCCTCTGCAGATGACCAGCTGCAAGAGGTGAGCAGACTGGCAGTGAACTTCAGCAGGAGAACCTTTGTTGTAAGATGTCATGCAAAAATGATATTAAAAGTCCTGGCAAATAATAAATTCTTTTTTTTTTTTTTTACCTTGAGTTTTGAGTATCTTGTAATCCACCAAGATTCAGCATGTGCAAAAGTGTTTTCACTAAGTCAGCATGTGGGAGCAGTATGTCTGCAACTGAAGAAAATTTGGGCATTTCTTAGATTTCATAAAGGGGTAAGGCCAGAAGCATTCATAAAATGTTTAGGCTAGCTTCCTGCAGCTCACAGGTCAGTAAACATGCCACTCACGCTCTTAGTTTTATCTCTTCCATGTTAAGTCCCTTTTCAAAGATACCTCAAGACAGGGAGGCTCAATTCAGATTTGGCTCCAGCAGGTAATGATCCCAACCAGTAAGAATTTGCACCTCACTTCAACTTATTTTATCAGGTTTAAAATTCTAGTTTCTAGCAAGCTCCCGGGCTTGAGTAAAAAAAATTATAAAAAAGCTTAATACCCAATATTTTCTTCCTGTGAATTTCCTTGCACACTGTAATCATGTTATCTATCAATCTTCTTTTGATAAGATAAACAGTTGAGCTATTTAAATCTCCCACTCTAAAGCATTCTCTCTAGCTCTTAAAATGTTTGTGTCTTCTTCCTGCACCTCCTGCAATTTCAGAAATGTGGAGAACAACAGTGTGTAAAATATTCTCCATCCTCAAGGTAAGACAAAAATGACAGGATTTGCTACTTTACGTGGTTACTAAAATAGCTTGAGCTAGGAATTGGTACTCGACCAGGAGAAAACAAATCTGATCAGCAGCCTCCTATGAGAAAGTGGCTCCAGCAGCTGGTAAGCTCCCACAGATAGTATGGAGAGCTTTAGCTTGCATACAGGGAGTTACCAATGATAACCTAATTGGCAGCACCTTGGGTTTCTGCAAGGAAAGGCTCCCAGGCCAGTCAGCTACACAGAACCTACAAGAATTTAGTGGGTTCGGGAGTTACTGTCTCACTGGGACCAGATGGTTTGGCTATAGCTTGTCTCTGTGTAGGAAAGCAGCTCTCACACACTTCCTATAAATGTTGTCATTCAAACTGGCATTTTTTAAATCAAAAAAAAAAAAAAAAGTGATGATTTGGTGTTGCTTAAATAAAAAAAGAAGTGATATCACATGTTGCCTAGCCTCAAATGCTGAGTACTCCATAAATTAAGGTATATTGCTGCATTGAAAGACAACAGAGAGAAACCTTTAAATTAACTACATGTGATTGAATGAATAAAGCATCGAATTCAACAATGGTCAGGTATGAAGTATGTTGGCATTTACATCTGAAAAAAGAGCTAAACTTACATCATCAATTTACAAAATTTTATAGGAGTGATTTTGATAAATACAATTGCTCATCATCTGAACAAGGATAATGATGTTAGATATGTTCACTTGCTGGTTACAATATTGGTTTATGCTAAAGCAACTACAATAGTTTTAAATCATTCTACAAACTCCTTTGAAAGAGGTATCAATGTCCAAGTAGGATTCTTCACTCTGCTCTAGTGCTGATCACTTCCTCTCCTGTGTAACTGTAACAGACACAAGAGCACACATCCAGTTCTAAAGCACACCATGACAGTACTTAGTGGCCCACTCCTAGATCCTTTTCACATTCAGATCCTCCTGGCATAATATATTTAGAACTAAACTGCACAGAAATTGTCCAGTCTAAGAAGCAGAAACATGACACGGTAGGGCTACACAGCTCACTTGGCTGTGGTGGGAGTTGAACAAGACTGGATTCACGACGCCGGTTCTTTTGTTGATACAGTTATAGGTATGTGGAACATAATAATTGCATATCCCTGAATGCTGTCCAGTGCTATTAGTTTCACCTCCTAAGGACACTATAGGACACTGGTTATTATTTTGCCATAGAAAAGAGTCTGCACTAAATAGGAACATCTTGATGGAATTAAACTGACTAACAAGAATCTGGAGGATAACCAGGGACTTGTCTCTGCATGCCCTCTCAAAAGCACCTCCTGTCTGAACATATTCAAAACTGGAATGTCAAACCATACTAACAAGGAATGTTAAGAATTAGATGGAAGGACAAAAGAAAATTGCTGTTAAAAAAAAGAACCAAACTATGAGAATAGACATTTAAAATCACAGTATCTGCTTCAGCCACTCCGTGGTACCCAGGAGCTGCCTGTGGAAAGGTAACAAAAGACCTCTCGACTGCCTTTGTGAGGAGCAGCTACACACTAGGATCTGTTTTGCTAACATTGCACATAAAGCAATACTAAATTAGCTTTCATATCGTACAGTCTATCACTGTTTGACCCTCTGGGCTGTTTTTATTTATAGAATGTAGTTTCTAGTTTACTTTAGTGTTTTCATATTAAATAAATATTCATGAAAGTGCACTCTTCCTGAAATTGGGTCATTTAGGCAGACTGTCCCATTAAAAATAGATTTACTTTTTTTACAGGTGTCATCCATTAAAGCAGGGAATAGACAAAATCAGCCAATTGTATCTGTCAAGAAGATGTTAGTCCTTCCAGCAAGTCAGTCTTCTGTCCTTTACCTATGGCTCTTAATAGCAAAATGACTAACTTCCTTTCTGTAGCATTCATACTTTGGGGAATTTTTATTGTTGCAAGACTTGTATCTGAGGGTTTGAAGAGATATTTTTGTCCTTCCAAGTTGTTCAATCCCTGACACCAGGCATATAAATAAAAGTATGCTCTTTTTGGCTACAATGTGGCCAGGTTCTTGCAAGACTGGCTCAGGGAAGAGGATTTTAGCTCCTCGCTAGGTTTAAACACAACGAAGGGATAGAAGACAAAGAAGAACACTGCTGCTGTCTCTCCCAGGGCATAAGAGATGGGAGTCTCATGGAGCAGTGGATCCATCAGGGTTCTCTTTAGTGCAGTTCTTGGTCATGTAACAGTCAACTGATGTAAGGTGTGTACAGACAACAGTGTGGGTTCCTAAATTCAGCCTTCATCTTCCACATACTGCAGCATTTCAGTTGGGAAGAATGCAGAATAAGAGGTTTAGGAGCATGTATAAAGAATAAATACCATCTGCAGTATTAATACAGAAATCAAGAGGTCCCATTTGAAAGATAAAAACAGCTACAGAGAAAAGCACTTTTCAAATGCAGCAATTGTTGCAAACATACGTTGTTTAAAAAGAAGACAAACGTTATCATAGAACATCAAAAAGTGAAGCAATTCACAAATAACTAATCTTTAGTCAGCCTTGCAAAGTTCTAATTATTTATGCCTAGGTTTGTACATTTTCATGTCAACTTTACAATGCAGGTTCAAATTAAGCTACAAGTCAAGGAACAAAAGAAGTCGAAATCAACTGTATAAATTTCTTCTGATTTTTAATGTAATAGGAAGCAAGTTCTCCTAAGTGTTCTTAGATATAATAAAAATCATTGTGAGTCACAAGGTCTGTAAGTGAACATTCAGCCAAAAAAGATCCATGCAAAATGAGTGGACTTAGATTCCATTATTGGAAAACTACTCTCAATTACTACAGTCTCTGCTGAGTAAAAACTGCAAAGCTAAAAGAATTCAGGTAAAAGAGTTGAAAAGACTTCTGAAAGAGTTCCAGCTCTGTGCAAATGAGGCTGATTTATTCCTTGGCTGATTAGCAACAAATAAAGATTGAAGATCCTCCTACAATGGGGCTGCTCTTGCAAGAACTGCTAGATTTAAGAAAGCATAGGCTGTTCCTGAACGCAAGTGTCAACAATAACAAACCACCACTACTGGGTATGCAGTATCTTACTGGAGCTGCTCCTAGCTACAAAAAATAACAAATATACACAAATATATCTAGATTATCTGATCCTGCTCTGGCAGGGGGGGTGGACTTGAAGATCTCCAAGGTCCCTTCCAACCCCTGACACCCTGTGATACCTGTGATACCTGTGAAAACAAACCAAAACATTTTTTCTTATTAATAACTTCAGTGTTGTAGTTATAGTTGTTAAAAAACAAAACAAAACAAAACAAACAAACAAAAAAAAAAGATTATACTGGACATCGTGAAACTTTCATCCAGTTCAAGAAAAGATTCATTCTGGTTTTCAGTCTATCCTGTCCAGCCCCCTAGACAGAAGATTCAAAGCTGCTTCAAGGAAACACAAGACTCTGGAGAAGGAACCTAACACAATAAACACATCTTCTTACCTGCTACTGATGAAATATTACTCCATTCTGAAAATTGAGGTCGTACAGTCCTGCAAGCTTCATTCCCACTTGAATCATAAAATGATACATTTTTGATTTTGGCATTTGCCTAGAAAAGGCTTTCTATTTCTTTACATACTTTATCTCAGAAGACACATACTCTGGTTTGGTGAATGACTTCTCAGAACCTCCGGGCCTATCACTTCATCTTGACAATGCTGGGTAGCCTATGTAATTATAGGTTTCTTTCCAGAAGGAAGCCTTTTTGTTTACTTTACGAGAAGAAAAACAATTTAAACAAGAGTTTATAATAGAGATAAGCTCTGGATATATGTTTCAATAGATTCACTTTCTTGGCAGCTACACAGAAGTGGAACCACAGCGCAATACATTTCGATGCAGTGGCCAACAGCAGGAGCCTACTGCAATGGAACAACCAAAGCAGCTGGAGAATTGCATAAATTTATAGATGAAAGGCCTGAGGGGATCATTGTGATCATCTAATCTAACCTTTTGTATAATACAGGCATGTACTTATTCTTTTTGAATTAAAGTATATATTTTAAGGCAATAACATCCATCAGTTGCCAGTGATGGAGAACGAACCAGTCTATGGTAAATCATTCCAACACTAATTAACCTAACGGTTATAAATTATTTTTAGTCTGAATTAATCTCAGCTTCAATTTCCAGTCACTCTATTTATACTTTTATTTACTGAACTGAAAAGCTCATTATCAAAGCTTTGTTTTCTAATCTTTTACTCATTCTTGTGGCTCTTCTCTAGAGCATTTCCAAGTAATTCAGAGTCTTCTTGACTTTATATTCATATTAAGTTCATAAAGCTCATTATTTAACCCTGGAGCTTTTTTTTGAGTACTACTTCCAGTGAGTAACTTACATGTCAGTAATAGTTTCCTCAGAGAAAAATGTCTTCAGAATTGGACACCAATTCCAAAGAAGATGAGGGTATTTTCTTCATCAAAAAAGTTAATTTTAAAAAAGTTTCCCTTTTTTTCAAACTTACCACACTTTATTTGATCCTCACCTTTGTAGCTACTATGGTACAATGTGTAATAATAACTGCAGATATACAGAGATTACATTAATATTGTATTTTCAAACATGACAAAAGATTGATATGAGGTCTGAACCCTTTAAATTAGTCTTGTGATTTTTTTTTTCTTTTCTTTTTAGCATGAAATTTCGTGGGTTTAAGATATAATTCTGACTCTGGACGCTCCAGACAGTTTTTTGATAAATACAGATTGGCCATTGACTATTATTTCTTATTCCCTGCCAATGTGATGATTCAGATACCTTTTTCACATTGTTTCCACTCTTCTCTAGACTTCAATGAATCAAACCAGGAGATAATCTCATAGGAATTGTGGCATTTTCATTCCTCTGTAGCAAATCTAGTTATTTAGGCTGATGCAATATAGCGTTCTTATATCTTTGCCCTTTATTTTGTTCTGTCTCCATAAAAACAGATACTATGTTAATAAGATAAGAAGGATATAGCAAATGTAATTTGCATAGACCCTAGGAAACAAGAGAATGCTCATCTGGCACAGTCCGGCCCTCCGTTTCCCACGTGCACGAGGCACAGCTGAAATAAGCACAGACACTTTCGCTGCAGACTCTTTTGATACTGTTCTTCTCTGTCCAGGTTTAGAGACTAAGACTAAGGGATTATTTGCATTAACAGCCAAAGAATTGTTTAATTAATTGCAGAGTTAGAACCAGTAGCAGTTACATTCTGTAGCAAACGACACTGAAATAATTTAAGTTGCCATATAAAGAACCAAGACCTTAAAACTGTAGATGGATTACAGAGTGCTACTTCTGGAACAAATGAAAGATAATTTTGAACTGAAGACAAGATTTTTATGGTACATAAGTACCCACATAATAATGAAAATTTAGCCTGAAGTGTAGGACTCTTAAAAAACACAGATCTAATTGTCTATGGTAGTTTTGGCTTAAGTTAGTGCTTTACTTGGAGAAGGTAACATTGAAAACCTCTGAACAAAGAAGATAGTTGTCATTATGACCACATGTCATTTTAGCTAAAAATTATTCTAAGAAATAAGGCCTGCTGTTACCTATAGTAAACAGCCCTTTATCTCATGGAATAATAGATGATCTGACCTTTTCAGAGAAGTGGGCAGAGTTCTAACTTATACACAGGGTATACTTAGACAAAAATTATTTGGATAAGTCTCTTCCTGATCAGACTTCAAATGTTTATTCAGTTCTAATATGACTAACCTGTAATAACTGGTAAAGAGATGATAGTTATTTTTCCTATGAAGCCCGAGAGTACTCAAGTTTGACTACCAGTTTTCAAACCTGCAGACAAATACTACAATGACTAAAAGCAATGTAGAAAAATGTTACTGCTTATAGGTGTTAATTTTGAAAAGAACTTTATTTGCAGAAAGCTGGCCATTATTTGATGCCTTTTGTAGGTGTTGAAAGTAACTAGGTCATTTTCTTGCATTCCCTGTAGATCCTTTCTGTCCTTAACTCTTCATAAACAAAAGCTGTCATTTTTGTTATGCATACTGAGATCTGGAAATGTATTCATTATGAGCCTTGCATTTTGACCAGGCAAAAAGTGGAATAAAGCTCAGTTGTGATTCACTATCTACAGAGATTTTCTCCCTAGTGCAAACTAATCTAAATGCTACATATATATCTCTCATTAGTATATATGGTAGCAATTAGAATACATATTAGTATATATACTCTACGTAGGTATAAATAGTAGTATATACACACATACTAATTCAGAGTTACAGGAATCTTTTATAACATATAACTGTAATGCCACTGTTTAAACATTTTACAGAATCTATTAGGCCAGGTATTGTGGTTGTACTAAGCCTATCTCCTTTCTAATTAACTCTCTCGAGATTTCATCATTTGTACACAATTCAGCCATACACAACCCATTGATAACAAGAGGAAATCTTCAAAATAACCTTTCCTTGAACTTAGGGTTTAACCTTCAAAATTATTTTCTTATCAAACAACCTTAAAACTTAAGTATTCTGTTCCATATAATGTAAAGATTGGAAAATGGTTTTTCTATGAAATCATATGTGGAAAACATGTACTTGATGAAAAATACATAATTGCAGATATATGTAGCATAAGATCTATATTAATATTTTTCTTTTACCCTCCACTGCTCTAAAAGATTCTTATTGATGGAAAATGTTACATAATTACACTTAAGGTAGCAATTGCCACCAGATGGATATAAAATTCAGGCAGCTCAACAACGATGTACTGCATAGGACACTATGTAGGTAACTAAAGATCCAGGACACTTCAACTTTCACACTACTCAGAAACAGAATGGCAAAAGCCACAGTGAAAAAGGCATGTAAATCAAACTGTTCAATCTACAGTCAACTGCACAGATCTCAAAAACCAGACACTTGTAACAGTTTCAGCTTCCCAAAGAAAAATTATGTGTGGCGACTTAAGAACAAGTGGTTTTATTGGATTAATATGAAACTATGTAGCTGGTCTGAATCATTAAGTTCTACAGGTTTTGCAACCTTTGGTGGTTTAGAGGAATTGCACTATGAATATTACTGAGGTAATCTTGAGGATACCCCTCATCATGGGTGTATGTCTGTCAGGAAGTAACTGGGGTCTATCTAAATGTGCCTGAGCTTCAAAAAGAATCTGGAGCAATATTTTATCTAAATAATTTTTTTAACCTTTGAGGGAATCAGTAATACATTTTTGTAAAAACATCTGCTTGTTTAAGCTGTTTCATAAGAAAAACTGTTTTGGTTCAGATTCCCAAAAATATATAAAAATACTTAGGCAGACTTAGGTGATAGAGGTCCATATTCCAAAA
The DNA here is from genome assembly GCA_013399075.1 of Chloroceryle aenea. Taxonomy (NCBI): domain Eukaryota; kingdom Metazoa; phylum Chordata; class Aves; order Coraciiformes; family Cerylidae; genus Chloroceryle; species Chloroceryle aenea. The sequence continues at coordinate 38,925 of VWZY01007438.1, read as the reverse complement.
TTCAATTCAGAGGAACTACAAGCTGTTGAAACTTGTTACATTTTTGACTGGGAAGTTCTTTAGGCACCTGAATGTACAAATGTACAAATTCAATGGGCAAATTCCCAGGCCTGCTTTGTCCAATCATTTGGATAACCAGCTCATTTCCAAGTAACGTGAGATCAGAAACCAGGTAGAACAGTACCTAAAACCTCCACGTGGCCTTCTTTACAGCATGCAGGTACAGGATCAGGCCCTTGTTGTAATTAAACGTTAAGGAGGCAATGTCAAGAATTGTCTCCATAATATCTGCTAAATATTCAATGAGAAAGGAGTTGCCCGAGTGTAGTTTCTATTCAGGCTTGAAGAGATGGAAAGCCACCTTTTTCCTGCTACAGAGAACAGCAAGAGTACCCTTCCTCAGTGCTGGTGAAGCAGGACAACTGTCCTGGTGGTTAGTTTCTACGGCTGTTTACTTGTGAATTCCAGTAGCTTCTCCCAAAATGATTAATTTTTGTTCAGTGCTGTATGACTATCCTTTGTCATGTAGAAATTCAGCTGTAGTTCTGCAGATATTATGAGCCACCCGTAGCCTACTTCTTACTGAATTCTTGGTTCTTACTGAATTCTTGGGACATGCAAATGTCCCAATCCCCTGTTAGGATATCCCTGACTCCACAGGCTCCTGGAAGGTCGACAACGTAAACCTAGAGATTTAGGCAGTAAGGTCTGAAATTGGATCTGGATCTTTATCTTGCTACTCTTATATTAATAAGACAAAGTATTATTTAGATTTTAGTCTGAAACTAAAAGTTCTTAAACTATCTGCTTATACTGCATCACAAGACATACATTATATGATCTTTCCTGCAGTTGCAGGTGCTGAGAGCAAAGAAAGCTTTACCAGCTTCTCATCTGGGGCCGGAGGGAAGGGAAGGGGAGGAAGCTGGAGGACGTGGAGGTTGAGTGGGGGTTCTTATTTGTTTTGGTGTTAGATAACATACTTACAAGAAGTGACCAGCCCAGGTCTCAGAAGCCATGAGTACTGTCCTCACAGCACAACTCGGTGCTATGTAAACACATTTGGAGCTAATATGACTGCATCTCCTCTAGTAGCCTAGCTAATTAAGTTAGAGTTAGATCACCGGTTTATGCAGACAAACCTCAGAAGGCAAAATTTGTGCAGACTAGAATAATGAAGTGATTAGTTTACAACACATTACATTTTGCTTTTAAGCTACAATGATTTTTTTTTTAATAGAGATTCTCGGCTTCTTTTTGTACAACTGGCATCTTGAGAGCAGAATGGATTTATTTTTATTCCATTTTATAAATAATTTATAGAAAAACTGCTTTTAGTATGATACTAAAGGTCAGATATTGGCTAAAATTGTTATTCTAGGGGTTTTTTTGATGAATAAAGGGCTTTCTTAGTTAAGACTTTGGGTGAAACAGTCCTACTTGAAATCATAAATATAGCAGATCTAGACCTACTAATTATATTTTACAGTGACAGGAAATGAAAAACTCAGCAATAACTAATTGTGCTAATATTTAAATACATACTAGCATTCAATCATTACTTAAGATTGTTTTGTATCAGTTTTGCAATTAACCAAACTTCATAGTTCGTTTTCACTTCTAACAAGTAACAGTTAAAATAAATTGTTCGAGTTTAAAAATCAAATTCCATCATTCTTCTAATGAATCACACCTCACGTTTAGCATTCTTTATTCTGGAACTAATTATGTGGTGCACACAAACATTGCTAAGATAAATGTTTATTACGGAAATGATAACATGACTGCAATATAATGGCAATATCATGATGCAATTACAATAAATCACTATCATCTGTGAAGTGTTTTGAGATACTTAGATATGCAGCACACTTCAGATACACCATGTCAGGTTGTTTCATTTATCTAGGCAAAGCAGAAATCTACACTCTTCCTATTATTATACTCCTGTTGTATATTGCTGCAATTATCCTAATGTCTGAGAGTTTCAGACATTGAGCTCTTTTTTTTTTTTTCCTGGGTATTGCCAAAATCAGGAGGAAGAAATGGTGTTGGTCAAAGGACCTTTTAGCATTAAGTACAAGACATAAGACAACAGCAAGAGGCAGGCACTTGGAAAGCATGGGGAAACAGTAAGACAGCGTTGATCAGCCGGAATGACTGCATGGTGCCCATGTACAGCCCTTGTCACATTGTTTCCTAATCTGTGTAGAGGGAAAAAAGAACAGTTTTACAGAAGAAAAGAGAAGGATGGATTAATGTAACAACTGCAACCACTAAGCAGTCAATTAATTAAAAACCCTTATTCACACATTGCAGGATGAAGCTTGAGGTTTTGAAGTTGAGGGTTTTGCATTCAAATTGTCCCTTCGCTCTCCTCTGTGGTACTTTTTCACTCTGCCCTTTACATCTGGAAACATTTCCTTGGCTACATCCTCTTCCCTCACTAATTGGATACTTTCCAGAGACTCAAAAAAGCCTAAAACATATTCCCAAAATAGCTCTCAAAAGCCAAATAAACTTCAAGAAATCAACTAGAGTATGATGAAAGGTGAAAAAAAAAAAAACCAAACAAAAAAACAAACAACCACCAACCACTCAGTTTTTCATGCATTTTCCAACCATCCAGCCAACCTATACTCTGGAAATCTGTATTTATATTCTCTAAGAATGGAACCTTCATCTCCATGTTATCTGCAAAGCCCTGGGCACACCTGGGGTGTTAAATGAATAGTTATAATGGATACACGGGTGAATAGCGTTCAATGGCAGGGAGCACAAAGATACTCACTGGATCACCTGTTTTGACCAACCTGATTAATGTGGTAATTGTGCATGCATTATTTAGTGCACAGATTTTCCTCGGTGACAAAAGCCATATTGTGAGTGCCCACTAGTCCCATCCTGGCAATTTCACTGACATGCAACAACTTGCAGCGTTAAAATCCTTGTCCCATATTAAAAAGGTAAACCAAGCCGTGTTTTATTTTGTTGTTGCAAGTGAAGAAGGAATTATTAGGCAAAAAGACAGCAAAAAAATGAGTACTAATTTTTTATTCTATCTTCTCTTGTATTTGAAGGGAACCAAATTTAGTACCCTTGCTTTCTGAAACCTTCGGCCTCCTAACTAGCTTAATTGGTCTCTGTTCATTTCTTACTCAGATCATTTATAAACTGCCTCCATGGTCCCTGCTGCCTTTTCAAAGCAGCATATGGTCCCTCCATTCATGACAGTCACAATTTCTATTAGTGAGTAAAGGAGGAAAAAAAAGTTAATGTCACATTCAGACTACCACAGAAAAAGCCTGAAACAAAATTTGGGATTCAGGAGTGAAGGTATCAATAGCAACAACAACTCTGAAGCATCACTCATGCTGTGTGATTTATGGTACATTTTCTGTGCAAAGTATTTTAGTATCTTATGTACTGATATTAGGCTATATTAAAAGAAAAATAAATCATGTTTAAATACACTATAATATGCATCTGTTGCCTATGTTGTTGGAACCTCAAAGATTGTCTTTCTTGTTGTGCTTTTACATGTGATTAAAAAAACATACAGTTCTTTAGATTTAAATAGAGCCAAGATCAATTAATAAAAAGGGAGCATCTTGGTATTGAAGTGATTAACTTACAAAATGCAGAAGAAAAGCAAAAAAAAAAGAGTTCAAACGCTGAGAGTGAGTGTCCCATGACAGGAGATTAAAAACCACAACTAAAAGACTACAATATGAGTCATGGTTGTCTTTAACCCTAGCTTTTATAAACTATGGTAGAAGAAGGATTGCATTTTATTAACTAATCAAGAGTGATTTGAATTTGGATTTTAACTAAGTAGAGCAATGTTGCCACAGTTCTAAAAATGAAGGCTCAGATCATAGATCCCAGCTCCTGTCAGCGGTTACCAACCACAGATATTTAAGGCAAAATCACCCACAAACTAAATACTCAATACAGCAGTACTCACTACATCATATGGGTCTCAAAATACTTCTTAATATCCAGTAGAAATCTTACGGCCTGCAGTCTAAAATGTGACAGACCACACGCTTTAACAAGGCATCAGAAAAAAGACTCAGAGGTGGCCTTTTAGGTCTCTAATAACATGAGGTGAAAATACCAAAACTATATTAACAAGTGCACCGTATTAATTATATGAACCTTAACAAGAACAAACAAACAAACAAACAAAAACCAAAAAACAAAGAACAAAACCATCCTTGTTAATATAGCCCAAGGAGAAACTCCTGCCTGTCCCTAAATCTGGTGACCACTTGAACCTGGAGTGAGCAAGGCAGAACAGTCGAGTCCTTTCGATGTATTACAGAAACAAAGACATCACCCTAGCAGAGAGTATCAGAGGAGAGGGGAAGAAACAACAATACAGAAGACAAAATATACTTTAAAAAGGGAAAAGATTTTTTTCTAGTCTTTTCAGGTAACTATGCCAGATTATAAAATTAAGATTATTAATTCTGCTTGTCTTCACATGCTTTCATTAAAATTGTGTTCTGTTAGTAATAACTTTATGACACAGCATAAGTTGATGAACCATCACTGTATTTCACTGAATTCATTCACCTTAAAACACTGATCAGAAGGAATTTTCAGAATTCCCATTTGTCTGCTGGAAGAGGATCTCTTCAGATAGACTGTTTCTCTAATAAGACTAAGCAGGCTCCATTTCCTCAGAAGCAAGTATGGCATAGTGTCATTCCAAACATTTTTAACAGTCTTCCAATATTCGTGACTAGCTGTGCCTAGTTCCAACAGTTAGTAAAAAAATAATACATGGGGATATTATCAGACTTAGGAATGCTCATGGTTTAATGTTATTTTGTCTACTCTACTGACATCTTTTAAATGACTAACAAAAATAAAAATATTTTTAATTTGTGGGTTTGTTCTTAGATTTTTATGTTTCTTTTTTGGTAGTTAATCTATTTAGCTTCACTCTGCTAGTCAACGTGGATGAAAGGTTAACACATTGCTAATTGAGATATACTGGATATTACTTTGAGCAACAGAGGCAACTTTTATGGATGGTGATATGAATTCAATAAGGCTGAATTAGCATGAAATAAGGCTAATTTAGTGCCTGCATATTTATCAATTGATTTCAAATTTTCTTCTTTCATGTTTATTCCTTTCATTCAAGAAAATAACTGTTTGTTCTGTTTGTTATACAGAACATTAAATAACTTGTTTCAGTCCAGTAAAAGCACTAGAGGTATGTCAACTTCAGAACAAAGTCCTTCTGTTTTCCCCATAGCTCACCATCATTCCCACTACGTCACCATTCATATGGATTCAGAAATAAACTACTCCTACAGCTGAATTTTGCCTTGAAATCCCTTTAATTAATATGCTTTAGATCTATTTCTAAGCCATTGACATTATTCATAAAATAACTGGTTCAAGTACAAAGAGAAACTGACTCTCTAATCTCCTATATTTAGGATATATACACAAATACATTATGATTAAGTTATTTAACCTATTTTAAGAATGACAAAATACAGCTATGCATTTTTAAGAGGATGCAGAAGAAAACAGGCACTTAGAAGATACGTGCATGGTAGGGATCTATTATTAAATAGTTCCAAGAAAAGATAAGGTTTCCTATACACAGATACAGTTCTTATTTCTCAGTAATTTTACACAGGACAAATTTGTTTCATACAATAAAAATTATAATAGAAACATAAATTTTAATATAATAGGCCATATTTCAACAAATTCAATTTGCATTACCTCAGTGCAGGTGGTTATTTATTACAGTGTATATACACATAATCTTGATGTTTTGAAGGTGACTCAGACTGGCTGAGTAAGTAAGCCAGGGACAGCCAGTGAAAGCATTTACTCAGCATCTAGAGTACATATTACAAGCTCAGCTCTGCATGAAGGGCAATTTGGACCATGAAGAAGCAGCAAACTGAATCAAGGACAAGTGTAGTTTACTATTTCCAATCTCCTGAACTGAGAACAAAATTTCTAAAGGAAAAAATAAAATAAATCTAAAGATAAAAACTTAGTTCACAAAAACAGTTCAAGTACAGCCCTGAGAATTTAGCATCATCCATAATGAAAGTATATCTATTATTGTATGGCTAAAAACATAACAGCTTATGTTTTTCAGAAAATGATTTCAAGGCTAAAGGATTTGTTTTACAATTCTTCTTTTTTTCTCCCTTTTCTTTTAAACAGAAAGCAATTAGATTTTATGCCACTGCAACTTAAAAACCTACATAGCCTGGTAGCAGTGGGGAAAAAGTGAAGGAGAGAGAACTAAAAAGATCTAAACTAAACTTCTAAAAGAACTAAAAAGCAAAGACAGAGACAGAGAGGAAAAGGGAGGGGGGGAGATGTTTGAATCTAGAAGGATTGATTGAATCTGAAAATAGAAAGAAAAAGAAAGGTGTAAGAAACTGAAGGCAAAGACATAGATGTTACTCTGATTTGGACCAAACGTGTTTCTCACTGACTTCAGTATAAGTAGAACACATCATTTTGGCAAAGAGGCCCCCACAAAGCATGTTTGTTGAACAAAATCTACATAATTGCAATATATTTACCCAAGAAACAGTGTTCCCCAAATTTGATTCATTTTTAGTGCAGTTAAAAAATAATATATCAAGTTTACTCACAGTTATATACTCACAATATACTCACGGGTTGTGTATTTTCCTTATTTAACACAAAGAAAACTCAGTTACCTTAGCTCTTAAATAAGATTTGTCCATTAATTACTTTGTCCCAGTCTCCTTGGTCTAGCTGATACTGCTGATGTACTCTGCTGCTGCACTGACAGTCTCTATTGTAATGCTTCAGCAGCCAGACCCATTTAAATCGATAGATACACACGTATGAAGAAAAAGGAATTTAGGAATATTATATCATTACAAGTATTATCTCAAATCTAATGGCAGAGCAGCACCACTAGCAGTTCTAAATTGGAGGTGTTTATTTGTGCAAAGAAATAGCTAACATATTTGAATATGATACATGCATTAACTTATAAGCACATATACAGTACTTGGAGAACACAGTAAGTACTACTGTCTTCTTTGTAGACTCAGTGACACTGAAGTAAAGATATGAGCAGCCCTGGAATCAGAGTAAAGATGGAATCTGAGCTCAGAATTTCCTTCTTCCTAACTTTTAGGCTCACATGCCCAGCACTATTTTTGCAAGATATTGATATGCTTTGATTATGTTGTATCTTATCACACATCATGATTTTCAAACTTAGAAAATAACAAATGAAGCTTTCAATCAGTTATGACAGAGTTCAGACAGGATGATGCATATATTCTGGCTTTAATCCAGTCAAGTCTAATCATTTACAACACAAGCAGACTTATGCTGATGCTGGACACACTTACTTAAGGGTAAGCTTAAATTCATTGCTGAGTAGGCCCCAGTTTGCACAGTTTAGCAGCACTGCTTCCAGACTTATCTTAATTCTCAAACTTACTAGTTATCCCAACAGTACGTAGTTTTACTTGGCTACTTGCCTTGATCAGGTTTCCACATGTGAATTAAGGTTTATAAATTAATCCTTATTATTATCACTTGTCAACAAGAGGAAGTGAAACTATGCTAATTTGAATGCAAGTGTGGTTGCACTATCCTGTTTGTACATATTTCACTGTGAATATTTTACATTGTTCTATATGCAAGCCAATTTTAATGCAAACTATTTAATTTCCCCTAGGTAATGAGAAGGTAAAGGAGGTAATCAAGATGTAAATCAAGATTCTGCTGTTTTCCCGCTAGTACAAATGCCACATGGATTAAAGTTTGATTTACCAGGAAAATAGGCGTTCTTCTAAGGCAAATTACCTCCGACCTGCCATGCAGAAGAGTAAGTAAGGTCCAACTTTGGCACTTTGGACAGGATCTTGTCTCTTTTGCAGATACCTAATGATGGACTGTAATTTTCCTAGGCAGTTAGTTCACTGTAGTGATTCACCACCTTTACAGCCAAACATCTTTACCTAATACCTATTCTGAATTCTCCCTCAACATTTCCAACGTGCTGGAACATTTAAAGTCCATTACTTACTGTCCCAGGCTGCCTTGGCACCTGCAGGAGCACAGGGTAGGTGAGTGGGGGGGATGGAGAAGGACTTAGAGCTACAAAGATGCTGAAGGGACTGGAACATCCTTTATGAGGAAAGGCTGAGAGCCCTGGGGCTCTTCAGCCTGCAGAAGAGAAGCCTGAGAGAGGAGCTGATGAATGTTTACAAATAGCTGCAGGGTGGGGGCCAGGCTCTTGTCAGTGGTACCCTGTGACAGAATGAGGGGTGATGGTAGCAAGGTTCACAGGAGGTTCCACCTCAACATGAGGAAAAACTATAAATTCCTGCACCCGTGTTGTAGGCTGTGCTTCTGCTTATACACCCCAGGATGCTATTTCCTCTCTCCAAGTGTAGGATCATTTTGAAGCCTACTTCTGTCCCTCGATAATCTTTCCTGGAATAACGTCAGCACACAGCAATTCAGTTCTGCCATCTAAGTTTAATGAGGAACAGGATGCCTCAGAGTCCCACCCAACACTTCTTTCAGTTTTGCCTGTGAACCATTAAGAACCACTCCCTGGACAGTTTTCAAAGCAATGTTGTATCAACTGTAACAGAACTTCACCTATATCTTACTTCCACATTTTATTAATGATAACAGTGTTAGTACCAAGGACAAAAGCTCTGTTAAACCAACATTATGTGTCATCTATTATTTGTTCTCCAACCACAAATTTTATTAAAATTCTTTTTTAAACCTGTACAGGCTTTGGTGTTGAATTTGTACTGTAGATTCTATTGGATGTCACAAAACTATTGTGGATATCCCATAACTCTAAGTGGATGTCATTATAACTATTTCACTTCAGAATTGTTTTATATAAAGAGTAAAGTTAAACCATCTACCACTTAACTATAAGAAAAACTTACAAAGCATTCTAACACTAACTCTCTTTTGTTGAACAAAAAGAATCATATTGCTTTTACAGTTTACTGTGGGGAATCTTTTCTCTTCAGAGACAAACAGACAATGTCTGGTAAGAACATAGATGGGGAAAAAAATGCCATCCCTAGTGCTTCAGCATTCACTAAGATGTGTCAAGTTTAAATGCCTAATAATAAAACAAACAAACAAACAAACAATCTCCTTCCCTTATGGGGAATCAGTTTTGAAAAGGAACAGTCAAATGAGCACTTTGCAGAATGCGACACAGTGCTTGGAATCTACAAATAACAGAGGACTTTCCTTGAACATCAAATACAAAAATGCACAAGTTAATTTCTCCAGAAAAGAAATGTTTGTCAGCCAGGTTCTGTTGCCTTATACAGTATCTCAGAGACCTAATGGTATTACTGTAGCAACGTTGTTGTTGGAGTAGAGATGGGCCCAAATTGAATTCAAATACCCTTGAGCCTCACTTAGCTGGGAAATAGGCTAGGACACAGTTGTTAGACTGGGTCAAAGAGGAAAAAGGTAGAAGAGAGCTCAGAAGTGCTTGAGGGAAGAAAAGTGAAAATGAAATGGATTAAACTGTAAACAGAAAAGAGCAACCAAAGGGGATTGTTTTAAAGGAAAATGCTGAAGAACAAAAGGCTTTTCAAAATGTACAAGAAGTGCGAGTAATCAACTATAAACTGCTCAACTCTGTTGCATGCCAGGCTCCTCATTTCTAATCTTACATGTATTTAGTGTTTGTGTAAGTAAATCACTGGTCTACAAACCTGATGAACTCTACAGACTATCCAGAGTCTCTACTGACTTCAGTCAGACTACTTCCAGCATGTAACACAGATGCATAAATCTTTGCAGAAGCACACCTTTCCCATGTCCTCAAAACAAACCCCACAGGCATGTCAGCTCTGCCTGGCAAGTCCTCTGGACATCCTCCAGATTCAAACCCAACAGTCTGTCATTTCCAGGGAATCTTAGAAACAGTCAAATGGAAGAAAGAGATTTTTCCTTCTCCTTTCCTTTAATGGATTAACCGTGGCAAGTATATGCAATCTTCATTCTTTTCACCATATTTTCAATAAAATAATATTTAATGACATCTAAAAAAGTCTTTTTTGATGTTTCAAGCAAAGTGAGAAAAGTATCTGCTAGGGTCACTAATTTTTATTTATTTTTTTTCCTGTCAGGACTCAGGTCTGCTTGTCCTCAGTTCAGAATTTCTGCTCAGCAACTTGTGCATTACTCTGGCTGGTGAAGTGAGAAGAGCTAGGTTGAGGGGGAAATAAAAAGACAAAAAAGAGGTCATAATTCCAGCTACAAACAGGACAGCAGCCTCAGAAGGAACCCAACTGTGTTCACCTGTTTTACTGAACTGTAAATACCATCCAATCATGACCCTGAATTTTAAAAGGCTTTTCTTGTAATGATTATGAAAAACTGAATAATTTCATGTGTCATATGACAGTGAAAAAAGAAAACTCTACTTCCCTACATATGCCTGTTTATAGTTGAGGTAGTAATTATACCAACTGCCTGCAATACATACACTAGCTACACATTCTCAGCTGCCTTTCTCCAGTTAACATTTTTATGACTGATATGTACAAACAAATAGAAATAGCTCCACCTCTGCCAGTAATTTTTACAACAAGTATCTCACTCCACAATTACTTAATGTGCACTTCCTCACTATTTTAAGTATACCAGTCTTACAGCCCAGCCTCTGGAGAAGACAAAGACCTGGCGTTTGGGACGTATTCATTTTCATGGGAGATTTTCCACAATTTTGTTACCAGCTGAGAACATTCTGTGACAATACCACAGAATGTACTGGGATTTTAACAAAGTTGTTGCTAAGGAAGTTAAAAATGTGGAAAAAACCCTTTATGAAGAGTTGATTTTCTGTGCTTTCATTATTTGTTCTACACATTGATTACTGGCAAACATGCAGTTCTCAGCTCCTAATATTTACAAGTACACATGTACTTTGAGTTAAACTATGTAATACAAAAAGAGAATCCTGATTTTGTTGAGAATTCCATTCACTAGAACATCTTTTCCTCTTTTTCCATCTTTTTTAGAACCAAGGCTTCCGTAATTTTACCATTTCTCTGTATAATGTTTACATAACATGAGAGAACCAGAGGAACTCAGAAATAGAAAGCCTTTTTCCTGTGACATTAATGTGAATGGTAATATTGTAGAAGATTACTCAGGCAAGAAAGACAGGCCACCAGGAGAGTGCTACAAACATATGGTTGGAAGTGGGTTTCAGCCTCCATCATCCTAGACAAAGCTATTTTCTGGCTAAAGTGCCGTCAGATGTAACTCCAGACTGTGAAACACAGGAACATAACTAAAGCTTACAAAACTGTCAATTGTTTTATTAGAAATAAGTAAATAAATAAATAATCTTTGGCTGCCGTGTAGTTTGAGCCTAACATTACAACTGTAGTAGTTCAACATTACTAATGTAAGTGTTCAGCAGATGAAATACGGCCTCTGTTATCTAACAAGACAAGGAAATCATAAGATGAGAAATGAAAAACAAAATGCAATCTAGTCAATATATTTAGTCAATACTTTTATCTCTGAAAAAGAGTCCCATAAACTTTAATATTCACCAGTGATCAGAACCTTGACCTTATCTGTATATTCAGAGAATCATGTGTCCATCATCAGTCCTTCTGGCATTACTAATTAAAGAATAATCCACTGATTTACCAACACAGGCTGGAATATAAAAGAATTCCGACAAAACTGCTTTGGAATGAATAGCCCTGCAATTCTAAAGTCCCAATTCACTAGGCCATGATAACTTTAGTGCCATTTGGTGGAATACACAATATAGATATCTGTAAACACATTTCATATGCAAATGGTAATATGGTAACATCTTTCCTTAAATTTTAGGTCATTTAATATGTGATCCAAGAATTTTTTATACTATTGTAAGGGCAGTGTATGCTCTCTGATTAAAGACTCGATAAAGATGCTCAATGACATGAAAGCAAACATACCATTCTATTTTCAAAAGTCAGAATTGGAGCTATACATACACAATTCTTACACAGAGAGTGGAATATTTCTGGAATTGTGACAGCCCAAGATGGGTAACAAGTTTTCCATCTTCCTTTACTAATCAAGCAAGGAATAAAGGAATTAAGAAGAGATTGAAGCAATTTTAGTTTTAGGAAAACAGAATGAGTGTTATGGCTGAAGTTGTGTAGGAAATACCAGTCAGTTACAAACAGCCATTTTCTCTAATGGAAAAGACATAATGATACCCAATGGTTAGAAGCTGAAAGTAGACAAATACACACAAGAAATAAGGAACATTCTGTTAATGAAGATAATTAGCAACTATAACAACTTATTGAGCAACTATGACAATTTCTTCACAATTTATAGATGTTAGATAAAGAAAGCATCGGTCATTTTTTCTAAGACAGACTTAGCTGCAATTGTAATGATCTTTATCTGTACTGGTTCCTCTCTGAATTCCTTTTTAACACTGGCACAGTCTTACTGATGCCTTTGATGATGGCACTAGAGCTATCGTCACTTCATATATTCAAGATCATTTTGATAAACACAGCATATTGATGCCTGACAGTCACAGCTGATCAGCTAATATGCTCAACCATTTCTCATCCTTTCTGTTTTGCAGTTGATGGTTTCCATTTTATGACAGATTCATGTTATTAACCACTAAATCTTACAGTTCACACTGCCATACCTTACTGCTTAAGTTCCCTGTGGTCCTCTATCTTTATCTAGTCTGACCCTCACCTTCAAAGGCCACAGCTTCCCATCTTTACATTATTGTTGAAATTTCATTGGTGCGATCCAATTATGACAAAACTACTACTGAAAATACCAAGACAGACCAGAAGCAGATGAAAGCTGTTTTCCACTGAAGAAACCCCTGAACCGGCGCTCTGAAATTCTTCCTAACTCAAATAAAAGGAAACCTAAAATACCCAACAGGAAGCAAAAGAAAATAGGAATGCTACTGTATTTCTATTCACAGGTAAAGAAAGACCAGAGATGTGAATTACACATTGTTTGAATGGTTTCCTGTGGCTGAAATTGTTTACTGAACAGAGTTCTGTATTACTGCAGACTGACAAGGCACTTTTCCAGAGCCTACCTTCATAGAAGACAGTACCCACATCCCCATTTATATGGGGCAGAGGAGTGGACAGACAGAAAACAGTCAGACTGAAGGGCCTCCACAGGATCGTGGTGAGAAAGTAAAGCAAGTTGTCCTCCAAGAGGTAGAAACTAAAGACTGGGTTGCCCAAATAGCCACTTGAAGCTTGAGCAAGGTTGCCTGGTGCACTGCGTGCATCCTTGACTCACACACATACATTCTGGTTTGCAGGATCAGGATGGTGGTGTAAAATTTTGCAGAATTTCCCTGCAATATGTGAGTTGAATTAAAAAATGAAACACCCTTTGGCAGTGGAAAATATGATGAACTTGAAAGCAACAAAATACAACAAGAAATAAGACTCAGTATCACTGTCTGGGAATACACTTTCACAGACATAAACAACCCCTCAAATTTGGAGAAAAATTCATGCTGTGATGTCATCGATAGCTTGGTAATTTGCATCATGAAACATAATGAGAGCTATTTAAGAAAATATTTTTCACATTGCAGGAAATAGTGTTTATTAGAATGGAAGAAGAGTTTCAAAAGGAAGGCAATCTTGTGAAGTAATGCATCTAAGTCATCGATAGCTTAAGTTCAGCAAAAGCATTACTTGGTGTTTGTTTCTAAAGTCTCTGGTTTTTAGCTTTTATATATATGGCAAACATTTTCTTTATGGTTTAATTTTCTTTTAAGGGCTTCTTATTTTTATACTCTCATTTTTTTATACAAACTGAAATAATGTTATTACCTTATATTCACAGTTCTAAAATCTTTCAGTACCTTTGAAGTGTTATTGTCCTCATTAATATACAGCTCTTTCCAATTTAGTACAATGTAAGAATGTAATTTAAGGTCTATTCCTCCCCCACATCATTTATAAAATTGTCAAATAAAATTAGACTTATCACTAAACCTGGCAGTTCTTTAATGAGCAGTTCATCTTGGTTGTAATTATTTTTTGTTTATGTAAGTTCAGTAATTTTTCATTCTATGTCCTGCAAATTATTTTAACTTTTTACATTTTACCCACTGGAAATCATAAATATTTTCCATTTTCAATTTGTAATTTGTATCTACCTCGTTGCCTGTATTGGTTTACACCTGTATAAAAATTTGAAGAAATGATTAATACTATGAAAGCACTTAGTCCAAGTTTCAGATTTGAAGGAAAAAGGGTGGATGATACCAGAAATGCAGAACGTTTCAGCGCCATGTAAGGTACAAAATGTTACTATCAAGAGTGTAGAGCTGCTGCTGCACAAACTGGAGCTTCCTCTCTTGTTAAGACTGTATTTAGTTATGGGTATGTTTGGCTTTGATGAGAGGTGGTGGGTGATTCCCACTGGTTCTGAAGGCACTGAAAAATAACTAACTTAAAATGTCTTCTGCATCTTTGGTTATTACTATTCTAAGGAACTTCAAAGGTCATGTAAATAATAGCTACATTTATACCAAATTTATTTTTCATTTAAAACTCTTTAAGTTATCTCTATGACTAAAAATCTTGAGGTCATACAGCCTTCACAGTTGAAGGGCAAGCAGAAATACCAGTTTTCAGGCTGTGGTATCTTATTTTTTTGTGGTTTGTTTCTGATGTCACTAAAAAAAATCATTTTTCATTGTCTATTATGGCACCTAAACAAGCACTGCACTATCTATTTATATTTTCTATTCATGCATCTGCTTTGATATTCACCTTTGACTATCAATATTCTACTTATTAATCCATGACAAGCTGTTAACCACTAAATGGAAAATGCTGGCAGTTGTTACAACATTATTGTGCTCAATCTATTCTAAGTTTCTCAGGTCACCTTTCTGCACAAACCAAATGGTCTTAGTGAATTGTATCGCACTACAGTGTAGAAAGAAAGAGACTTTCAGGGATTTTAATAGAAGATTATGAATAATTGTGAGTTTTTAAAATGCATCTCTATTGTCTCAAAGGATTCACACAGAGAATGTCAACTGAAACTTAATATTATGAGAAAGAAACACACTCCACAGATTTTCCATGCTTGGAATAACCTGAAACCTGAACTAACACTTCTGTGGCAACCAACCTTAGAGTGCTGTTTCTTCCAGTGCTTTACTGCTCAGGGGCTACCCAAGAAAATAAGAGGTCACAATTTCTCACATTACTTTCTTCTTTATATCTTATGATTTGGGGATTATAGTTGATATTAATGGGAGTGAAGAATTAATTTATTGATCAAAGTAAATTCTTGCCACAGACAATTCTTTGTACAATACTGACTCTGTATTTCAACATTGAATTACAATTCAAGTGTTCTAAGCTAGTTTAAGGTACTGAAAATTGGCACCTGCTATTCTGTGTGAGCCAATGAATGCATACACACAAACTTCAACTAGCAGACTTTTGTGACTATATGGGTTCTCCCAAAATATATCAGTTCAAATATTCAAAAGACTTCCAATATCTTTAATTAAAAAGTGAAATAAAGAGAGACTTTCATCTGCAGCAAAGAGAAAAAAATGCAAAAGACTCAGACCAAATACAAAAATTAAAAATATATGTGTATATATTTAAAAATCTATCATTTCTTCTCATGCATGCTCAAGAAAGAGGGATTCAAGCAGAAACAAGAAGTTATGAATGCAGGTTCCATAAGCAGGAAAGAAGGCATGTATCTTTAGGGGAGACTGAAAGGCCTGACTTTATTGTAGGGAAGAAGGAAGTCTGGAAATGGATGAGACTGTTCTCCATAAATACCTGGAAGAAACAGCAGGGAAGCAGAACTGGCAGTTAACCTTAAGAAGAGTATTAACAAAAGACCAAATGGGTATTAAGTGGTTATAAACACATTAGTTAAGAATTTAGAGGGCCTCTAACTTTTTCAGAGGACTAACATCTGGAACAGGCTTGCTAAAGGGATACTTCATTTTTACAGTTAGCTGGCTAAATTTAGGAATTTGTGATAACAAAAAATTCATCTGTCTACAACAGAAGCTCTTTTCTGGTCCGGTGCTGCTTCAGCTCTGTATATTTGATGCAGGGGGCAGGATGGTGGAGGGATATACGATCACTGATCGCTAAGTAAATTCTCATTGTGTCCTACTTGCCCTAATTTCTCAAATTTTAACCTTTTAAAATCAAAACTGGCAGTTGTTCATCACTGTATTTAATTTGATTCAGCTTAGAATGAACTGATACAACATTCTCCTCCACAGTTAGCACTTTTTTATTTGATGTATATCAAAACAGTCTATATCACATAAGTTTTCTTTTGATTTAGTAGCAAGACAATGTTCTGTTCCTGAACAGAAGTGCCAAATTATTTTCCTATCTGATCTTGCTCTTGGGTAGTAGAATCCCTCATGGAGACAAAGCAACAGCTAACCATTCAACAAGCTTAGCCAAATCATAAATACAGTGCTGGTTTTCTCTAGGGACAAGAAAAATTATCCAGCAAAAAGCAAAATTGTAATAAGCAATGTGCCAATTGAACTGGATTCCATTTTCCTGGCACTCAAAATTAATTAAAAAAAAAAAAAGAGTATTGTACTGGTTATGTAAATTAAGGACACAAACTATGCTATTTTTGACTCTGATGTGGATTCCTTTAAACAGAACGTTAGCCATCATCAGTCTGCATGGTTTGTAAAGCAGTATATTGTGTAACAGAGATAGAAGACACCTTTGCATATCGAGTTGCTTAGAGCTGTTAAGCCATACCATAATATCTATGTAGGAAGACCAGCCTGGCACCTTGAGTCAAAAAGATCTCTTATTTTCTGTGTTAAGAATTTTCTTTCCAAATAAAGTACAATTATAAAAAACTGTTCAGAAATGTGTTTTCTACCCTAATGTTCTGCAAATTGAATATTAGAAATGATGCTCAGCCTTTCAGAAAGAAATCATTATCTAGTCATTAACTTTTCTTTTACCCTTCCTCTCATCTTAAAAACCAAAGTGTAAATGAAACTGTTTAAGACACTATATTGCATACAACTAACTAAATGCCCACCAAAAGTCAGCAAATAGGAAGGTGAAACATAATTATGGTCATTTACAGTTTTATTTCTGACATCAAGCACTGAGTCTGCTCATTCACTCTTCTATGAGCAAACACCAATTTTTAATTAATTCACTCAATTAGAGAGTACAGGATGAGGAGCCCAAGTCAAGCTGTTGAACACATTCAGAGCAATTACATTTTAAGACAACAGAAAGATAGTGAACATGTATCTTATTTAAGTAAAACAGGAATCTCGTTAACTTGGAAAAACATTTCTCATCTTTAGAGAGAGGCAGAAGCAACAGTTACTTAACAAAGGGAATACTGAACATTACAAGTAGCACAGCACATGTCACACAAATAGGGGTGGTGTCAATTAGGTGGGGGTGTTAATACAGCAGCAGTAGTGTCTGTAGAGAAAGGCACTATTGAACAATTCTTTGTTTCAGTATAAAAGTCAGATTCAGTTACTTTTCAAATACATTTGTTTGGCTCTCAGCTACTGTTCCTGGACGTGCACACGGGTGCACATGCTCCTCCAGACACTACTTTGAAGAATTTTGTCTTTTCTTGCATTAAGTACAACCTATCCAGAATGTCAGGCACTAATCTTCAAAAAGCTGCACAGAAGCTGAGCATGCAAAAATGGGCAAACACACTGCTCAGCCTGCAGGACTTGCTATGTTTACAGAAGAAGGCTTTTATACACACTCATCTAAATCTGAGTGGGCAGCCCTGGGAACCTGACCAACATGTTTCTAAGCTTTTAAATGCATTTGTAGTATAGACAATGATGATACATTTACTTAATAGGTTCATGTGTTTAAATAACCGACATCTCAGCAATAAACATACTTCTTTTTCACTTGCACTAAACACTACAAATGTAACTAAAACGTTTTTCCATGGATGCTACTGAGAGATCAAATTCATGCAATCATTGTCTGATGGGAAAACTTACCCCTTAGCCAGAACTTTATTATAAACATCTATTGCTGTTCAATCTTGATTAAAAAAAAATTGCATTAAATTCAGCTTCAAATATAGTTTGGGACTTTTTTCATCATGTGACATACACCCATGATCCTTCCAAACAGAATAAGGTGTTTGCAGGGAATGGAAAATAAGTCCCTACGTCTTGATTATGTACAAAGCAAACTATAAGACAGGCTAAAGGTGTAAAAATAAAGTTTTCTTAATTAAAAAAATGAAGTCATCAAGATGGAAGCCCTCCTATATTTCTGCCTATTCTGTGACTACTGTATTTTATTACAGCAAAGCATAATTCTGCATGAATTTCTTTCTGCTTGGTTTACACGTTCAAAACATGCATAAAAATACAATCAAAGGGGGAAATGCAGTTCATTTACAGTTCAGTGCTGAGAGATCTATCATCCATAGTGCTCAGGCTGTAAGCACTAACAATTCTGGAGTGAGGCCATTAGTGTGTATGGTGCACACCACTTTTTTTTTTTCTTTCTAATGAGGGTGATACAAGCTACCCTGGCTTCATAAGTGAGTGTGCTGTTGTAAAAAAAGACACGGGATTTAACTGGATGTCTTAGCTCACCTCATTGCCTACAAGAGTTAACACGAAGCTATATTTGAAAGTAAAGCCAATAACAATATTTTTTCTTGATACAAATTTTCTTGTTTACACAAATATGGTGCAGTGCACTGATTCTCACAATGCCAGCAAAGAATCAGGGTAGCTAAAACACCAAAGTCAGTGTGTGAGTGTTGTCCTCACACAAGATAGCACAGAACAAAAACTCAAGGCATTGTTTTACACCTTCTATGAACTCTGAAATTTTGCTCATGTAAATGTTTCAAAAACAACGATTAAATTCAAACCAGTTTTTTTGCCAAATCTCCTTCAGACAGAACAGCATATTTCTCTAATACAGCTGTGACCATCTCCTAACCTATTACATTTTTACCTTCTCAGCAGGAAGATGATTTTTTCTTCCAAAATTTAGGACTTTTATTTTATCATGACAAAATGTAAACAAATAAGGGTGACCACAGCATGTCCTTTTCGATAATTCTTTTTACTCCAAATATAATTAATATTTTTCCCAAGTGACCTGCTCCATATTGATAATAAAATTAAAAAAAAATAAATCCCACTAATACAACACCAAATCCCAAATAACCGCCTAGCTTCGACCGATGCAATAAACATGCAGGAGATTTCAATTGTTCCTAGTCAGGTAAGTTCCTAATACAAGAATGCTTAGATTTTCTTGGTAGAATTATACAATTTCCAAGACAGACCTCGTTTATATTGAGGAATACAGTGGCTTATGGAGAAGAAAGCCTATAAAACTATTTTAAAAACACAAAACCTTATGTGGAAACTCTTAATTGAATTTCTGCCTGATATATATCAGGTCTATATTGAATTATACAAATAAACATCAGATTATTAAATCAGACTGTGAACACCAGGTCATATACTGGTTTAACTAAACTGCCTTTTTAAACCCACTGAAGTTAAACGTAGTAAGTTATATCTGGGATTAGTTAGAACTCTTGGAGCCTAACACAGAGAACGCAGAAGCCACGTTAGCTTGCCTTTCTACATCACCATTGCATCTAGTTAGCAGGGCTCACTGAAAGAGCTTTAAACTGGATGGGAAGGTGGAAAGAGATAAAACCAGGCTCACACAGAAATCAGCCTGGATGTAACTAAAATTATCAACTGAGTGTTTATACCCAGATAAAACGTTAAATTAATGTAGTTTATTTACACATGTTGATGTAGATATGTATAGCACTACAGCTTTGGCTAATCAAAATGCCACTCTGAAGAGAACTAGGAATCAAAGCTTGGTTTTGGAGAGCAATATAGTTTATCCTCTAAATATCATCCTATAGAAGGAATAAAGTGAAAAACAAAGAAATAGAAATGATAAAATGCATTTTTATGTGATACTACATAGAAATCAAGATTATAGAGGCCAAGAAATTTCCAGTCAGGACAAAAGGTTTTTTAAATCTTTTAGATCTTTTGTTGTGCTTGTGATTACAGGTTGAAATGATTGATTTTCCTCTATGACAGTATCTTAAATTGTGTGTCACACAGTCAAAATTTAAAGCTCGATCGGTCCACAGTACAATCTTAAAATCATTCAAAGAAGCTCAAAATTTAATTAAGAAAAACATTAGACCAATTAAGACTAAATGGTAGTATAAAATATTAAGGTAAAACACGTATTAGTGTGACATTTGCATTTTTATGAAGTATGAATCACAAAGAAATAAAAACTGCTGCTAAATTTCTGTTAAGTCCCTTTTAAAAATCTCGTTTCCATGGCAATGCTGAGAATAAGTTTTCAGAGGATGTAAGATATGGATTTTTTATTTAAACAAGAAAAAAAAAATCAAAACCCCAACAGTTTAAATGAGAAATAGCAACACCATGGCCTCTTTTCAATTTTCTAATATGCCCAAGAGGCACAGAAAATAAGTCACCAAGACATCAATGCCAGGATGAACGCAGGAGGACAGACCCCTATTTATTCTACTCTTTCACAGTATGCTTCTAAATAAGCACATTCACCAGTAAAATTCTGCTGCAAACACACTAATTGTTAAACAGACAACGGTGCTTTTGCAATCCAAAGACCTACTAGTGCCCATTCCATCAGGAAAGCTTAATAACAACACTCATTATCGAGATGAGCTGAAGTTCCACTACAAAGGCTACCTGTGACAAAAGTAACCAAGTGATTCTTCTTTTACATTCCAGATCTAAGAAAAGTTGTTCAAGTCTCTAATGAGTAATCAGGGATTGAGGTTTCTAGGTTACAAAAATCCTATTGTGGCAAAAAAGGCAGAAATCCAACACCCAAATCAATACTGTATTACTCTCTCCACAGGCAAGAGCCGCTGGGTCAGGAAAATCATGAAAAATTCATAGAGAAGGTGGTCAAGTTGTCCATAAGATAGAGAAAATAATGCTATATCTAAAGATCCCTTGAGCAATCAAAGACGTTTTATAGATTTCACCACGGATAAGCGCTGGTTTGTTTCATCTGCTTACCTTAATACTGTTCCTCTCATTTCTAACAGTAAAGGAGGATGTTTTGGTCTATATTTAATGCCTTTCTTATTTACTTTATTAATTTCTCAGTCTTTGTGTTCCAGTGTAGCAATAGCCACCCACGGGAGAAATCTGAGACATTACTTCTAGTAGAAAATGTGGGTAACACATCTTGGAGGAGACCTCCATGTAAATTCCACAGCAGGGTGGCTACCAAAAAAGTTACACAATGCCCTGCTCCTTTTTGTGACATCACTTGTGCAAAGGGGCACCAGCAACAGGCCTTCATCTTTTATAAAGTCTAAACTCTCAAGCATAAACCAGAATCATAAGATTTTACTTCAGATAAAGATAATAGAAGGAAAACAAGTCTTTAAACAACCACATGTGGAAAAGCCAAAGAAACAAAGATATGTTCATGGTTAATAACTGTTTGCACATCTCCATTCTTCAAGCAATACTAAATTAAATTTTAACAAATAAACAGGAAAAAAAAATAATTAAAGAAAAAAAAAGTAAAATGGCTAAGAAGGTCCCCCTGCACATTCTATATTAAGGTAAATAATAAAAGGAACTCTAACAATAGAGAGAAATGATAGAAATCAGTCAGACAAAATGATGCAATGCTTTCTAAAGCTTCATAATCTTTTCTGAGAATTCTACAAAGGTGCATTCCTCCAGAGACACAGAAATACAAAGCTTTCCACTAGGATGAGCTGCACAGTTATTCCACACCTGTACAAGACTTAAACATCCTGTGATTCAAGACACTGTGTGGAAAATAGATATAGCCATGATTAAACCTGTTATGTCAAAATAAGATAAGCAATATTAGAAAGACCCTGCATGTCTGCCACTAAGGAAAAAGAGACAAATTAAAGATGAAAACCACTAGACCATTTTGTCAATTGTCTGCATGATGCAGAATTGTCTCCCGTTCAATATTAGCAATCCCTATCTAGTGAGCTATTTAAGGGGTGTTAAAGTTTTTTATTGTATTAATAAAATATTCTTCACATGTGAATGTAATTGTCCAAGTCTATTGCCTCTCCAGACACGCATTAGCTGCAATCCTACCCAAGCTGTTGGAATAATCTATACAAACATGAATACAAGGGCAAGACACTTTCTCTCTTAGACTTGAATGCACTGGACTTTCACCTAGAACATTTATAAATATCACTGGCCTTATTACATAATGCAACTAGAAGACTCAGGAAGCACCATCAGATATATTTCAGCTTTTAAGACAAAATTTATGACAATTGGGGAAGAATATGGGGATAGAATATTAGCATTAGAAAAGCATTTTAAGTATTTGGCACACGTCCAAAGCAGGATTTGTATAACTAAGTCATGAACATCGGTTATAGAGGAGTCACCACTATGTGCCTTTATTCTTTGGTATTTCTGTCACCTGTGCCTCACAATCCCAGTGTTAAGGCATCTATCATACTTGCAGTTTCTGAGAGAAAAAAAAAAAGGTAATTACTGAAAGAAGCTTTTCTCCTGGGAAGATCCCAGAAGAGAAGCCCGGCATTTCTGGGTGGTCACTCCCCTGTGTCTTCTCAGAATGGACAAAGGAACGTGATCCCAGAGAGCTGAACAGGAGCAGAAAGAATCTGTCTCTCATACTTTCTTTACGGGAGACAATTAAAAGAATTACAGTGTCAAAGGCCTTTTGAAATACCTCATGATGCTCAGGTACTTGCAGCATATACTGCAATTATGACACTGTCATATATTGTTGTTCCGTTATCACTGCCGGAAGCTCTGAAGATTTGAAGTACTTGAGAGAGAGAATTTACAGAGATTGGTGCAAGGGAATATGAGGGCCAATTTTCCGTGGTGCTAATAGTACTGAAATCTCACTAGAGTCAATGGAAACTCGATGGAAATTTGGCTCTTCTCAAAATTTCATTTTCAGAATTACTTTGTTTTCATTTGAAAATAGTGAGTCCATAACAGGGACCTTGCTTAATCACTTGTGGCATCTGTATTCCCCTAGCAGTGTGTATATCAGTGCAGAAAGCAGAGAAGATTATGAAGTAAAGGGGTGAAATCAGCTGCAAGGAAAAACTAAACTGTTACTGGCATCCTGTAGTATGATCAGGCAGGATGGATTTGAGATACATGCCATATCCCAGAAGATAATGCACATTAACGTGCATCTCCAACATACTGCTGGAGGAAAAACAGTGTTCCACCAGACTCACCAATGGCTGTATTTGAACAGTACACTAGAATATGGGACATTACATTAAGCATTCGATTAGTGAGGTTTCCTAAAATGTTACCTTGGACAGATGAGAGTACTAGAAGGATCTGTATGTGAAGCTCTGGTACTTCAGTGAAAGCCATGGACAGGGCTGAAATGTCCCTTTTCACTGTCTTCTCTTACCTGAACTCTGTACTGACACTGGAGTAAACTGGCTTGTGGCAAGGGAACTTTGCAATGCCTGTTTTAACCAACTCATCCAGAAGTTTCAATTTACATTGCCTAGGTCACAAGTTCTCTGGCTTAACATATTTGCAAGAGCAGCACAAAAAGATTGCCATTCATCTTATTTCAACTTCTGGGCATTTATTATTTATTAACACTAACACCGGTATTTGTGTGCTAGATTTTTTTTCTTTTTGATCTTCCACACATTCCTCTGCACATAAGTTCTCTGAAATACTCTGTTCTGAGACATTATCATAGCATGCATTACAAAAGAATGAATGATTAGGAAAAGGAATATACAAATTTAAATAAACAAACCCAGTGTGACTTACAAAAAGATAAGTATAGTCCCTAGGACAATGTTTAAAATTTTGCATTTGTTCTTGTTAATTATACCCTTTATCTTCAAAAAGAGGCAAATAAACAGAATGCTTCTCATTCATTTTCCACACATGTAGTACATCTTTTAATAAAATAATCTTTGCATTTAGTAGAATATATTTTACAAACTGATAAGCAGAACATTACACTGGAAGTAAAATGGCTGTATCATTTACTATGCTCCTATCATTTAATATAATACCTGTAACAGTCTGCATGTTCTCACAACATTCTAACTTTATATTACTCCAAACTACAATTTTATACATTGTAAAGGTCTGCACAAACAGGAATGTGTTTTAACACAGAAAACTAGACACTATCACTGCACTTTTCTTCCAAAATATTCACTCCTTTCTTTGACATTTTTTTGGCTTACACAACAGGGTGCCAAACATTTGTGACAGCTTACAATAGAAAAACAATATTGCTTTTAGTTAACAATGTTAGCTATGAATATATATTGACAGCATTTTCACTGCAGATTTGCTGCCAACATAATACAAAGCAAATAGCATTCAATATGTTGGAACACTCAGGGGAATTAAAGAGTTTCAAAAACAAATTTATGGCATTAGGTGCTGCATGCTAAATCTAATGAAAATGCAAATTCAGAAGTATCTCCCGCACATACTTCATGCAAAGGAATATAGTTTGGCAAAGTGATAAAATTAAGATTGTTTAAGTCAGGAGAAAATTATGTTAAAATGCCTTTGCTTGCTTGGCTTTTTATAAAGCCACTTTTACCACAAAGATTAATATTTTCCCCAAGTCTTTCTGCTTAGTTTCCTTGAAGTACATCAGAGAGAGATGCCAAATTCCAAATGCTCTCAAATGTTTTGAGAAAATACAAATGCATAGGTGTATACTTCTAATATTTTTAATTTTACTACTAGCCATATACAACCACAGGCATCACTGTTCCCTGGAAAGTACCGAAGCCGAGTTTCGCTTCCGAGGGGATGTCTATTATTAAAAATTGAACAAACAAATCGGAGGGTAGAAATTATGGTTTAAATCTTATTAAAATACTGAAATGTAAAGCAATGCTTGTCATCTCCTATATATTAAAATGTGTTTGTTATACCAAACATTTACTAGCAGCACTTTTTAAGTGCTGTGACATGAATAACTTTTAAAGCGTGTACAAAACAAATTAACCCAGGTTAACAATCCCCACTGCCAAGAAAGCAGAAATTATTCAGATTCTGTAGCTGATGAATACAATCTGCTATCAATTCTTAGGTGAACTTGATGTTTATTATCACTTATCTGTATCAAGTAGCTCAACACTGATATCTACCAGTGTTTGCAAGACATAAAAATAATATGTAAATTTGAAAATAACCACTTGAATTTGTATTCACATGATCACTACCAGTTAAAAATAAACTCACCTACACAGATCAGCATTCCTTTCTGGTATATTATAGCTATTTTCTTTCCTATTTTCTGATATGGGATATTGCTTTTATCTGGTTGCATGGCATAGTTTTAGTTCTTACTTTCAAATAAGAAGGACTGTGTTTTATTTACCGCATTTCTTATATAAACCTCTGTGGATTACTTACAAACTAAAACTGACTACACAAGGGACCGTGACTAGCAGAAGTGAGAGGTGATAGCATTAATCAAAATATTTTCAGCTATGTGGGGTTTGCTTTGCTTTAATTCAAATTGACT
Source organism: Chloroceryle aenea (assembly GCA_013399075.1). Lineage (NCBI taxonomy): Eukaryota > Metazoa > Chordata > Aves > Coraciiformes > Cerylidae > Chloroceryle > Chloroceryle aenea. Next base: position 13,246 of record VWZY01007438.1, on the reverse strand, counting down.
CAACTAAAACTTCCATTAACTATTTGGGGGAAAAAAAAAATGCTCTTTCAGATACTTATGTTTTGCCAAATTCTTTCCAGTTAATCTAAGAATATTCTGTTATTCTCTAATCTCCTAGTAAATGCACAAAACCTAGGAGAGACTAAGAGTTAACACTCAATAATCTCTTAAATATCTATAAAATTACATAGTTTGTGAAAACAAACTCTTCACAGGTTACCCTGCTCTGACTGAATCATTGAAATACCTTTTGTACAATCTAAATAGCAAAGAAAAGGGAAAAAAAAAAGGAAAAGTATCTTATTTGTGGAACAATATTTGTATTTAACCACTGAAGTATACAATTAGTATAATCCAGAATTATCAAACCCACTATAGCAGTGAGCAATTTATGAACTCCAGGTTTCTTAGAAAGCTGACTGGAACATATTTCTGGTCTACAGTTGGCCACCACATAGTTTACCATGAGACTCAGACTGCTTGCATTATAGAATAAACTGCAGAATTATACAGTCATTCCCACTGTGGTGAGAGAGCCACAACTCTACATTTAGATCCGCAAAGAAAAAAATCAGGAAATGCAAAGCTTTGCTTTTTGCTAAGCTATGAATTTGAAAACATACTTTCTAGCACATCAAGCACAATATGGACCTGTATAATATAAGCATCAAATGAGTTGAGTTTTTTAAGAGTGGAAAGACTCTTACACTGGTGAAGATGGAGTAAACACAGTTCATTTGTTAACATCTACTCTGGCACTTTTCACTGACTGTCAAGGAAATCATATTTTACACTTTTTTCAGTATGTGCTTGGAAAGGATTTCCTAGTAATCTACACTAAATCTCACTGAAGAGTGACAACAGAAACCAATATGTGTCTCTGAAGAATAATCTAGCCAAACATTTATATTTTGAATATTCATTTGTATTTACGCATGAGAAATTCCAGGAGAGAAAAAACACCTCTCCCTTCCCACGTACTTACAATGTCTTTTATAGGCTGATTTTTAGAATAAGCAGGCTTTAAATCAATAAATACATACTAATCAAATTAGTTTTTGGGATAAAAACATCTAGAATCCATGTAAAATAACAGTTTACCTACTTAGGCAGCTGTATTAACCTCTGCTTCAAAGAAATTTGTTTGGTCCTTCTGCAGCCATAGGGAAGAGACAACCCACAGGGAACAGTTATTGTAGTTTCATCCTGACTATTCCAAACCCATGGAATTGCCATTCCACATGCCTGCCAGGAAGGATATTCTGTTTAATCTGGCTACTGAGGCGAATCTAAATCTAACACTGGAGGTACTCAGCATCAATGTCAAATTTCCAGAGGCAAGCATGTCCTACCATGAATCCTGCAGTACTCTGTAGTCCTCTGACATTGGGATTAGTTTTGCCCACAGAGTTCACAGATCAGAATACAAACTACAGCAATGCAAGCAGCATTCTCCTTCCCTGGATCACCCGTGAATATGCCATGGTCTTGCATTAAAGCATGCAAAGGCACATGCAAACCTGCTAGGAGAATCCACACACCAGAGTAATATATTACTTATAAAAATGGCATTCAAAGTTTCCTATTATGCTTCGTTTGAGTTTTCAGAGTGTGATAGAAGGACTATTAACACAATGCCCTTCAAAAACATTGCTATGCAAGTGGAAAATTAAATAAGCATTCTGTAGAGAATCAGCATTTCAAGACAAGAAAGATTCAGCCAGATTTGCCATTCCAACATAAGTCAGTTAAAATGTGCAAGGTTAAGAATCTGATATCACGGACCTCAGTGTTCAGGTGGAGGCTGTATATATGAAAAGGGAAAAAATGTCCATAAAAATATTTTTCTTGAAGTTGAAATTTGTAATAAGGAAGTGGTTGTCTAATTTCTTGTCATCTTGGAAAATTATTAGGAAAAAAAGCAGACTGATGAACAGAAGGAACAACCCTGCTCAGTGACTGGCTTAGAAAAAACCAAATGTTTAGGGGTAGATTATACACATTGCTTATAGCAAGCTACTAAAAGCTTCAGAAAGATTATCCTTTCAATGACAATGTAAACTCTATTCAACAACACACACCCGATTTAGCAGAAACACATGCAGTCGTTTTAAATCTGTACTGAATATGTTCCAATGTAGATACAGCCTTTAGTAAAAATAGTAATAAAAAACTCATTTCTACTTGAAAAACCTTCCGAGTTTTAGCTCCTACATAACATAATGCATATTTAGACTAGAATGTTATTCAGTAAAAGATGTCCAAACAAGATGATTTGATGTTGGAATAGTCGTCTCAGAACAACCAGAGCAATGTAAGGTAAAATAATTGTCAAGTCAATCTCTAGCTTACACTTTATTGCAGAAATAAATTGAACTCTGCTCTAGCTTTTTGACACGTAATTCTGATACTAATGGGTTCAAATCCATTTCTCTTTGCTCTCCTTCCTAACAGGAAGCTTTATGTAATACTGTGTCAGAAATCTACCAGTTACTGGCTAATGTTTCCCTTAAATAAAAAGTCTCTGCCTGTAACAGTATTAACAGCCACCATCAGCTTACAGTAATGAGCCACAGTTCATCATGCTAGAGCTGCTGTGCAAATCAGAAGCTTCCATGGAGCTTCTCACTTCACAGAAAAGGATCAGAACCATCCCAAGCAGTGGTGGAGCAGCAGATATTGTCTATCTAAGGTTTCTAGGCCACATCCTAAACTGGTGTAACTGTACTCGATCATTACAATTGTACACAGTTTAATATACTGCATTATGGGGAAAAAGGTTGTATTTTCAGGGTCAGTGTGTAAACCCAGTGTTATTTTTCTTAATTTCTCAAAGCAAATAATTGCCCACTCATTTTACAGTATATTTCACAGCCTCTTCAAAAGGAGTATCTCACCTACTGCCCATTGCCCAGATCAGGATACCAGACTAGACAGCTCCTTAATCTGACTTGCTGTGCCACCTCCACTTTCACAGTAAAGTCAAAACTAAGACAATGCCATAAGTGAGAAGATAGACTCATCAGCAATGGCTGTTGATGGGAGAACAGGAGAAGCAGATAAGAATCAGAGATGGAATCACAGCAAGAATGCCCTGTCATTTAGAAGAGCCATTAGATGGTTTCTGTTCCCCAGTAACATGAATTCAACTTGTATATTTTAGCTTGTTTTTATCTTCAGTTTCCAACAGCTTGTGCACAGTGTCTCAACCTGCCATGGCTCAAATATAAAACATTCTGCGTGAGAAAAAAAAAATCTAAACATGGGAAAGTTTAAATATTTCATCCTCATTTCCTCAATGTAAATATTTTTTCTTTTACTGTAGTTCTATGCTTCTGCACTGATATAGCAACTTTTTAGTAATAAAAGCAGAAAGAAACCAAATTTGCATGGAAGACACTGGAGCTAAAAAAGGAGGCATTAAATTATAAATAATGAAAAGTTTTTAAATTGAAAGAAAGCAAAGTAAGCATGTCACATCACTGACATCAAAATCATCATAGTGCTGATTTTGTTTATCGCATAGATAATGTATTTTTGACACTTTGAGTGACAGATGCCACCATAATAGGAAATTAAACACACCTGGCCATTAGTTTCCTGCATGCAAAAGCCAGTGTTAAATCTGCAACATAAAGTATGTAAGCAATAATTACCAAACACTGACATCTAAAATGTTCCTAGAGACACCTGGAACAGAAAAAAAGTTTATTAATTTAACACTGTCTTGCCAAGAGAGAATATTTCATCAGGACAGCAGTTGTTTTGCTAGGGCTGAATATTGCCTACGTTTACTGACCTATCTGTATTCGTTACTCTTTAAAGGATGATGTGTGTCATGACAGCTTTGGATAATTTCATGGAGATGCACACTGTATAGCACTTACAAAGCTTCACATGCACCCTCAATCTATTCCCAGCACAACTGAATTATTGATCCAAAATAAAATTATATGTACTTGAAAGGATTCCAACTTGGAAGAATCATCATTTAGAAATCTAATTTTATCTATGACCAATATAGGCACAAGTTTCCAAAATGGCAAAAATATTTCTCTTCAAAACTGCAGTATGTTCAATTGGTTTGTTGGGTGTTTTTAATGTTAAGATGAACATGCAATCTATCTTAAATGTCATCACTTTGTTTCTTATTTAATTAACATTTCATATGGCTTCCTCAGTAAATAATTACTTCAATCACCATACATATCATCTAACACTACGCACTTCAGACTTACAATCAAATCTTATCACTTTCCAGCATTGATACCAGTGAAACTACTTTCAAAAAGTTCAAAGGCTCCATTGAGATAAACCATTATGGTTTTGTCACATTTCAGATAATTCAAGCCCTTCATTTATAAAAATGATTGGATGCATATTACAACATGCTGGGTACCAGAAGATCTTACAAAATTTGCATCATGCATCTGGCTCCACTATTCTCTTTCTTGTTTTTTTCAAGTTGAATAGCATGTGCTAGATAAAAACAAAAATAGTCTCCTTACCCCACAGTAACTACAGTTACTTAAAAGCTACAGTCCAAATGCACTCAACTAAGCCTCTCATGTTTCCAAGGCAGACAGATGCACATATGTATATATAAAATACACATATACAGTCAAATATTATAGCCTTGAGGAACTTGACCAGCTCAGTGCCTGCCGTGCAACATTGTCATATACAGGGATGGTGTCAAACTAAACAAAAACTAGCAAAGTTTTGCTGCTTCTAATTCTGAAACATACATCCTGAAGGATGCAAACACATAACTCCTTTTCCCTCTACTGTTGTCGTATGTACTAGGGAACACTGGGGAGTTAGCAGTGAAAGCATTCTCTAATTCAAATTACATTTATTTACCTGCATAAGAAACTGATTTTTCCTGATGAAAATGTTTCAAGAGAACTTCACTTCCTTTATAATCATGCTTAGAAAAAAAATTATCATTTCAGCACTTCTGCTGTAGATGCCTTTCTCCAAGGCAAAACAAACCAGTGAATGTTAATTACTGATGAACACAGCAGCCCTAGATGAGTGTCAAAAATCTAAATCTTGACCAAGTTCACCCACAAGGACTGAAATCCACTATCTGGTAGCTAAGAACAAAGGAAAAACATCACTCACATGAAATAAAATAAAATTTAAAAAAAAGATACTGGTATAACAAAATCAATACTAAAATTACAGTAAGCAGTAAACTAAAAATTATAACAATGATGCTACTGACAATTCCATCTTACAGTCAAAATGGCAGTGTGAGCTGGAAATAGGGGATGACATAAAACATTCAACCCTTTATGGCTCTGGGGCCAAGACACAGATGCAAAATCAGATGTCACTGTTGACTGAAGGACCCCAGATTTGAAATACATGAACTAGCAAAGAACACACACAGACACTGACTTGAAGAAAGAGGAGCTGAAAGCCTTCAGCACTGACAGTTAACAAACACATTAAAATTAATTTCATTTTACTTAACCAAATATCTGGACAGCAGCATGAAGACAGCAACTGGTAATTCAAACTATGTCAGCTTAATACTTAGGTTAGACTTTCACACCCACAGAACTGGACCAGATCTCCTGGAAAACTGTCGTTCAGTGTGTCCAATCTAGTTGCCATGCATAGTTCTGGTACATTCTTACACTTTTGAATGGCATATTCCTAGTTTAGTAAGAAGGTGTATGGAATGAAACACGTTACAGAAAATATACATTTCAGATTGGTTAGGAAATGTTGCAAGTCAAAAAATGCTCTGTAGAAGTCTTCAGAATTTCAGAGCTGTACTTCTTCAAGAAAACATGTGCACTTTTATACAGGCATTTTCTAAATCTAGGTAAGTGTAATATGATCGTTAATGAGCAGCAAAGAAAATACCTGTCTTCTAAAACAAGAAACTGGAAAGACTGTGAGATGTTATAATGCATCTTGATACCAGCAACTTAAATCACCAAATGACAGGAGAGTGAAGAACACCTGGTTAAGAAGAAAGTAAAAAGTAGCCTGTTTCCAATGTCAGACTGCTTTTGATGTCATCCTTACTCCATCCTACTTCAGAGGCAGCTTCTGCAGGAATTAACCACACAAAATGAGTTCTGAACCAGGAAAAGAGGTTAAGTACCTCAAACCACACCTGTTTTTCTTTTCTTCCCCCCCTGCTTTTTCAAAAAATGTTATCAGTTGGTATAGTAAAGACATTATCTCTCCCTATACACATATCATTCATATCTTTAAACAATCACAACTGTAACATCACAACGAAGCAGTTATCCGCTAAGGATAACTGGGTTGGTTTAGGACAGTAATAAGAAGCCTGAAGAAACTATAAAATCCAATAATAAATAGTTCCTGAAAATCTAAATAATTAAAGACAACAGAGATTTTACAGCTTTTTTATTTTCAAAAACAGTGTAGGACAGAACCCACAAAGGTCTATAATGAGAGCTCCTTGTGTTCATAATAATGACAAGCTATGATAGATCTGACTTACCTTGGCATAGTTGGTATAGTCCTGAAGAACAGGCTATTCTTTTTCCTGATCCATACATACACATAACAACTACAAAAAAAAATTAAAAATACCACACCAAACCTAAAATCATGAGCCAAAATCCAAGCCTCAGTCCAACTGCAACTGAAGTAACAGAGAAAATGCCTTTCAAGTAAATAACATTTGGTTCTTTGACTCTAACCTCAATCTGGATTGATTTATTAACTGTAAATAATGATCAAATCCTAGCTGCCAAATATCCATTCTTCTCCTCTATCCTTCTTGGTGTATTTTGTCAGTACCTTTCTGGTGAAGAACTCCAAATGTGTTTATCAAGACTTACAGAACAAAATTTGGCACTATTAGGAACCCCCTTCTGTTGGAAATTCTTTTTTTAATCTCAGTGAAAACACCATTTCTGAATCCGATTCATCAGACAGCAGAGCTGTTCAGGGTACACAGACATCCAGAATATGTAACACAGCCTAAATGTGCATTGCTTATTGCTATAACATGGTTGCTGATTGTTAGAGAAATTAGATCCTCACAGATATTTTTAATTCTTGGATAAAACAAAGTGATGAAACTCTTCTCTCTTTTCAAATTCCTCAGAAGTAAATTTACCAGGCCAGGGATGATCTTTTTCCAGTATGGCCACAGTATCTGGAACAGTGAGTGTCACCTACTTAAGCCAAATACCCAACTATGGCCCCCAAGAGAAATAACAACTCTTTTTACCTGTAAAGTCCCTCAGTATTGGTATACAAACATATTTTTATAATTTATCTCAGATACACTCATTTCTTTTTCCCTCCCTAAATCTCCAATGAATCACTGTTGCTACTAACACCTCTAAAGACATTCTAGCTCAGAAGCAATCATGCACCTGAAGCACTCTCTGTTTAAAATACTTGAAATCCAGTTTGGAGATGACATTTGTTCACCCAGTTTCTGGTTCCACAGAGAAGGAATGTAGCAAAATTGTAGCTGGTATTGTAAGGGCCACAGTTGAAGTTAATAGGAAACAAACCCTGCTCAGTAAAGAGCGTTACCCAGAAATAGACAGCAGCCTGTGACACGTATATAATTAGCAAAATTGGACGCTTTGCCCATGAGACCATGTGTTCCACAGCAATCCTACTTCCTTCCTTCTCCCTTTCATGAATGTTGGAAGTGTAATCATTGCATGATTAGAGTCCTTACATGTAACATATCAGTTTCTTTGGGGTTTTTTTACAGTATTGGTGTTAATTGAATGCACTGAACAAATGACCCGAAAAAAAATTCCCCGGTTTAGATCTTATCAGACCAACTGACTGGGAAGTCAGAAAACCTGTAAGAAGACCAAAAGATCAAATTTTAGATTGCAATGGTATCTTTCAAGATGGTTCATTTTTACCCATAAATATAACCCATTAGCTATTTCTTCTGATTTTTCTCTTGCTAAAGAAGTATAAAAGAAGACTGACAACATAAAATATCTAATGTAGAAATCCAAGTCAGAGGAAGAATTTACCAACTTCCCAGTAAAAAAAAATAAACCAATCAAATGTCTACTAGTTCTACTGTAACATAGGGAAGTAAACATATAAAAAATTATCATAAATTTCTAAACATAATTCTGAAAAGATTAGGGCTCTCACTGCTATGCTTCAGAATTTAGCTTTATTACCTGCCCTTATTACTGGAGCACAACAGCAACCTAAGACATAGATAACAGGAGGAAGGAAGCAATCATTCTGAAAAAGACGTATGTATGACAGTGAACAGCAAATCAGGCATGAGTTTCCATAGTGATACAGCAACAAAAGGCTGCTGCAATTTTCAGCTGTCTACACTGAGAGCAAAGGGACTGGAGTCCCTTCTCTGTAAGTTGGGATGTTAGTGTACTCAGAACTGTCCATTAAATTTTACTTCCACACTATAAAGAAAATTTTGAAGGAACTGGAAGAGGAATAATAATAATAAAAACAAGTTCTGCATGAAGCAAAACTACTAAGGGCTGTAGATTTGGATATCACGGCTGGATTCTCTGGTATCTTAAAAATGCAAATTCCAATTAGTACTTTCTCCTGTGCATCTCCTCTGTGGATTCTCTGATGTTTGATAAATGATCTCATACTATAGCCTTTCTGCCAGCAGAAACACAGGTGGATCTCTTGCCCATCTAGCAGCCTACTTTCCTGAAACTTACGGGAATTCCTGTCCAGTGGTGTTGAAACTGGCCAAGAGTTAAGGAGCTACTGAAGGAGAAAGGAGAGGAGAAAGATCAGCAGCCACACAGAAACATAAGCTAGCAAGTAGACAGTGATTGTATAAGCTTTGCTTCCCTGGGAAATAGGCTAATTATCAAAGGGCTGGAAAAATTCACTTATGATGCAAGTCCAAAGGTCCCAAAGTAGAAAAATGCTTAAACACTTAAAGGTAAAAGTGCACTATTGAATACAGGGATGAAAGACCCAAACATGATAGCTAGGTTAAGACACAAATGATGACGAATGTTATAATTCACAGAAATATAAATGTTAGCCAAGGATGATGAGGATTTATTTGTTCCAAGAGGAGCTATTACTAAGCAGAAGTACAACTGGGAATAAGGAGATTAAATAAAGGGAAGCTTTAGGCTAAAAATCAAGCAACACAGTAAGCGAGATGACTCTTATAGAACAGTTTTGAGACATAGGAAGCAGAAGCTCCATGGCTTAAGAAAATTATAACTGCACCGTAAAAAACCTGTTCTCTGCAGAACAATAATGGTGAGATTAGCAGGAATGTCTAGTAGGTCTTTCTTTTCATGTATCACTTGATTGGAAACACAAAATACTGCACTTAACATATTGTAATAACTGCACAGCTATCCAGTAGTAGAACTGAAACATAACCCAGGAATGCATACAGTACAATTACACATTTCTAGTAACTGTAAGGCTGTTGATTTTACACTGTGTCCTTTTTATTCACTTTTTTATCCATCTGTCCACTGCTGGGTGTCAATGATTGGTCTGATGCAACAGGGGAATGGATGATTCCAAATTCAAGTAATGAAAAGTGGTTTCCTATTTTCTCATTATGCTCTTGAAATAAAGTTCTTTGTGAGTAAAGACATTAGTGTGAAATGTCAAGCAAAACTGGAGATAATCAGAGGAAAGTCTCAACGCATATTCAAATGTAAGTAAATAAAGCTGTTTATGAATTTCAAAAAAGAGAAACAATGAGAAGGACATGTAATATAGAACACAGAAAACTAATAAAAAAGTAGCTACTCCTTTTGAGTACTCATCTAAATGGCTGCAACCAGATCTAGGATATACAAACACATAGCTCTGCCTTCCTCCCACATCACCACATCAAAAATAAATATAATACTATGCAGGTAGTTATTTACTTTGAGTTATCTACTTTTACACATAAAGTGATCAAAGTTCCTTGCGTATTAGCTCAACATTTTTAAGCAATACCAAATGGTACGAGTTTCTCTGTTATTATTTTCTAGTAAGACATAAAAGAAAATAATCAAAATGCACAAACCAGATTACACAGTATGTTTGATGTAGCAATTTTGAACATTCATTTAATATAGCTGAGCTGCAGTGACTAATACTGCCCGTGTCCACTAGTACAAAGACCTAAAAAAGGTTCCAGACTAGATTACGTTCACACAGGTCTCATTTTAACGGAAATTGGAGAGATGAAAAAAAGATTATAGGAACACACATTATAAAAACAGACCTCACAAGTCAAACTTAATAGTGAGACCATTTTCTTTCATGTAGACAACCATGAAAACAAATATCCTGTAAGCACTAGATATATATTGTATCTTCCTAACAGATCTCTTTCCCTCCTTGAGACAGATTCCCATTCATCTCATGACTATATAATTTGATCATAGTTGAGTAAGGCACAGCAGGGGAAAGGGTCTGTCTGATAAAGTATCAGGCTCCAGGAAGATAGATAAACAATTTCATGATTTCTAGCTGTAACAGGAATGGTACCATGGTGGATATTAAGATATTAGTCTCGTAGGAATACAAATATCAAGCTTCTGCAGTTTTTTTTCTTTTACCAAGTTTTCTTTCCATTCATTATTATGATAAACTAAGGCAGAACGTGAGAATAAAATGGAAAGTACGTGTGAAAAGTGCAATTAAATCTCTTTTGATTTGTCAATGTGAATATTAGTACATAGCTTTTTTTTTTAAAGCCAAGTGACAAAGCAGAGCAAGGAAATTTCTTTCTCATGGGGTATTCTCACTGCAAAGAAACATTATTTAAAAGCTCATGAAACAGTTGCCCATCAAATTGTTTCACATTTAAAACTCCTCTGTCACAAGAGACATGTTGGCAGGCAACTCCTCCTCTGCTTCAAGTCACAAGAGTAACCCTGTTTGCAGTGCTATCTCTAACAGATACCTTTCGTTTGCATATATTAACACGATTACATAGCAGCCATTCCTAACACAACTCCTGTCAGGCAGCAAATGTTTTACTGTCTTTGTAATTACTCCTGCCTCGGATAGCTGAAAAACATGATAATACCCAGGCACACTGATAACTGCTTTTACTTATAAAAATTCAAAGAACAAAAATATCACTTACAGCAAATTTTTAGTTACAAACCCTGGATGTCAACTTCTTTGTTTAAGAAAATATATTCTGGAGTAAGCAATTTTTAAAGGAATCACTCTATCTAATTTAGTATCACTTACCTGTGATTCTTTCACGTTTTCAACAGTGAAGTTGAACCAAACTCGAAAGCGTGGGTTACAAGTATCTGGTCTAATGAAGAGGTCATACTCAAACTCTGTGATGTGGTCCACCCGTCCCAGGTTACCTACCAAGAACATATGAAAAATAATACATTTTAATGAATGGCTGATAAACTCTCCAGGAACTACACCACCTCTCTTGACTAAAATATATAACAAGCTTGTAACAGTTCAGAATTCTTTTCAAACTTAATCACAGTCACAGAAGAAAATACAAAACAGTAAGCTACATGCATATGAGCACACCAAAAAGAAGGCAATGTGGATTTTTATTAACAAATCAAGATTGCTTTTTGCCTTATCTGAGTATTCCAGTTGCAGCCTAACATCCTTTTGTTTCCTTCCCCACACACACTTTTCTGATAATGTCTCTTTCAGACCCCACCCGTATGGATTTCTTTCTTCCCATCTGCTGCTCATGCCCAGGCACCTCTAAGATTAAAGAGTCCCCGGATTTCCACCTGGCCCCTCTGGCTGGTGCTCTGAGTATTCTCTCTCCCCACAGATGGGCCACCATTCATCTCCTTTGTAATTCAAAAGCTATCTTAATACTTTTCTTTCACCATTTGCAGCCACTGTCACCTCCTGAAGATACAAACGAGACTGTAAGATTTTTGCCTCGGCTTTTTCCTGTTGAATTTCATGGAACAATATTTTTAAATATAGTCAGTTACATTGTCCCCTATGGCATTATTCAGCAAGCAACCACACTGGCTATAGAAATGAAGTTCAGCACTGGGAAAACTTGCTAAGTGCTTTTAAATTGCTAAATTGGCATTTTTCCTTTGAAGTCTGCCAAGATTTTTAAAGACAGGGTTTAGACTGTCCATTTCATTTATACACTACGAAAATAAGACTTCACATTCTCCTGATCCAATCCAAACCCCTTCTCATCAGGTCTTGTAAGACAGGACCATGTTTTAGCTCACATACTAAATTATACTAATTAAAAAAAAAAAAGGCACTACAAGATGACCTGGGTTTACATTTTCACATGTATTTTCGAGATTAGATATATATATTGTGTTGGATATATACTGTTGGTTTCAAAACGTTAGTTCTAACGCTATTTGAGCAAAAGAATTCCCTCTTCCACAAGTCCCATTTCAGTGTCTCTATTTCAAGCCCACGTGAGCAGGATTAGCCCCTTTCCCCCCCCCCCCCCCACGGGAGGCACAAAAGAG
>VWZY01007437.1:8163-20296 GCA_013399075.1 Chloroceryle aenea | reverse complement strand
CTTCAATGGCTTTGATATTCTCACAAAGTACACCATGAACACACCAAACTCTTCCACACAGGCTCTTAGACGTAAAGCAAGAGAGCTCTGAGCAGGTCTCTGCCACCTTAGTTCCCTGAAATGCAGAATAGCTTGGGGGCTTTCAAGAATGTCTTGCTCAGGAAGAGACTGTATCTGTATACACATTTGCAAAACTTCTAGGTCCCTTTCTCCTCCATCCACCCATGGCTGGCTGGCTTTCTGGACTGCCTTGGAACAGCAGCTCCCTTTCGAGGGTCAGCACCATCCCAATAAATTCCAATACTATTGGTCATACCCTTCCCTAGGAAGAAAGTGTGCAGCTCCCTGCTACCACCCTAGCAGGGGTATTTTCTGCTTTCCTTTCTCCCCCACATAGACCCTCCTCAACTCTTGGAGCCGTTCAGTTTCTTCACCTATTTCAAGCCTAATGAAGAATTTTTCTATTCGGGGACATCAAAGTCCCTGAAATCCCTCTCCCTTCTCTGTCCCTCAGCAGCTACCTGGACTCTACCCTAAACCCTGCAGGTGACCCACTGACACAGCTCCCCCCTCTCCCTTTCCCACCACCACCCTCTGACATCAGTGTCTTTACTGCGCCCCATTTGGTTCCAAACCTCTGATGTTTGGAATGACGGGGGGACCTCAACACAGGGTGCAGAGCCAGCACAGCCCGCTGCTGGCTGCAGGCCACTTACCCCCTTCTGCTGCCGCATCCACCGCGCTGCTGCGCTCGCCCCTTTTTCTTGCCGGGTGTCAGGAACAACTTTGTGTTGTCCTTGGGTATCCTCCCACCCTCGCGGGGCTGGAGAAGGGGGCTTATTGCCTGGTGGCAAAGTTCAGCAGCTGGAGCTTGAGCTTTGGGGGTGCAATAGAATAAGTGCTGCAGGCACCCGGAGCACACTCGGGTGCACGCACCCCCCTCCCCGCAGTCCCAGGCTCTCCGGGAGGCACGTGGGAGCAGCTTTGTTCCTATTTTAAGTACAGACCAAAGCAGCCAAGAGCCATTTTGTGTCCCCCTGCGCAGCCTGGCAGGATTTGGGTTACAGACCTCAAAGGACTGTGCTGCTCTAGGGGATTACAGAGAGGAAAGCTGTCCCTGGATCTCTGTCCTTCTTGAAAGGGCTTCTAAAGTGTAGGTCCTGTGGCTAATATTAGACACTGCAACTTCAGCAAGGAATCCAACGCCCTCTCCACGCTGCTCGCTCTGCCCACGCCTGCGCCAGCCTCAGCCTGCAGCACCAGTTGCAGGGTGAATGTCGGGACCCCAGGGCTCACCTCACCAGGCACTCACTCACTGGCTGAGGTCCCTGTTTCTTCAGACCCCAGCTCTGCACACCTTGAAGAGACAGAAGTGTCTCTGAAGAGCGCAGCAGACTGGAGGAGCAGCCCCCTGCAACAAACCTCAGGGTGCCACATCAGATTAGTGTGGGTCACACAGAACTGATTTCAGTTGCTGGTTCTTTGATACTCACACACGAGTCCTGTGATGGATGTGGGCAAGCCACGGGGGTCACTTGCAATGCTGCTGAGTACAGGCAACATCTCTCAGCTCCTTATGGCCCTGTGCTGTATTTTACATACACCTTTTACATCCATCATGGGGCTTTTCTTCCAGAGAGCACCAGGGTTTGCTCCAGAGCTTGCACAGAGCTTTGCTCTGGCCCAGGTAGGACCCTGCTGCCCTCCAGAGAGCTCCTGGGCTTCAGGGTGTCTGGGGTAGTGCTCTTCTACCTCAGGAGAGGGCAGGGCCGGGGACCCCAAACTGATCAGCCAGGGATTCCAGCCCATAGACATCATAAGTGATAGAAGGCAGAAGGATAAGAAAGGTCTATGAGCTTTTTCACAGATTCTTCTACCCTCTTGGACTGCTTCCTCAGAGCATCCAAGGAGGACGCTGTCCATTCTGCCTTCAATCCCATGTTCCTGAACCCGGTAGCAGAATCCAGCTCCTGAACACAGCTCCCATCTGCTGTGGGTCCAGGTCTGGGACACCCCGGTGCCTGCTCCACAGCACCAGTGGTGACAGTGATGGAATTACCATCAAGGGGGTAATACTGGGTTTGTATCTATTTGTACATATTCTAGTGTTGCTGTTCTAGTTCCCTTTTCTGGTCGCTGAGTCTCTCTCCCTTATTCCCTTTCTCTTCCCCTTTGGGGAGGGAGGGGGGTTAACAGAGAGTGTGTTAGGTCTAAGGGGCTGCCCTGACCCTAAACTGTGACACTGCTCTTGCTATTAACGTACTTTAAACAAAACCCTTCTTGTCAAAGGCACTTTGAGCTCTTCGTGAGCTTTGGCCTTTCGTGTCTTCTCCCTGCAACCATGAACCACAGCTCTGTGATCTTCCTGTGAAGCCTGACCTTGCTTCCAGAGATCATCCAATATTTTTCCTCCTGAGGTCTTAAAAGGAAGGTGAGAGAGGTCAACTCTGGAACAGGTTTCCCAGAGAAGGTGTAGAATCATAGCACTGGAAGCATTCAAAGTCAAAATTGATAAAACTTTGAACAAGATTTAGTGAAAGATGTTCCTCCCCCTGACCTTTAGAGGTCCTCTCCAACCCCAGCCATTCCCTAATTCATAAAAAGCTCCAGAACCACACCAGTGCTGGTCCCTGAGCTCTCTCCCACCACCCCCATGCCAGACCCTCTTGGACTCTGAAGCTATTTGCAAAAGAACTTTATTAACTTCAGTGTATTAAAAAGTGGCCAAAGCCCCAAGCCCCCGGCAACCGTGAGCCTTGGCTGTGCCACAAACAAGGCACTTGAGTTTCAATAAATGAACAACTACCCAGGAGAACATCAGGCAGGAGAAGTGCTGCAGCCCCAGACGCCTTCGCCTACCTCTGGGGTTCAGCCTCCCCTTGATGGGCACTGCTGGACAGATCAGAAGTGGGCAAGAAAGGCCAGGCCAAGGGTATCAGGGATGCAGAGCTCATCCAGGTGCAGAGGAGAGGTGGTGAAGGGCAGGTACACAGGGAAGAGGTGGCTGGTATCCACCAGGAGCTGGCTGGATCCTTCTCCATACTGGTCACGCAGCTGTTTCTGTGGGACACGGTATTCGCATCCTGGGCTGCCCCACGGAGGGGGCCCATGCAGGACAGTTCCCCCCTCCCCAAGCACTGAGCTCTAGGTGGTGCTCACCTCAACGCTGCTGATGAAGCTGGGGCTGATGCGCTCCTCCAGCCCCACAGCCGGGGTGTAAGCCCGGAGGATCTTCAGAACCTGGGGGAGATTGTGAGGACTGTGAACAGGGAAGGGCTGGGCACATCCCAACACCTGGGGGTAGGTGTGGTTCCCACCCCCCCACATCCCTGCAGCCCCAGGAGAGGATGAGTGCCCAGCCCCCCCAGTACCTGCTGGGGTGACAGCACCGTGCAGAGGCTGCAGAGAGCTCCAGCGTCCTCCTCTGTCACCTTCTTCACCTGCAGCAGCTGGGCAGCCTGGGCCAGGGGCTCCAGCACCTCCCGGGCCCCGCTCTGCTGCAGCCCCTCCACCCACAGCCACTGCTCCAGTTGGCTGATGTTGTACCTGGCAGGGAGAGCAGTTGGGGGGAGGCACGGCCCGTGCCACACTGTGAAGCAGGGGGTACCTGGAGGGGTAGCCAGAGGCACTGATCTGGATGGTCTCCAGGACCCCACAAGCTCGCAGCTGCTCCACTGCTCTCCTGGAGTCAAACCTGGGGCAGAGAAGGGCAGATCTAGAATGGGTCCCAGCCAGCTTGGCACACTCCAAGCTGGGCAGGACCAGGGCAAGAGGGGCACAAACTGGAAGAACAGTAGTGCCCCCAGTGTCCCCATCCCCTCCAGCCTCCCCGGCCCGGCGCTCACACAAAGGGCTGCTTGCCATCGTTGGGTTTGATGCAGCGGACGTAGTGCTGCGTGGTGCTGCCCAACATCCCCACCAGCTGCTTCAGGGAGGCTTTGAACTGCAGAGGACAAGGAAAGTGTGGTCAGAGCCAGCAGGAACATCCTGGAGCTTGGGGGGTTGCCCAGGCCAGGCACACAGGTCCCATTTGGGCCACCCCAGCCCCAGTTGTCTGGGGCCAGCACACATTCCCCCCATACCTGGCTGGAGAGGGACTTCTTGTTCTTTTGGCTACCGGGCAGAGACCTGCGGCCAGGGCGACCAGCCATCCTGGGCCCGCTGGACCTGCGGGACTGCAGGGACTTGGGGCCATCCCCTTCTTCCAGGAAGAGCTCAGCAAGCAGGGCAGACTGCACAGGGCAGAGCTGTGAGAGCCAGGCAGGCCTTGCACCACCCAGTACCCAGAGCACCATCACCACCAGGAGACACAGCCCCAAAAGGCCCCCAGCTCTCAAGGCCAGCCCAGAGCACAGTCCCCTGCCCTACTACAGCCCAGATGTGCCAGATCCAGCTGTTCTCCTGCCTGCTGCTTCTCCCAAGAGAAAAAAAAAGTGCAAGTCACAGACACCTTCCCAGGTGCTCTTGAGAGCCCTCCAAGATGTCCCTTACCTTCTGCCAGGGCCACAGGGTGGAAGGGAGAAGTGACAGCGTTACAGCCCTGGAAGCAGCAGGAGCCTCCAGCCCCCTCAGCAGGGCATGGCCAAGGTGGCCCTCAAGATAGGGAAATCTACAGCAGGGGGCTGGGGTGGGCAGTACCCACATCTCAGGGCACCCTGACCATGTACAGCACTGCACAGGGCGGTGCCAGCAGGCAGACAGGGATTCACCCTCCATGGCTTACACCTCCTCCACCACCAGTCCTTCCCAGACCCAAGCTCCTGGGGCCACAAGCCAGCTGTGCTCTGCCCCACACAGGCCCTGCTCAGGGCAGCTCTCACCTTGCTGGCTCGCAGCAGCCCCACCAGCTCCTCGGGGACAGTGTCCCTGTTCTTCTCCACGAACCCACCACACTGGTATTCCACCTGGCAGGAGACAAGGCGAGCACCAGCATTAGCCTGCAGCTTCCCAGACCAGTTTGGTGCAGGGCTCTGCTTGGCAGCTGGCCAAGGCTTTTGGAAGAAGTCCTTGCAGGAGTCAGAGCCGGTGGTGGCCACACAGCCCAGCTCCTGCCCTGCTGCAAGGCTACAGATGGGCACCACTGCACCCAGCACATCCACATTGTTACACTCGGGTACAGAGCTGCAGCCCAGCAGGATCCACTTCCCAGCCTGGGAGCGCACAGGCGGCTGCCACAGCCACTCAGGACAGCAACAGCAGGAGGCTACAGGAGCTGCCACCAGCTCTGGACTGGGCAGGCTGGGTGCCCACTTGTGCAGAGACATTGCCAAGCCCCCCCTGCCCAGGGCTGCACTGCCACGGCTTCCCCTACCTTGCCAGCGAAGTGGCAGACAATGAAATCATCTGTGGACCTCCTGGGCTTCTGGAAGCAGGAGCTGCCCAGATGGGTCTGGTAAAGCTTCTGAGCCCAGCTCCCATCGTTGCCCTGGGGCATCTGAAAGGCAAATGGGTCAGACCGGGAAGCAGGGCTGGCTCTAGGTAGCCATGGCAGCCTGCTCCCAGCTCCTCATGCTCACCTTGCACTCCTCGTTCAGCAGGTCCAGGATGCCGAGCCGGCCCTCAATGAGCTCAATGCAGGTCTCATTGTCAGAGAAGTCAATGAAGACCCAAGGGATCTCCTTGGTCACGTACTCCTCTTGCTCCAGCTTGAAGACGTGCTGGAGGGCAGGGGGAGCAGAGCAGCACTGAGCCAGGAGGGGACAAAGCTGGCCAGTCACCAGGCAGTGGCTTGTTTTCCACAAGACACCCAAGCAGCCTTTCTGGAGCAGAAGCACTTTGAGAGAGCAGAGGGGCCCATGCCCAGCTCCAGCAGCCTCCCAGAGCCCCACATTTGCAGGGACTGAAGCAGCAGCCACATCCAAGGCAGAGAGCACCAACAGCACCAGTGCAGGGGGGTGTGTGTGTGTGTGTGCAGGGCCCACTCTCACTGTCTCCCAGCAAGGACATCTGGGTGATACCCACCAGGTTGAAGAGCTGCTGCAGCTTCTCATTGGCATAGTTGATGCAGAACTGCTCAAAGCTGTTGAGCTCAAACATCTCAAACCTGCAGGCAGCAGAGACCTGCCTGAGGCAGCTGCCGGGCAGAGCCACCCCAGCCAGCCACAAGCTCCAGGCACCATCACCCATCTGTTCCCACTGCAGGGACAGGTATCCCCATGTCCCAGCCACAGCAGCTGGTGGCTGCAGACCCACAGCCGGTGCAGAAGCAGGACTAAGCTCTTCTGGGCAGACCAGGAGAAGGGAGCTGCTCTTACCCATAAATGTCCAGGATGCCAATGGAGGTCCGGTGGCCCTCTGGTGACCACAGGGCACGGTTGACCCTGCTCACCAGCCACCTGAAGACCTGCCCATACATGTGCTTGGCCAGGGCATCCCGAGAGTCGAGCGCCTGCTGCCTGGAGAGAGGCTTCAGGCAGGTCTCTCCAGCAGCAACCAGCTTGCGGTGGCAGAGCCAGCGCGTCACCTGCGATGCCTCCACCCCCAGCAGGGTGCAGAACAGCCCGAGGGCCTCGTCAGCGGGCTGTGAGGAGACAGGCACTGTCACCAGGGCGCTGCCGAGATGTGGCACCTGCGGCCAGCGCAGCAGCCGGCCTGGGATGCAGGGGGCAGGCAGCGGGGTCTCGCCCACCTCCACGAAGCAGGCGTCCCCACGACGGTCCCTCCCTCTGACCACGATGTTGCCCAGGTGCAGGATGGCAGCCAGGATGCTGAGCAGCTCCAGCTGGTCGGCCTCAGGGATGCCTGGGGGGACAGCACAGGCCTGAAGGGCTCCCCAGCCTCCCCCCACCCTCTGCGTGGCACAAACAGGGGGGGTGGGAACAGCCAGTGGAGAGCCAGGCTCCCCCAAACTGGGATGTCCAGCACCAGCATTCCTACTCCAGGGTGGGTGTGAGGGCAGTGGGACAAGCAGCCCTGGGGACCAGCCCTACCCCTCCCCAGCTGTGCCCGTGGGGACAGTACCCAGGACGGAGAAGGCATGTCGTGTGCTCTCCAAGTCGGCTGCGTCGTCGGTGCTCTGGGAAGCAGGACACTGGCCCTGGCAGGTGTAGTGGAAGGACCCTGCCCCACCTGTGGGACATGTGGATAGAGAGGGGACATTTAGACCAGAGAGGAGGAAGAAATTTTATACAAGAACTGTGGTGAGAGCCTGGCCCAGGCTGCCCCGAGAGGTGGTGGCTGCCCCATCCCTGTCCCCATTGCAGGGGAGGGGGCCGGGGCTCTGAGCACCCTGCTCTGGCTGCAGATGGCCCTGCTCCTGCAGGCGGTTGGACTTGATGACCTTGGCACGTCCCTTCCCACCCCAACCAGTCTATGATTCTGTGTGTCAGGCTGTGAACCAGCCCAGCCTGCCCCACAGGGCTCCCAGCTACCCTTACCCCACAGCAGGGTGCCCAGCAGCAGCAGAGCATCCTCCAGCACCCAGCTGGGGAGGGCAGGAAGACCAACACTGCCCAGCATGGCACAAGTTGGCAGCAAACTCTGCCATGGGGACACTCACGGAGACCCAGGCCCTGGAGCTCAGGCAGGGTGGCCGAGGCACAGAGCTGGTAGAAGATGTGGTAATTCCTTTCTGCTTTTGCCTGGGGATGAGAAAGAAAAATCACCAAAAAGCGAGGTGACCTTGGGGCACCCTGTTCCCCTGCAGCAGCCCCACACGGGGGGACGGGGGACACCCTCCTCTCTCCAAGCTCAACCAGGCAGCACTAAGGTTGTTTCCCCAGGGGATACCCAGGAGAAACACCCTCCTGCTCCAAGGATTGGGGTCCCACTCATCCCTGTCCCTATGCCACCCCAGAGACCCACCTGGAAGGTGACACGGGACTTCTCCAGCAGGTAGGTTATGATGGTGGCCCCTGTGACACGCTCTTGGCTGAAGCCAATCTCTATGTACTTGCCAAAGCGACTGCTGTTGTCGTTCCTGGTTGTCTTTGCGTTCCCAAAGGCCTGGCAGGGAAGGAGAGCAGGAGCTTTTAGCTGGCCCCAGACCTCCAGGTGCCCTGGAGTAGTTCAGTCCCTGTCACCCATATTACAGGGGGAACAGTCACAACATCACACCAGGGTCTCAGGCCGTGAGGAGCACAGGGAGCCTGCAGGGACATCCCAGCCATCCCTGTGCCGAGCGGGGGGACCCAGGGGGACCCACCTCCATGATGGCGCTGGAGGCCAGCACCTTCTCCTCCATGCTGGAGTCACGTAGGCAGCCCCTAGACATGGTCAAGTACCTCAAGGCATACTTGGCTGACATGGTCTTCCCTGCACCCGACTCCCCACTGATGATGAGGGACTGGTTCTTCCCAAACCTGCCGGAGAGGGACACCAGCTGGGGACAGCCTGGGTCTCAACAGGACCGCTCTCCACTGGGACCACAGCCCAGAGAGGGTTTCCACCCTTCTCCACTGCAAGCCCGAGGCTGCTCCATGTGATGTTCTCACCTCACCATCTGCCTGTACGCCTCCTCTGCCAAGGCAAAGATGTGGGGATCCAGGTCCCCTGTCTCGTGGCCGCTGTAGGTGGAAATCACATTCTCCTCGTAGATGGGCAACGGCTTGTAGGGGTTGATAGCGATGAGGATGATACCTGGAGGAAGAGGGCAGGGGCAGAAGGGGCACCTGTCCCAGGGAGCTGTGAGGAAGGGGACCAGGACGGGGAGCAGGAGGGGGTGCACGGGGCTCACCGCAGTAGGTGTAGATGGCCTTGGCCTCCAGGAAGCGCTGGCGGAGCGAGTGCAGCACGGCTGGCTCGTGCAGGTAGCTCAGGGCCACCAGGTCATTGGCACCCGAGAGGCAGTCGGGGTTGCAGAGAGGTGGCAGCTGGAACTCGATGGGGTGGGCCAGTGCCTGTGGGGATGGACGGGGAGCAGAAGCACTGAGCGGGGTCAGGCAGCTGCGCAAAGGCAGCGTGGGTCTGTGGGGAGCGGTACAGCGGGAGGGATGCTGTCTGCAGGCCATGCTTGGGATGGGCATCACCAGGAATCACAGCTCAGCCAGCAAGCTGAGCTGGAGGCCTTTTGGGAAGTGAGGAGCAGGCAGTGAGGACCAGCTCACTGGGCAGTCACGGGGGATGGGGTACAATGACCCAGACACGGCCACAGAGGTCTGGGCTACTGCTCAGACACCAGATGGGACACATCCAGGCAATGCTGGAGCCTCTCCACACCCTGCTGAGGAGCCCAGGCTTGTTTGGAGGTACAGAGGTGGACTCTCTCCCATCTGGGGATGCCCAACCACATGGCAAGCACAGGAGGGATCTGCAGGTCTGCCCAGCTCCAGCCTTACCGAGCCATCTCCCAGGCGGAGATGGAGAACCAGGTCTCCTTCCTTGTAGCTTCTGGTTATTTCTGCCACCCTCCAGACTTCGACAGTGTCAGGGATCCACACCCGGGCACCCTGCAGGGTCACAGGAGGGAAGGGACCCCTGCAGAGAGCCATGGCCAAGAGACATCTGGCCAAGAGACATCTGGCCACCAGCCTCTCAGCCAAGTATGCCAGCCCTCCCCAGAGCCATCACTTCAGGCAGTCAGCCCGGTGCTCAGCATCACAAGCCAAGCCATGGGACCCAGCCCCCTGCTACCTGCCCCCAGCCTCGTGGCTCCTATCCAGCTGCTCTCCAGATGTGCAGGAAGGTGTTCTGCTGGAGCCCCACTTCTCCCCAGCTCTGCTGCCCACTCCAGTGAGGTCAGCACCTCTCCTGCCCCCAGGGCTGTCTCTACCCCACCCCAAGGACATGATCACACCAGCTGCTGCTGTTGGGAAGGGTTCTGGAAACAGAAGAGGCTGAGCATGTGCCAGGGGAGGTTTAGGTTGGAGCTGAGGAACAATTTCTTCCCCTCCAGAGCTGTCCAGACCTGGCCCAGGCTGCCCAGGGCAGGGGGGGAGCCCCCGTGACCCCTGGAGGGGTTTCCAAGCCCCCCATGGAGCTGTGGTGCTGAGGGACATGGTTCCAATCCAAACAGTTCTCTGGGCACTGCTGAACGCCAGGCGTGCTGGGGATGCAGCCGTGCGTTTGCCCGGGCAGGGATTCCAGGCCTGCAGACAGATACAAGCAGCACAAACACCCTCCTGACCCCTGAGCAGATCCCGACACCATTGCCAGCTCTGCAGACCCAGCTGCATCCAGAGCAATAAGAAAAATGACCCCGTGCCCTTTTCACCCCAAAACGTGCAGCTCCCTGGGGCCAGGCGCAGTGGGCAGACTGGTGCAAGGGTCCAGCTGGCACCCATGGGACCAGTTCTCCCTGCCTGCTGGAGGCTGCTGCCTCAGTTTCCCCTCTGCAGACAACTCCTGCTGATGAAGGGGGAGCTCTGCAGCAAGGAGAGCCCTGGCTTCCCTCTGTACCCCGACCTCAGTGTTAACACGTCCCTCATGCTCCTCTCTAGAGCCACCCCGCAGGGAGCAGATCCCACGCTCAGCACAACACCCCAGGGGTAGAAAGGCAACAACCGGGCCAAAAAAAAACCCAACTCAAAACCCTGCTGCAGGCACCCGACCCACTGGCGAGAGGGGGAATACCTGTCCCCAAGGGTACCTGTCCACGGGGTGACCTGTGCTCCCAGGCTGGGGACCCGCAGCTACTGCTGCCCCCAGCCCTGCCCCGAGCTGTCAGACACCACCTTGGCAGCTTCTGCCAGGCTGCAGGGATCAGGGGCTGCTGCCAGGAGGCCAGTGCCTCCCACTGCTCCCAGCCAGCTGAGAGGAGACCCTACTGCAAGCTTAAAAGGAGCAGGAGGGGGGATCCAATGGCTGCAGCTTTGTTCTCAGGCTGAGCTAGGAGGGTAGATCTGTGTCCCCAAACTCCAGGAGCTGTGGCAGTGACAGGGCTCTCACACAGCCCCCTCCCACCCCAGCAGGCTGGGGCCAGCCTCTTCCTAGAAACCAAGGCCTGGAAAACCATCCTGGTTTTTCGCTGATTTTGCAGATCCAGGGAACTTGGCTCGCAGGGAATGTTTCCAGGTCTGCCATGTGCAAGGCACACGTGTTAACGCTTCATCAAAGTGGATCAAACAAGCACCGAAACGGCTGGAAGTCTGAGGAGGGGGAAGGAAGGGGCCGAACTTTGGGTTCACATCCAAGGAGACTTCACATCCGAAGACCGAGTGTCTGAGTGCGGCTGAAAAGCAGGGGGCAGAAAGGGGCTCAGGCTGCAGGGGCCGCTCGGCAGAGGCAAGGGGAAGCCATTGTCTTTTCTGAGCAGTAACCACTGGAGGGAGTGAAAATTGCACGACGTGCAGCTTCCCAGCAAGGCACGAAGGGATCCCAGTCCCAAACCACGTCTGTCCAAAAGAAAGAGCATCCCCGCCAGCGTGCCCAGCTCGCCCCTCGGCCGCTGCCCAGCTCTCCTCCGAGGGAGCTGCCACAGCCGAAGGCCACCTCAGGGCTCCACGGGGCACTTGGCCAAGTCAATGGTGCCGCCTCCTCAGCCACAGGGCTGGAAGGGGGCAGCCCACGATGCCTTAAGCACAGAGACCCTCCCCACTTCGCCCAGGTTGGAGCCTCAGCACCAACCCGACGCAGGACGCTGCACCCCTGACCTCTGCAGAGCTCCCCGCTCCCTCCGGTCCCGCGGGCCAACAAACACCCGGGGACAGGGGACCACGGGCAGGGGCTGCCCTGCGCCCTCCGGATCATTTCTGACACGCAACAGCAAAGGTGCGGAGCAAGAGCCAGCCCTGATTCCTGCTCGCAGCAGGAGCATCCTCGCCAGGCAGAGCTGGACCACGGCAGGGAGAGGAGGACGTGGGCCAGGATCCAGAGGAGGAGAGCAGCCAGACCAGCTGGGCAAGAAGCAGGACAGACAGGTGCCCAGGCAGCACCGGGTCCTTCCCTGCACCTCTGACAAGAACCCCACGAGGTGCTGCCAGGGAGCCCCGCGAGCAGCCTGGTTGGGGTGCAGCACCCACGCAGGGCAGGCAGCCCACGGCCGATCCCACAGCACCCCCAGCACCCCACCAAGCCAGGCGCCAGCAGAGGGGGGTGACCTCGGGGACACCCAGGTCACAGCCACCGCAGCACCCCGGGGCGCTGAGTCCCCGAGGGAGGCACAAGACCCCTCCAGAGCTGCCGCAAGCACCCCACACCTATGGGCGGGGGTCCCCCTCCCCCAGAGACTCCCCCCGGCCTCCTCACCTGCGCGTAC
>VWZY01007424.1:0-12665 GCA_013399075.1 Chloroceryle aenea | reverse complement strand
AAAACAAGTCATCATTCTGGACTCTGTAAAGTGACTATCAGTAAATTATAAGTGTTTGTCCTTGTCTTTCTGACAAGATTAAATGACTTAGGTTTTATGCTCTATATATCTCTTGGCACCTTTGGTGACTGTGGTTTACCATCCCCAGTAGCTCTACTGTCCCCGTAAGTTACAGTTACACCTGTGGCAGAGAAGAATGGGACTCTCCCATCTGAAAAGACAGAAGTTGGCTTCTTTCTTTCACTTTGTTATTCTGTATAAGCAGTTTCAAATTTTCTTTTATGCCCTGGGGACTGGACATCTTTAAGTACCATCTGGAAAGCAGGGTCAGATTAAAGTATTTTTTGTTTTTTTTTTTTTCCTATTAATATAATAATGTCTTCTTACTCTAAACACAGAAATACTCAAGACTTAGCAGTGCACTGTGTCATCAAACATTACTACAGAGAGACACAAAGCCACTGCATTGTGGCACCTTTGTGTCAACAGGTAATGATGCATCATCTTTGCCAGTTGTAATATACATAGTCTAATGATACTTATGCAACATCACTTGACTTCCACTCTTCCACTCCAAGCCCAGCTGCAAGTCAGTGAGAGATTCACCCCACTTCACATCCCTATGATGGTTAGAGAGATACCATCTTTCCTCTCAGTCCTACCAGCAAAGGTATTTAAAATCTTTCTTTTCTGTGATAATTAGTGCTGTTGTGAACCTCCACTCCTTCAAATTTAGTTATTTGAGGACCGATAAGGGAAAAAGTATGCCAGCAACTCTTTTACAGAAAGTTGTTCCTATTTTCACTTCAGAGCACCCAGATCACAAGTGTGTTAATTTTCAGTTTGATCCTTCCAGCTGCTGTTCTCAGTCCTCCACGGCCAACCTTGCAGTTTTTGCCTTAAACAATAAAAAAGAACAACACTAACTGTGAAAAAAAAATTAAGGGAAATGAAAATGTAGTTTTAAAATCAACAGAGTATAAAGTCAAAAAGAAATTTTCACCTGGAAAGGGAATAGACAGTCTTGGGAGTTGCGATTATAGATCATACATCTAATGGCTGATAAAATGTCTACACACCCTGATTGTGTAAAATTCGAAAGGGTTGCATTATTTATCTATTTTAAGAATTAATAAGAAGCATGTGAATTACACTACTATATCTGTGAAATAAACCCTTTATTTCTTCCCTCCTTCCCCAAGCCACGCTTTAGAAAAAAGAGCTTATGGGATTGTTTTTCATCTGAATGAGAAATATCTGTATGTGGTTCCCTTCTTTTTATCTAGCTGCAAGGCAAAGAACTTTTTTCTCCCATTCATGAACAGCTCTAGATGGGAGGCTGGTCACTGACAGAAGTGGAAGGAGACTTACTGTGAGGATTACAGTTAGATGTGCATTAATGCATGTACGGTACGGTCATCACAAGGAGACTGGTTGCTGGAGGAAATTTACCCTGTTTTTTACTCTAACCTGATGTAATTTTAGGGGGAACATATTTCTTCCATTATTTTCTTTTGCATAAGATAAATTTACAAAAAATTTGTTGAAATATGAATTTTTGGATGACAAGTCCTTGCCTTTAGGCAAAGAAAGATTTACAGACAGATAACTAGACAGACACAATTGTTTTATTTTGGTAACACAGTTCAAGTGATTTGGTTTTAATGTGAAACTATTTTTTACTTTCAAAGTGCCTTTCACTCAAACATCTTAGAATTAATTTAATTCAGGTTCTACTTGGTTTTATGAGATGTGGGGTTTTTTCATAAAATTTGTACATGGGAAAATCTAGTCAAAATCAGTGAGAAATTCTGATTTTCATCATCGCTAGTAATCATGTAATGCAAACCTGAAAATTTGAAACAGACTTTAAGAGACTGTATACTTGAAAAATGTGGTGCAACAGGTCTTTGCAGTTGTAGTGCATTTTAAACACAAATTCTCTTTTCTCTCCATGCCAGCTCCCATTGCTAATTCAAACAGGTACTGGACTTTCTTAAAGTCTTCAGGAATATACGCAGAAAATTGAGATAAAAAAAAACAAACCATACACAAAACCCAGAATCAGTACAGTTGTCAGTTTAGCTGGTGAATTGTATGAAGAAGTTGCTACCAAAGATGAGCACCAAAGATGTGCAAAATTGTATGCAAACAAACCTTTCTATCTCATGTTTCATTACTATGTGTAGCAGTAATAAACTTCTACTGTGTGTGTAAGTCGTTGATGTAGCATCACAAGATTGCCACTAGAATTAATGACTCTTAATATTCTTCAGAAAACATTACTTTTCAATTAAATGTATTTTACATTTCTGTAGTGGTTCGACTTAATTTGGTGAACTGTTCTGACAGAGGGCACTTTGCTGAAGTCAGGCTTTTGAGGAGGTGGAAATTAAGAAGGATTTAAACAGATTATATGGGCATACATAGTTAATTTTCTGTACAAAAAGTTTTCAAATTAGAATAGGCATCTAGACAGAGTTGAAGGAATGCATATAATACACTTCTAGTCATATGCTACATGAAAATCTGTCTCAATAGCCCTTCAGCTTTAGTTTCACTCTTGCTGGTTGGTGGCATGAGGAGCTCAAGTGAGCCTACAGCCTCACAGTCTAAAGGTGAAATCCTGGCTGACACCGATAAACTTGGTTTGCGAGTGCAAGTGAATTCCTGCATGAAAAGCAGAACACAACAGATGTTGCTGAGTTTATGTGAGAGTCTAGCTGCAGTAGGACTTCACAGCAAAGCAATAATGTTGTGAGTAATCTGGTGAAGAGTTATGAAGTGTGAAGGATCAATAACAAGAGCTATTAATTTCCACTCTCACATCAGATCCCAAGTCTGTGATTATATTTAATTTAAAAAAACATATTTACAAGTAAACCAGAAAGGACAGTAAATATATATATATATTTCTATATAGATTGCAAAAAGCTATTCCTAAGCCTGAATGTTTATCAAAACTCAGAGGGCAACCCTTTACAGCAGGCTAGGAAAATAGCTTAATTTGGAACACAATGAGTTTATCGTGTGTCCATAGGTGGTTACACTCACTAGATTGTGGTTTTGTGTTAACAGAAATAAATTCTATATTGTTCCTCTAGACCGAATTTTTCTTTTCCCTCTCAGCTCAATGGCCTAATGACTCGAGCACACTGGATGCATATTTTGGAATTCTTAAAATAAGGATTTTTTCTCTAACCAGAATTCCTTTTTCTTCCTTCTTCTTCCAGCTAATGTTGCAGTTTTTAAAAAACAACTGATGAATGGTTTAGGTGGAGAAGTGTAATGGCTTTGGTAATGTATACATTTGAAAACCAATTGCATTCCATTAAAAAAACACAGGCCTTTTGTGAGCATTTAGTACAAACAACTAACTTTGTAATGGGCAATAAAATGTACTTTTCACTAGCATTCTCCTTGTATATGGATTTTTTTTTTTTCTACATTTGTTTTCTTATAATCACATTCTCTAAGCTGTTCCTGTCCTTGTAAGGTACACAGGTATCTGCATGAAATCAGCATTTACTCAGAGATGTCCAGCATATTAGTGAGTCAGATAGATGCCTAAGGAAATCTAAGAATTTTGATCACTGCATCATAAATGGATTGTTTAATGAAATAACTACAATCCTGTGAATTTCCCTTTCCCATTCACCTGTTGGATAGAGGATTCCTCATTATCTTTCTATAATCTCTGTGAGACTGCGTTTTGTCAAGAAAACTGATATTACAAATTAAAGAGATGGTCTCAACTAAAAGAAAATATGAAAACAGGAAAAAAAAATGTTACAGAAGGAAGCACACTCAAAGTTGTCCCCTGGTGGTAGAACATCTTAATGTCTTTAGCATACATTAACTACCAAGGGTACTACCAAACTACACTTTCACAATCTTCTGCTTCACCTAAATGTATTGACTGCTTTCCCAAAGTGGTGCATTTGATTAATTGTGTATATAATGATATAAGGTCACATTGATACATTCTTTTGCTATATATTTGGAATGTAGGTAATAACATTTTAAAAATGTAAATAATTTACAAGTTTAAAATAAACAGCCACTAACAATATCAGAAATTGTTTCAGAAATTAATATCAAAAAGAGTGGAAGGATGCAGGCTGAACTTTAGAATTGTTGTGTTCTCATAATCCTCTCAATTTTCCAGTTCTGCTAAGGAATCCTATAATTAAACAGAACAGGACCAATTTCATGTATTCTGCATGAATAAATACAAAATTGCTTTTACTGTTCAGGAAAGAATACTCAGGCATAGGGCCTATTGCATAATTTGTCACTTCCTCAGGGTTTTTTCCCCTGTTCATCAGCAGAGCCCAGTTCTTGTGCATATTGAAGTATGCTGCAGGGAGTATCTGTTTTCACAGAGTTCAGTTTGAGTGTGTTGTTCAAGATTTACCTTCCTTATATTATTGTGAATAGATTCTTGATAACTGCTTAAGATGGTTTCTTGAACATATTCCTGCTTTTTTATTACTTCTTTGGAGGATGCATGTATTTTATAAATGATAATCAAAGGAATTTATGTCAGAGCATCCTGGTCAAGAGAAAAAATAACTTTGTGTTTTGGGTTTTTTTTTTCTGTGATACAACACAAAGTCTCTCTGTAAATATTTATTTATCTTCTATTTTCTTCAGCACTCCATCACTTCAGCTGATGCTTTTTATTATTTCTTCTGTATTGGAATAGAGGCTGAAGCAGTACAATGGTCTTAGTCCACCTGCTTTTCAGTAAAGTTATGTTGGATTACAGAAAAACCTGTATCAATCCCATTTAAATCACTTATGTCATTTCCTGTATCCTGAAGATGAAATGTTACATTTCAGTTTAAAAAGTAATGGTTTCCTTCAGGTTTGAGCAAGTGCACTGTGGACAACTGTTGCCTTTCAATTTCTACAGTGGTATTTATTTCCCCAGGTCAACAAGCTTATACAAAGGGCCCAATGTAAATTTAGATTTTATGCCTGTGGCTGGGAAAAATCTACCAGCGCAGAGATGTCATTGCAGATCAGCAGTTTACTTTATCTTCTGTCATTCAGTGCTGCAGAACAAGTGCTTCACGTAATGTGAGGAATGAATCAGCAGCTGCTTTTGCTGAGTTGTTTGAGGATAGCAATTCCTGCAAAAACTCTTTTGCAAGGTTTTGGTAATAATTCACCAAAGTCTGTAAGGTTAAGGGCATAGAGGATTGAAGAGCAGTGTAGATGTGGATACCCTCTGTTTTTTACCTGTGTTGATTGTAATTTAGTAGACCTATCTATGCTCTTAAATGAAATAGCTATGTCTACTGAAGCCATCCAGAACATCTGCTGTAATGAACAGATCTGAACAGATAAAAATGGATTAATTAAGAGCTATCTTTGTGTTTACAAATAACTTAATCAAGAAGAGTCATGCCTTCTGCAATTACTTTTGCCCCACTCTTAATAATGTGTTAATATTAACTGCAGTGACCAAAGTGGCAGTATCTTCAAAAGCTTCTGGGCTTGTGGAGAACATCTTAACCTATGTGTAGAAAATGAAAAGGTTTTAATATCTCTAAAAAAAAAAGGCCTTGATGTGCCCATAGAAGATGGACACGTATGAACAGTAACAGAGATATGGGCTCTATGCTTCCTAGTCTCATTATGCTCTGCATTCTATTTGTTTTTAAAAATTTTTGCATGGGATACTTGCCATGTTCTACCAAAATAGTCAGATAGTTAGCAAACTACAACATTTGCAAGTTGGCAGATGCCAACCTGTTTGCACCACTTTTATTCTACCCACTGGTTTTATCTTGGCTCATAAATTGTTGCTCCTATCCAAACTGGTGGTGGTAATTCAAAACAGCTACTAAAAAGCATATTTATTTAAATGCGTCTGCATTTACTTAGTGGCCATAGTTAGACTTGGTGAGCAACCTCCCCGTCAATTAAAAACTCCACGCTTATTTGAAAATTATTGTAGAAACATTACTGTTAGAGACAGAAGATATACCACTTTCTACAGAAGTGTCAGTGTTGCCCTTTTCTTAGTTACAGCCTCATGAACTAGTACAACTTTGAGTATACCAGTAGGTTATATTTTTGAATAAAAATAGATTCAATTATATTTAATATGAAAAAACATCCTAGGAAAAAAAAAAAGGATTAAAATTAGAACTTTTTCCTCACCATATATTATATTAGTAAAATACTTCTGGTAGTACATCCATATTTAAAATTCATATATGAAGTCAGACATTATATCCTAGAAGCAAAACACAACAAGCAAAGTGTGGATAATAAAACTTATCTGCAATCTCCTTGAACACAGCTGAATGGGTGCCTAAAAAACTTTGCTGACTACAGGAGATTACTTAGTTATCATTGTATTATGGAAGACTACAATATAATTGTGTAAATCTCTCCTTCATTTATTAGTCCTTCTTCTTTCTCAGAGGGTCATAAAGATGCACTTTTTCACAGGTTAAGTGTTGAAGTGCACCAGAGACATAATATTTTGTTAACTTTGAAACTGTGAAATACCTAATATGTTAGTCCCACATTTTTGACCTGTCCTTTTAGCGTTTGTGCTCTATTTTACGGTTATTTGTCAGGCTTGAAGTTTGTGGGTCATTACATTTCTAAAGCACTGGATGACTGCTATATGACCTTTGAAAGCCATACCCTAAACCCACTTAGGCAGTGGCTGCTTCTAAAATTTGATTTTACATGACTTTTCAGACCTAATGTTGTATTTGTACCACTGATTTAAAGTTTGTAATTTGTAGCTTGAATGTCAGAAATGTTCAGAATTGCCATGGTTCTGTCCGCAACCCGCAGAAGTGGAAATTTTAACACTGTCTTCCTGTGCAACTGAGCTTGTAGAAACTCTTTCCAGACCACTCCTTCATGCTGTTAGATACACCTAAAAGAAAAGTCTATGTATTTACAGAGCCACTTAGCACTTTGAAATACTTACGCTGCTCTGACATATAATACACAGAAGCTGATGTCTGATGTGCTGTTATTAAAAGGGAAACTTCAAAGCTTAACCTTGAATAACTGAAGCTTGCCTGAGTCACTGAAATAATAGCGAAGGTCACTGAAACTGAAGTAGAATAGTATGGTGAAGTGGGGTGCAGATCTGCACCCCTCTTGAAAACATGATCACTTTTACCACTTGTGTTCGCATTCATAGTTGAAGCTGGTGCACTGGTCAGCTGAATTCCTTAAACATAGAGGAACACATGTTGCCTCCTCCAAAATGTTNGTAGTTGTTGGAGAGACGGCTGCTGAATGAACATGACAAAATAAATAATTTTTAAAAAGCATCTTTCATTCCCCCAGTTGCTTCCTGGTATGAAATTTTCCTGTTCCGGCAGGTAAGACTCTCAACGTCAGAGTTGGCAGATTCTGTCTGCAAAATTGTTGAATGGTACTATGACAATACCATGAACACTGACTTGTCCTTGGCCAGGACAGAACAGAGAATACTAGCCAGAATTCATGACTTTCACACCCTGGAGTTATGGGTATTTCAGACACTACCGCCTCATACTCTACAGCAAAAAACTGTTTTCTTTGCCCAGACCACCTGTCTATGCTGTGTCTGCTTTTGTCACACAACCCGCTTGTCATTTTCACTATGGAAAAAAGTTCCACTGATAGCTCTGGGACTTCGATCTTTGTTTTCTCATCATATATCCATTGTGTCAGTGCAATAAGGTAAGTGAATAATGTTTTCTGTGGTTTGTTTTGTGGGTTTTGGGAAAAAAAAAAAGAAAAGAAAAATGAATAATTAAAAAGAAAAAGAAGATTGTACTCCCCTTTAAGGAAAAATCCCAAAATTTTGAAATTCTGAATTTTCCTCCCCATCTTGGGGNCTTGTGTTCGCATTCATAGTTGAAGCTGGTGCACTGGTCAGCTGAATTCCTTAAACATAGAGGAACACATGTTGCCTCCTCCAAAATGTTTGACATACTTTTCAAATCAAGACGCATCACAACAAAATTGCAGGGACATAAAAAGGTTGTGGGGAAAATAATAAAATTTGGAGTTGATAGCAGGTAATAAGGTGACAGATATAAATTTCATGGAAATTAATTACTATTGCTTTCCTCAGGTGCAAAATCAAAATATGATTCGTAAATGAGGGAGGTGATCTCTCAAATGTTAAGAGCTAAAAGCCAACAATTATTTATTAGTATTTTAATGATATTTTTTAATTTACTATTTAATTATATATTNCACAACCCGCTTGTCATTTTCACTATGGAAAAAAGTTCCACTGATAGCTCTGGGACTTCGATCTTTGTTTTCTCATCATATATCCATTGTGTCAGTGCAATAAGGTAAGTGAATAATGTTTTCTGTGGTTTGTTTTGTGGGTTTTGGGAAAAAAAAAAAGAAAAGAAAAATGAATAATTAAAAAGAAAAAGAAGATTGTACTCCCCTTTAAGGAAAAATCCCAAAATTTTGAAATTCTGAATTTTCCTCCCCATCTTGGGGAATGCCCTGAAGACCAGTTGTGTGAAGGCCTGGGAATTTTCCATTTTCTATACTCTGTCTGCTATCAATCTCCCAGGAAGTTTGCTGCAGCATCAGACCTCTGTGATTTCCAATAGAATTTGTTAACTGGTATGATCTCAGCAAACACTTTTGTTTCTCCAGACTGGTAAATAACTGGAAAATAGTATCTGGAACTGGTCTTTATCACTGTGAGTGATAGACTTGTAGGGATAGAAAGACAGCTTCTGCAAAATTCTCTTACTCTTCATTATATAGACCAGAGTCCAGGCTTTCACTGTGTGTACTTAAAACCACCCTAATATCAAAGTATCCAGAATCAAAATAGTTTTTCTCACGTCTGATTCCTGAGACTGGTTTGTTTTGGGTTTTTTTTTTGGTTAATAAATGTTTGCAAAACAGATCTCTGGAACTCTGGAATGTCTCTCCAGATGATCAGTTTACATGGAGGTAGAAGTCTGTATGACAGCCTCTTGCTGAGCAGTCAGTGAGGCAGGGATTGGATTGGCTATGCAGAGTTCCTTCTTTTTTCTGACAGGCCAATGAAAGCCCAGGTGCCTAGGGATGATCCCCATTCAGCACAGAATACTTCTGTTAGAGAAGCTCATGATGGAAACATGCATGGATGGAATCACAGAGAGGAATTTTATTATTTTAGTTTGGTAAATTTCTTACTAGATTTACATTGAAAATAAACCCTGATGAGGAATTTTCTTATCCTTGGATATCAGAGTTCTGAGAAGCAGAACAATCATGCATTCCTCACAACAGCCAATATCAAGTATTTCAAAAGAATATGGAAAAATCACCTCCAGGCATCTCTGGAACAAAAAGGTTCAAACTGTTTTCCTCTGGAATGTTTATTCACCATTTGTCAGTAGCTTCGCTAGGACAACTGCATTGTACATTAAAAATTTGCTTTAAGAGGACCTTTTCATAGCTGCCTGTTGCTGTTTGTAGATTTTTATGTATCACAATAGTTCACAAAGTCACAAAGTCATTAGAAAATCAAATTAGATAAAAATATATCTATAAATTTTCATTACAGTTTATTCAGTTCCCTGCCATAAAAAGGAACCCTTGTAATGTAGTTTACCTGAGTTATACATGATGCCTATGATTGTATTTTATTCAACCTACTCTTAATGATAATTAAGTTTGATCTAACTAAAAGTAGATTATTGGTATCCAGTTTAAAGTAAGATTATCAGTTATTTGTTAAGGCACTTCAAACTTTTCATGCCATCTATATCCAATGAGGTATTTCATTGGTCCTGTTTAATCCCTTGGTGTGTCTGATTAACATTTTGTGAATTAGACACTTGGCTCAATATGCTTTCATTTATATTACAGAGAGGGAAAAAAATGTAACTCAGAGAAAGGCCTAGATAAAAATAAAACATCTTCCTCAGTTTTCAGGGGATGGCAAGAAGTTTAAAAGAATAACCCACATACATTTATGTTTAATTTGCATATTTCATTATGTTTGAATTTTGGGTACATATTTGTGATTCTGGAATTAGATATGCACTGTACTATTAAAGCATGGGATGCAGTATTAAAGAATCTTTATCTAATTTCTCTTTGT
The DNA here is from genome assembly GCA_013399075.1 of Chloroceryle aenea. Taxonomy (NCBI): domain Eukaryota; kingdom Metazoa; phylum Chordata; class Aves; order Coraciiformes; family Cerylidae; genus Chloroceryle; species Chloroceryle aenea. The sequence goes on along the minus strand of VWZY01007424.1, from coordinate 2,566 downwards.
TAACTTGAAGGGAAAAGAAAGTTATGAAGGAGTAAAATGTTCTCAGTCTAGATTCTGTAATAATCCAGCAATATTTGTTTGTGGCCACTGTAAAACTGATGTTTTTAAGTTCTGAAGGAAAAAATAATTACAGAAGCCAAACTTTTAAAACAACTATTATGGTGTGGGGTTGTTTTTTTGGTGGTTTTTTTTTGGTTGGTTGGTTTGGTTTCCTGAAATAATGACCCCTGGTATGCACAGAACAACAAAAATGGCTTTTATACTTTAATCTAAAGAGAATAGTCTGTGCAGGCTAAGCATGAGATGAATTAACACAGCTCTTTGTAGGGAAGCTTGCATTATACCTTGCTGCCATACCTGCAGATAGAAAACTATTGTTTTGGTTGGTAAGGGTAGCAATCACATGTCTTCCATACAACCAAAAAGTAAACTAGCACAATAAATAAAAATAAATGGGTTGAAGGGCTGAAAAAATGTTTCATCCAGTCATACTGCTTATGAAAGCTGACAATTTGTAATGTGTGTTGGCAGCAGAAAGGTGTAATTACTTCTCTGTTGATGCTGGGTTGTGGCACTGCTCAGTCCGCAGGGAGTCTGGGAGCAGTGAGGCTGGGGGATCTGGGGGCTCCCGTCCTATCTGTACTCTTCTGGCTGCTGCCAACAGCTACGAAGAAGATGAGGCACCATGGAACATGTATTACAGAATAAATGGGATTCTCCTATTTATATACAGAACTCCTGAGGCACTGCCCACAAGACTCAAAGAATCAAGGGCAGGGAGGAGAAGGCACCTACCAAATGCCATTCATACCTTCAATGATAACTGCAGCACTGGAATCATCTGTACCATTGCTATAGTACTAGAGTTTTATTTTCCAGGTTAAATTTCATAGTATTGTCATATCACAGGGACTAGAGTTTCAGAAGCTTTAACTATTTTTTTAAACAACATGGTTTTCTCCATTTGCTTCTAGATCACAGAAAGAGTAAGCTTGCAAATCTTTTCATAAGGCAATTACATGCAGACAAAGATTAGATCTTATGGCACAATAGATTTTTGTTATATTATTCAGTATCTTTTTGATATCCCACTGTCACTGGATAAAAGCTCTGAATAGTAATGTGACAAGTCTATTCAGGAGACAATACAAGATTACTTAATTGTGCTCACTTGTATTCTACACAAACCCTGTACTTAATTTTCCTGTCTGTTTTGAAAAAGTGGAAAGAAAATACCATTTTGATTCAACAGTGCTTTTAGTGCTTTATCTGTGAAATCTGCATTTGTAGAATGAAAATGTTGGGATAGTCAATCACTTAATATTTTCCCATACGGTGAAAATCTTATCATCTCCTGATTCAAAATGTCAATCTTAATATAGAAATGAACTTTTTCTTATTAAAAAAAGCAAAAGAATAGAGCAAAACACATACCATAAAAGGGAGGCTGTGCTATTTTCAATATGTGGATTCTGTAACTTCATTTTTTTTCCCAATGTCTGGAGAGATATATTGAGGAGTATAGTTTCTTGATGTAGTTTGTTTTGAGATTGTCATTACGTAAGTAGTAACACTTTGATATTTTTCCTTAATAAAATGATGTGTGTGAAAGGGCTAATTTTCATTCTTTCCAGATTTGAGAGGGAGTTTAAGGTAGAAATGTGATGGTTTGATTTGCAGGTGGCCACACTGTATGTTGACAGCACTTCCTGGATTCCAGTGTATATCCCTATGGATGTGAAAAAAGTTCACAAGATCATGCAGGGATGGAAAACTGCCATAAGTTAACTTCCATCCTGGTTTGAATTAGAACAGAACTAATTCTGTGAAGTGATTTCACTTTTCAGCTGTCTTATCTAACTAACTGCTCTTTCTGCAGTTAACAGCAGATTTTCAGTGTTTGTTTCTGACAGTGATAACTCTCGATGTTTAGAGTTAGTACCGGGGATTGGTGTGCAAAAAAACCCAACATATTAATATAATCCTTTATATATGTAAATGTATAGGTATTCTCAAGCATACACATATATAAAAATGTGTGTATTTTCATATATAAGCACTTCCTGGTACAAAGACAATGGACAGCTGATAATAAGGTGCTCTGAAACCACACAGGTATGAAAGCACATGGAGGTATCATAGAACCATAGAAGGTTTTGGACTGGAAAAGACCTTTAAAGATCATGTAGTCTAACCCTCCTGCCACAGGCAGGGACATCTTTGACTAGGCCAGGTTGCTCAGAGCTCTGTCCAGTGATGGAAGATCCACAATGTCTCTGGGTAGCCTGTTTCAGTGCCTCACCACCATCATCATCATAAAAAAAGAATCTTCCTTATGTCTAACCTAAATCTATCCTCTTTCAATTTAAAACCATTGCTCCTTGTCCTGTCATTACGAGTCCTTCTAAAATGCTGTACTTATACTACTGATTTGCATTGAAATCAGCAATTTCCCTGTTCACGTCCTTTGTGGGGATTCTTGCCCCATACTAAACGAAAAGCTTCACATTAAGGCTCTTATGGTCTTACAACTGTCATCATTTATGGCTGGACTGGTCACTAGATG
>VWZY01007423.1:0-22894 GCA_013399075.1 Chloroceryle aenea | reverse complement strand
CTAAGTAAAGCTGGTGTAACACATTTAGCAAACAGAAAAGATGAGTCTTCAAACTGCGTTTGTGTCTTTAGTTTTCACAGAGCTGACTACTGCACTGAACTGACATGTATGTTCAAATTTTACTTGAAACAAAATTCTACCGAGGTCTCGCTTGGGATATTGTGAAAGAAGCCTGGGCTATTGATAGAAATACTTTTCCTTCAGACATGGAGTAACTTCCTCTCTGATTTTGTCAGCCCAGTGTTGTGGCTACAACAAAGAGCATCCAAGCACTTCAGCCATGAGGTGTGTTGGCCAAACCAGGGAATCCCAGTGCTTTAAAGACCTCCTCCCTGACACCACTCTGGAATAACATGTAACCACAGAGCCAAGTGCGTGCACAAGCTACTGCCCAGTCCCTGCTCCTGCTGCTGCAGGACTACTTAGGTCAGTGCCACTCCCAAACCTGGGAGGCCCTTCTGCACTTGCATCCTGATGTTTCCATGAAGGAAAATTCCAAAGCTCTCCAGCCAGTTATTTCAGTGTTTCTATATACCACTGTTAGAAAAATATTTAATCCCTGTCTCCCTTTAGAGACATAATTTAAATCCATTTCTGCTTTCCTAGATTTTGTGGACATGGAGAACAATTTTTTTCCGATTTAACCTGGCTTTTTGACAGTTAAGTCACTCCTCAGTCTGCTCTTGTTAATGCCAACAGCTCTAGCTTTCTTTTATACCAAAGTACATACAATCATGTCTCACAAACAAGCTCTCTGTTCTCTATATACTCGTAAAACAAATGCCAGGATGTCCAAGTACATAGCATGAGTTATACAACAGCACACATCCAGCCTACAGTTGTCTACATTTACATTTTCTTCAAAAAAACAGCCAAACAAAAAAACTGGGAAGAAAAAGGCTGCCTAGTGGGAAAGGTTTCCCTATGAAGAAAAATTGAAGATTAAGGGGCTCACTCAACATGATAATTTAGCTCATCATCCTTGAAGATTCAATGGGAGTGAATGGTTCTTATCCCTGATATATTTTTTCACAACTTCATTTTTTATTTAGCATACTTCATACCTGAATTCAAAGGAAAAAAAAAAAAAAGTAAAAAGGGAATACTTACATGCATTATTAAATAAGATGGGGATTTAAGATGTTGAGATCCTAGTAGCATGTAATAGAAATAATATCTGGCATTCTTTGTGTTACTTTTACTTTCTGATCTATTTCCAATTACCTTCTGTTTCAAGTAGTATGTTTACAAAAGACCATTGTACAAAAAAGGCTGGTATTAAGAAAAATACATCTTTCTAAATAATGTAAACTTGAAGTTAAATACTCTAAGGGAACTAATCAAACTTTATAGCTAATGCACCACATAAATTCAATAAATATTCCAGGGGAGGAGCAGCAGTTCCAAAATTTGAGTTAGGGTAGGTGGATAATGTCTCGAAATCAGAAACTTACGGTTTCTTTGATGCTGTGCACAATCATTTGTTAAAAGATGTTCTGATGTCAGCATTTATGGAAAATGTCAGCCAACATCTTGTTGCTCACATCAAGATCATTTCTTTATATGGGAAGGAAACCCACAAATTCTTTGCTGAATAGCTTTGACAATAAGTGAGCTACATGATTTTAGTAAAACAGTATTCTGTGAGGTCATACCTTGAGCACCAGTGTTGATGTAGAACATGCAGGAACAACTGGATGGAATAATACTTACTAAAGGCATTGGAGATGTTTTAGAACTGTCAGTGAAAAATAGAATTTGTTAAACTATTTTTACATTTTGTGTATTTAACATGCATGAGCAACTGCAACAACTTTCCATCTAAAGGTCCATACTCCCGGTACTAGTATGAACAGTTGTATTATTTAAAATGTGGGTTTGGTTTGCTCAAATGCTTCCTAATTCTGGAGAATCTCACGTTAGCATTAATGTAGTTAGATCAGTTTAGGCTTGTAGAATGAAGGGGACATGCTGTTAGAGAATATTCACAAAAACCTTATTCTTGAGGTTTCCCAACACCTTGTAGGAACTCTGCTGCAGAATGAGAATCTCCACAGAGGCATTTAGCAGCTTTTTTAAACAAAAAAAGCCTCTTCCCCCTTGCCTTACTGTAAATGGGATTCCAAAATTAGCAGTAAACAGGAACTGCAACTGGCAGACTTTCACTGCAACTGCATTTTCATATTCTAAGCAACTGCACAGTGAGCCTGGGGTCCTGATGAAAATAGGATATGACCAGGTTGTTTTAAGAACTATAAATAAGAATGAAATGTATTGCATTGACACTTTTTTTTTTTTTTTCCCTGTTACTCTTAACTTGTAAGTGTCTGGTGTTATATAAATTTTGCCTCTTTTAATACGTAAGTATGAGAGAGAAAACTGCTCATCTGTTTTGGTTGCAGAGACAACCTTCCAAACACGAACAGCTGTTATTTTGTCTTGGCCTGAAAAGCTCAGCTTTGGGCTGCATGAAAGTTTTTTATTAACATCACTGTAGCATTAACCTGCAAGTAAAGTCATAGCTAAAGGTCACATTTCCAAACAGATGAGACATATGCTTAAGTGACCACTTCTGTTTGCAGGCATTATGAATCTGAATCAGACATTTGCCTGTGTAGCAAGCCAAATGAGCAAATGCTAGAAAATTCCCAGCATATATTCCTTCCTCAAACAGATTCTGAATGAAACATTAAATGTACTAACAGACGAAAATTGCTAATGCTTTATCATGTCCAGCTTTCCACGGACAGTGACTGGAATCAGCTGTGAATTAAGTTACTGCTGTTCCTATTGGTGTTCATGTCCTTCAGCGTCTACAAATGCCTAAAGGGGTTTAGGGGAGTAAGGTGCTTTGCTGCCAGGGCTGGGAAAATGGAATGGGGGAGTCCTCCGAGAGCCTTTGTTTAGAATGAAATGTTGATATGTTCAGCCTGAAGTCATCCTTCACTATTGCGTTTGCTAGTTAAGATGCTTTGTAAAGAGTCTAAACTGATGTGATAGCCTTCAATATGATACAGAAATTTGTTAAAGGTACATTTCGATGAGTGGAAGTAATTAAAGAGTCAGACTGAAGCATTAAGATTTGTGCCATGTAGGTTTCATATGGTTTTAGATAGTAAAAGGATTACTTAAAAATGAAAATGTTATTCCTATTATAGCATGTAGGAATAAATAAAGGCTGTTACTTAATAACTGCGGTTTAGAATTGTTAGAAACAGGTATTTACAAACCCTTTAGAATGATGTGGTAGCTTATTCCACTTTCTTAAAAAAAGTAAGGGGAAAAGGACAGAAGACTAGGGAAGATTATGGAAGACTCCAGGCTGGTTGGCAGAAGCATCTGTACCTTTCAATACATCTGTTCTATCTAATCCAGTAAAGATCAAATAATGGTAATAAAGAGCATGGAACACTGTTTTTCAAAAGTTTCAGTAAATAGGATTCGTCTTTTTATCTAGTGATCGTCTTTCTCCAGATTTTCATATTTCAGCTTCATCAAAAAAAGGCTGTAGAATAACTACCCATTAATTGTACACACGGTAGTAATTTTTTTCCATGAACAGTAGTAATTATATAATGTTAATAGAGGCTGTACGGTCAACAGTTTTTCCACCTGTAGCTGTACAAACAACTAGTAAATGTTGAATTCCATTTATTTAAAGAATTATTCTCCTTCCATCCCCTCGCTTCACCCTAACTTGCCTTCTTGGATAATCTAAGATTGTGCACTACAATTACAAAGGTAATTTCAACCATATTTAACAGCCATATTTTTAAGGCTCTTGGTACATTATACTACTAATGGGTTTTTATTATCATAGGTAGAAGTAATTGAATTTCCCAGTATGGTTTAGAATGAATAATAATAATAAACATATCAAAGAATAACTACATAAAAATGAACAAAAACACATTACACACACTTGATTTTTACAGCTTTGATTAAGACTTCTCCCTGCTTCTCCATTTATTTGTCCACTTAAAATTGTATGTTTTTGTAAAAAAAAAAAAGTATATATCAGTTTACTGTGGTGAAATTTGTGTCAACTGTATAAAAGTGCTTAATAAAGGACAGAAAAATAATCCTTTTGCAGTCATGATAAATTCCTCCTTTCCAACCTTCCCTCCAGCAGCACTTCAAAATATATTTCAAGCCCTAGAGAAAACATCACAGTTTTCCAGAACTATTTGATGTAATAAGAAAAAGTGGATGGCATAAGCAAAGCATGCAGTTTAACTGTGCTCTGACCAGCAAAGTGTCAGAGCAGAAGCTTGGAGGATTATCAGTAATAGGAATTGGAATTTCTACAATTGTCTCTTTGACAATGTCATTGTGGCAGTGTGGTGACCCTAATTATGTGCCTAGTTTTAAAAGCAAAAGGAATGTGTCAACAAATGACAAAATATTAGCACATACTAGTCATCTCTTGGCAGAGGTTCATTTTGTTCAGCCAAAGAGAAGTATTACATGCATCCATAATGCCATTTGTAAAGTCAACTTTCAACATGCAATACTCCTTTAAGGAACAGCTCCAACAGATCTGTCTTTTCAAGTGGCTCTGTTATTTTTTTTTGTTTTAGGAAACAAGAATAAATCTACAAGGTTTTCCAAAGAACACTTACCAGAACATCAGAAAGACATTCCACCTATTTTCCACTTACTATGGGAACTTACACTTGACTTTCTGATCACTAGGCTGGAAAATTCAGTCTTTTAGGGGAGCTTCAAGACTTACAGAAGGAAGCATCAAAAAAGTTAGTTGGGCATCTTTATCTCATAGTGGAACATAAAACATACAGTATCTAATCTCAAATAGTTTCTCAATAAATATCACCCTGCAGAGTAATAGCTGCTCAATAGCCAGCCTCTGTTTTCACATTTGAACTACCTTATATTACCAAATACTGGCAGCAAACATAGGTTTTATTAGAGTGCTTGTGCTCACAGCTAGTTCAGGGGTGATAACACTTTTAAAGCAGAGCAATTATTTTCCATCAGTCTGTGCATTCTGAAAAGCAAGCTCATTGTGTCAAATGGGCAAATGTATCTGAAAATTTGAGTCTGAAACTTTAGGAAGAGCTGAAAAGTTATAACTGCCTGTAGTAGTTGCCAGTGTGTAGCTCAGCTAGGGAAATGTGATGGTACCGTGTATTTTGTAATGCCATGCCTTATGTCTGGCTAGAGCTAAAGCATTAAACAACTGCTCCAAGGGATTGAGAAAAAGGAGAAATGTTTTTTTGTTTAACAGAGAAGTTGAACAGGCTTGGAAAGACTGGTTAGTATGTGGTGTTGAGTGCTGCGGTTTGTGACATGTTAGGTAGACCTGTACCTGCCAGCGCAGACAAGGGTGCATATCCAGAACAATGCCAGATGGAGACAAGTGGACACTGTCCTGCTGTGGCTGTTCTGCCACTCCCTGGGATACACTGTTAGGTCTGCAGCACCAGGGTGAAGTAGTGGCCAGAAAGTAAAATACCAGGATGCTTAAGCTGTGGCCTCTTATTTCACAGTTAGGTCTGTGACAAACAGTGCAACTGTGTTCTCTGTGGCCATAAAACCCAGAGCTTGTATTCCTTTCTAAACAAGGCCTGTTAATTTCAGGTATTAAAAAAAAACAAACCCGCACCCAAACTGCAAAACCCAAAACATACATATGCAACATCCCCCCCTACTCCCACCTTCCTCTTGTAAAAGCAGCCTCTCTTTCTGTTTACTGAGATGATTTTAAGCTAGCTAGTTTAGGAAATACAGGCACTTCAGCTGCAGCTTTGCTGACAAGCTTGTTGCCACAAATTCCATTGGAGATTTGGGACGCCTGCACTAAGCCTCAGCAGCCACTGGGCAAGTGATCTGTGTGAAGGCTGTAGGAACTCCAGTGGCATCTTTGGTGCAGGAGGAAGATGCAAAGGAAAGGAGTCTCACAAAAGGATTAAATTTTCATAGATTTACTTGTAGCTTCTGTGTGACACTTCAGAAGAACTAATCAATTCAGGTGCTGAGGGATTCATTTTAATTTCCCCTCCTGCCTTTTTACCTATGTGATAAGGAGTAAAGTCATCCATAGCCTTGAATGACAGTTGGCACCTTGCATCCACTGAACCTGAAATAATTAGCTTTTGTGAACTGACCTATGTTGCCATGTGAACAGGTATGCAGATTCAAACTGTAATGAAGGCAAAAGGGTTTAGCTGGTAGAACTAAACTCCAGCAAAGGTTGGTCTCAATGAGAGTTCACAACCCTCACAACAGTTTGTGAACAGCAAACAGATTACTTTTGACCTCCAGAAAGAAAAGAAGTAGTTGGAACCACTCATGCTGCAGTACATTGAAAATGCTTGCATCCATGGTTAGTAAAGGCAGGTTTTTCCTAGAGCTTCATGTTTACTAGCAGGTCATTGCAGTGCACCAGAGATAACACCTTTTGCAGACCAAGAGGTGAATTAAAGGCTGGGTCTCCAATTCTCTGTCCAGACTGATCCCTAACCTGAATTTACTCAGGGTCCCCTAGAACGTCTATCCAAGGTAAATATGTAGCACTAACTTGGAGAACCAATACCATTTTTTACCTTTGATCACCTATATTTTAGAGTTATGTCCATCTTACCGCACATAATTTCTTTTCACCACAACACAGGCTTTCTGGTTTTATACTTTCCCAGACACAGCTGCATTTCTAGAACTGCTCTAAATCCGTCCAATTTAATTTTTACTCATCATGAGAGAAGGTTTGTATTTGCCTGATATGACAAAATCTGGTTTGAGTGCTTGAAAAATTCCCTAATATATTCCTTATACTTTCTGAGAGGAATGTGATACTTAGTATCAGCATATTTAAGCAATAGCTAATTCTTTTGAAACCTATTAGATACTTGGCTAGCCTAAATTTTGGAGACGTTTGAAGAAAATTCTCATAGCTTAACATTCACAGTGCTGTTTGAAATTTGAGTAGCAAGTGTTCTCCTCTCCCCTGTGCTACCTGTCATCCTGATTCACAAGTAAGAAGATACAGGAAAGAATCATAATGAAAATTGTTTCCTGAAGATTAGATGCAATGCTTTCCTTGAACAACATAAGGTCTTTTAAATGAAAATAAAACCTAGCCATCCTAGCTGTCAGACAGCCACATTTATTTACATGCACATATGTTTTAGCTCTACAAAAGAAACTCAGATAATAGGCTGTGATTAAACATTTGGATCAAAAGTTTTCTGACCTTGTCGAGTGATGAGGTTTACGTGGAGCATGGATGCATAGGCATGCCAGAGTAAACGTACCGATTTTTGAAGTTAGAAAGTAGACCGAGTGCTATTCCTGTTGGCTACAACTGTGCCATTTAGAGTGCCAAAGTGGTATGAATTGGAGACTTTAAGTGGTTTTAGATCAAATCAGTTTCAGTTATCAAACAACTAGGTTTCCTGCAGAATATTTTTCTGATCCACACCTTTGTGCCTTTTGAGCCTGAGAAGGGAGGCAGCTAAAATCTGATATTGACAAAGAACACCATAGTTTTCAGTTTTATTAATAACTTTGGGTTTATGATACAGATTACCTGGATTAATCTGAGAGATGTGCATCCAGTGGAAGAAGTGGATGCAGTGGGTGTTGACACATGCACAGTCTATAACGGAGTCCTGAAAGTCACTGACTGTAGGGGAATTCCTTGTTGAACAAGGACATGCGGTGGCCCTTTAAGGATTGGACAACCCTGACTGAGTTATCATTTAGTCCTGAGTGTTCTTAAGATTACTGTGAAGGGCAGCAAGGTGGGGGAAGCCTGGCACTGAGCAGGCAGGAGAGTGGAATGTGAAGGAGCTGGATTATCTGCAAGAGAGCTGTGTACAGAACATGTACCCGGATGCATATAACCAGTTATCTTAAGAGTTTACTATGTGTGCTTGTAACTGCTATCCAATGAAAGTAGTGAATGTACCCATGGACAGCTTAGGAGACTATATAAGCAAACTTCGTAGGAAAATAAAGGAGGATGATGTGTAGCCATATTGGTGTGATTGTCATTACTCAGCTGGCTCCCTGGAGGGACCCTCTTCAACTGACTTCTTCCTGTAATCATGTGACCAACTGCCTCTATCCTTTGCCAACTCTTATCTTATGTGTTGTTGTCACCATTGGACATTTAACTGAAGTGGTATTTGATACTAAACTAGAAGGTTCATCACTTCGCTTGTTATCATATCCTTCAGCACTCAAAAATATATTTTCACTATAATGAATTCTAACAGTTCCTTTAATTGATGTTAGGCATGCCATCTCACTAATCTAACAGTCTTTGCATTGTCTTTGCAGTACATGTATTAACAGCTTCACGTATTAATAGAAACCCTTCTTGAACTGAAGACGTGGGGTTCACAGTTACGGCACGTTAACTCTCTAGCATTTACTGATTTGTTAGGATCATTATGCATTCATCTTTTGACAGTGAAGTAACTTTGGAAAAGCTTTTTAAAATCAACCTGTCATACACATATAAAGGCAAATCTGTACACAAAAAAAATGAAACATGAAACCTGATTTTACTTCTAAAAGCAAGAAAATAGGTTCTTACAGATGTACAGAAGGTATATTCGAATGTATCAGCATACAGATTCAGCTGAATCTGAACCCATTGTGTTAATTTGAGGTTAAGAAACACTGTAATTTATGTCTGAGCTGGGTCTTAACAATAAAGATAAATTTTAGCAGAAGCTATTACATGTGATAAACTGACAGATCTATATTCATCTTCATTGGGCTCCTATCTTCCCATTATAGAGGTGACAGTTAAACACTACTTAAGAGCTTGTTACCTTTCACTAAGGTGCTCTGAACTGTCAAGAAGGACCTACAAAGATACCTAGATGTGCAGACTAGAGCTGCCAAAAATCTTCTAGCTGGCAGAATTGCAGTAGCACAACGCGTCACTATGAAGCACAATCAATTGATTCTTAAGTGGCCATTATTTGTGAAGTAGACAGTCTGTTCATTAGTGGAACTGATGAAGAGTGAGATGTTAACAGAGAGTATTTTACTGCCAGCTTTCAGAGCTGCAAGGGGAATATGCAGAGGAAAAGTGAGCCTTCAGAATTTCCATTCCTCATCATTACAGCTAGATCCTTAGAAATGCAAAGAAAGCAGAGGAATAGCTTTGATGACTTGCCAAAGGCTGCCTTTCACAGCAATTCATGCCTTGGACAGTTTAATCGTATCATGATGCTTTTCTTTGGCTATCAGCTTAAGAGACGTCTACTCACTAGGCTCTTATGAACCTATTTATCCAAGATTTATCAGAAGTTTGTGATTCCTTCTCATACAGGAAATAACCCAGTCTTTTCAAAAGTGCAGAACAATGAACACATGCAGCACCACTGTCTTCTAGTGGTGGAATGTATATGTCCTCTTTCACATCTTGACACACAAGAGGACTTGGTACTACCTCTGAAGGGTTGTCAGGGTGTGTGAAAAGCAGATGTCTTCTCCTTTCAGCCTTCAGAGGTTATGCCTTGTAGTGCAGAGATATAATCTCCTTCCTTACTGCAGACCATCAGTTTTTGACCCTGAGCTTTTAGAAGTATGGAATAGACAGCTACAGTTTAAGACAAGCACTAGTTACCAGACATGGTAACAGTAAGACTTACTGATAATTGATCTTAAAGGCTTTATTTTGAAGTTGGTGAGAGAGAAGAAAACAGGTATAGTTTCATTTCTATCACCTCTGCTCAGAAGTTGGTGAATACAAAGGAGACAGTATGATGGATCTTTCCATGTTTAATGGATGATAGGGTGAATTTTGAGTCACGCTCTTGATCCTTAGCCTTGGAGGGGAGTTTCAGCTCAGGCAGAACGATCACCAGGCTTAAGTATTTAGCAAGGACGTAACAACACAAGGTTTTTCTCTGTTCCACAAAGCTCTAGAAATTCCTAGTACTTTTGGATATTATGGTGACATGAGCCAAACAGTACCATTTATTTAGTAATTTGACAGAATGCCACATATCTCAGGAGTTCATGCAAGAAAAAGAATAATTAAGATGTCCTGTCTCAGTAAATTTGAGATACCTGAGGAACTGATCTTTTGGGGTGGGTTTTTGTCCATTGCTCACCAGAGCCTTCCATGTGAATACATTCAGAAAAGGCTAAAAAAACCCTTTTAATATTGAAAATAATAGGTAACTGATTCATTAATCTCTCAGTATAAACAAACTTTACATTTTCAAGCCTGATGTACTTCCACTTACAGATGATAAATTTTAAACTCCATTGTGACAATTTAACAACCATAATAATTTTTTTCTGTTTACATCTTCCTGATTACATGCCTTGGGATTTGCAAAGTTTCCACTACTGCCACAGTTCTGTGTGAACTTCTTTAGGTGAACCTGCCTTGGCAGGAGGGCTGAAACAGATGATCTCCAGAGGTCTCTCCAGGCCCTATCATTCTGTGATTCTCTGATCTGTAGCACATTTGTTTTCATTAATACTTCAAATTCTAAGAGACCTGCCTGATATACAGTTAGATCCAAGTACCATATAACACTGACAAAGCAGCGCTAACATATCTAAATATTATCTTTGGCAATCTGCATTTTAGATATCAGTTGTGATTTCTCCTGGTTAGCATCTGTTCATTGTTTGGGCTTGTACCTGTTCCATGCTGCAGTTTGATTTCATGCCAAGCAGTATATGTCTGAATATATTTACAGTTTATTATTTATTCAAGGGTTCTTGGCAAGATGAACATTTTTTTTTTCAGTTCAACAACATACCACAAGCCTTCTCTCTCTTCTTGGAACAGTTTGAAATGTGAGAATTTGGTTAGAACTGAACAGTTTCTTCCATTTTCTTTTAATGACACTTTCCAGTATATACCCAGAAGTAGCTGTAAAAATACATTACAAATGAAAGCAGGTATCTTCAGCATAATTTGTTTTGTCTGAAATTGGACATGCTTGCTGCATTGTAATAACACAATTGCCTTTTTGATGTAGATTGTGTACAATGATGAAATATATATTGCATCTAATGATCCCTAAACAGTTAGGCAATTGTCACCGCACTGACAAACCATCGCATAGCAGAACATTTAATGCAGCTGCGGGACACACCTATTTTCCTGCAGAAATAATAAACAGTTTGCAGATTCGTCAATGAAATAAGACTCAGATTTTTATTCCCAAGTATTTTCTTGCAGTAAGACATCATCTCATCCAAATATATTGACGTACAGTTATTACTTCTCTGTTAAAAAGAAACAGTTATATGACCTGTCTCAGTCTTTTCACACTGAAGTCTTACTCCTAAATGAATCATTCGTACTGGTGTAGATGAATCTCTTGCTTTAGGCTTGTGACATCACAGTCACAACCCAGAAAACACAACATAACTCTTTAGGTCAAGGGCAGTGGGTGAATAACTAGGTTCCATTATGCATGAGTGGCTCGATCAGTTTATTTTCTAAAAAACAGGCTCTTGAACCTATGCCACCATCTTCTTGAAAAAAGAAAAAAAATACAAGTTGCTACTTGGCTGCCTTTGTGGATTATTGTTAATTTTGATTCTGATGTGTATATGTGGCTCTCGGTCTATAAATCAAATGACAGTACTGCCTGACAATTGGAGGATGACCTGTACATTTCAAGGGAACACACTGGCTATGAGATGGCATTACTACTTCTGCCTGGAGGTTTGAAGAACCACTTGATTAAATCAGACTGGGGCAGACTTGGAGGCTGGAGTTCTACTACTCACAGTGCTAAACCCACAAACACACGACTTAGAATTTAGCATGGCACAGTAATCTTAAAGGGAATGCAAATTTTGCCAGACAGGAGCTCTGCCTTTACTGAAATCAGATATCTGATCTTCTGCATTGAAATGCATGCTTAAGTATCCATACTTCAGACAACTAAAATCACATCCTTATTTGCCATTCAAACAGCTAATTTTTAGGGGAGATTAATGCAGCCAAAGGAAAGGAATTATGCAGTCTCTTCAGTGCACATAATATTATGGTTAGAAAGCTTACATTGTTACCGGGCCATGGATAGATACATGGTGTTACTGTGTTAGAGGCAGGAAATAATGTCCTACTAGTCAGTATGTTCCTACGACTTTCTCTGTTGCTGTAGCAGGACTGCAGTCTCTAGCCTTCTCTTTTGAAGCTGCTTTTTGAAGAAAATGGGCTACCTCAACCTCCTCTGTGTTGTCGCAGTCTTCCCACAAATCTCACAGGAGCTTGGCTGCCTGGCCCACATCACCTCTTGGATCTGCCTCTTGGACACACTGCTACCAACAGACCTTTGAACAGAAAAACATATTTTACCCAAATAGTCCATTCTCCAGCTTTCATACTCAGACTCCTCTCCCTCAGTTCCTCCAGCTTACATATCATGAAACCTTCCTCAACTCCTTGAAAGCCCTCAGCTCTGTCCCCAGTTTCTCTCTCAGGGATCTGTGGGAAGAGAAATTGTAAGCTTGACATACCTGGACCCTTGTTACCCATCATCTGACAATATAGTCACTTCTCCACATTCGTTTTCCTCCCTCGAGTCCTGGAGTTCCCTAATATTCCCAGTGTAGCAGCAGTACTTTCTCAGTAATTACAGTCACTCTGCAACAGGAGTAGTAAGCAAGTACTATCACCTACTTGTCCTTGAAGCCTGAAGTTGTTCTGGCAGAAGGCTAACCCCCTACTTTCTCCATCTGTGTACATAAGACTACTTTCCTTCCTTGGGCATGACAATTTTGGAACCAATGGCAGTCCTTTATCCAGAAGAAGTGTACTGGGATCAACACTCCTGTAGCAATCCTGGACTTACTTGGCTTGGGAGTTCTACTCAAGAGACTAACAATGTCACTCCTCCTTAATGTACACCACGATGAATGCTTTTCTTTCCCCTAGAAGCACATAGAAGCATAAAGCAAGATTTAGAACCTTAAAGATTTAGATGTTTCTCCACTGCTGTAAGCATACAAGTTGAACTACATTAATATTTAGATAAAGCAATGCATTTTTTTATGCTCTTTGTGATCAAGTAAATCCCCTGATGATACTGAAAATTCTGCTCTGTGATTTTTACTTACGAAGAACAATTCATAATACTCTGTTTTTGAATTGAGATGAACAAGAGTTTTGACAATTTGGATAATTTCCCTAGTTATACTACTGCTTTTATGCAAAGCCAAAAGTGAAATCACTTTCAGTAATAGCTGGATGTCTTAGGCAAGAAAACTTTTGATGTGTGCTAGTACATCATTTCCTGATGAATGGAAAGAACTGTAACTTAATTGGCAACAGTCAGATCCAACATTATTTCACATGTTTTTTAGCTACCCTCAAGTTTAAACTCTGATTTAACTTTTATTTAAGTTAAGATAATGAAAAAAATAAACTTTGCGGATATTTTTATTTTATGAGAGCAGAAAAAGCAAGGACACATTTTAGAATTGTAACTGAAATACATTGACTTCTTTTTTTTCCCTTGCCCCTTCCAACATAATAAAAACTTCAGCACCCCAAAGGTATGTTTTCCATTGCAAGAAGACTCCTATTCAGTTGGATTCTATGGAGTATAAATAACCTTTTCCAAACTGTGGTGTTTGTCTCTGACATGAGCCATAAAAAATAGTCTGCTCTTAATGTCTGCTTTATAGCTTTCTCAGGGCTTGTGGCATGGTTTCATTCAGCCTTTGAAGAATCTTCTGTAAAAGGTGATTGACATTTCCCTCTGGTTCACATGTTACTATTTAAAATATTGTGTGGTGAACTTTAAATGTAAGCATAATAAATAAAACTAGAGGAGTCCCTGGGCACCTATAATGTTAACAGCTGGAGCACTATAACAAATGTTTTTCTAATTTAAAAAGCCCTAGTTCATTAGGTGTGAAGCAAAGTTCATTTCAGATCTTCAATGCAACAGGCTACTAAACAGTCAATTAACTTTTGAGTCCTGTCTTGTTCTCCAACCTGACTTTTAATAGAACTCTATTAATTGAACATTATCATAAGAAAGGGCAAACAATTCATTTCATACCTAGTAATTGTTTAAATGAGCCCAGTTACATGCCACCATTAATGCCACATATTACATTCCTAAATTCAGAACATGGACTGTCTATTGCTGACTTTGAGATTTAAGTTCTGTGCAGTAACCAAAGTGACCATTATGCTGCAGTAATGAGTGTGATGGTTACAGACAGTCAAGGCTACATTTCCTTTCACTTTCACATAAGTTATTTTACCATTTAACCGCTTTTATCCATTACTTAGTGTTTTCAGTGCCACATATTGCAGTTGGTATACACATGGCAGTTTTTCTTGGCTTTTTATGTTCTTGAGGGGGCATCTTAACGTGCAGAGTCCACATTTTAAAAAATGCACCGAAGAAAAAGAACTGCAGGTTGAGCAGCAGCCTGAAGTAAGGAATGTTTTTTACTCAACCAAACATTATGCTTCATTGTAGAAAGTAGTATTAGAAATGGCAGAAGAGTTTTCTACAAATCAGTCAGGAAAAAAAAACAAAACAAAACTCCCAGAAGCAGTAGCAAGGAGGTGATCATTTGTGAAGAAGCTTTTAAACAGAAGGGTACCCTGGGTGGAGTTTCAGCTCAAATAAACCACTACAAAGCAGGGTGTAGGTCCTTGTTGTCACTGGCTAAAATTAGATGAAGTGGTGTGTGACACTGTATCTAACCGCAGGCTAGACATCTACATAGCCAAGCTCAGGGGTAGAGTTTCTGGAGACAGTTTTCTGCACTCCATCAATTCTCCTTACTTATAAAGAAGGAATATAAACTTTAATTAGCAAGTTCTACTGAAGAGGAAAACTCCGTAGCTTTGAGGAGGAAAAGTATTTATACTAAGGAAGGGGCATGCACAAAAATGTTCAGATTCCAGATACATGTACTGTGTTACCTTTCAGAGCAACAGCTACTGCTCAGTTTTAAATCAAAATAATGTTAATCACAGGTGTTTCATGGATATGCAACAAGGGACAGATATACTTAGAAGAAAAACTTAAGCAGAAAGTAATTAAGAAAACTGTTCACCAAAGATGACTGAAGCCAGTTATGATAATTCTCCTGAGAGTTGGGAGGCTGGCAGATATGACCCTCTTCTGTTGAACAAATTTCCTCAGGCACAGGTCTGAACCAGCTGAACCAGTCACTGAACCAACTTCAAAAGGTCTTGGTTTCACTATCCTTAGTTTCATTTTTTTCTGTTTTTAGAGAAGTTTTACCTGTGTGTAACTGACTCCTTGAGAATTACAGGTTCATGAAATGAGAAGCCCTAGATCAGAAATACCCAAGCTCATCTGAGTTGCAAGGATCCAGATCAGAACCACCCTGAGGACTTTATATTCAAGCATGATGCTTAGGAGCTGCATCTGGCCTGGGAAATAGCATCTGGCTCCATTACGTTTAACTGCTGTTCCTCTGAAGCTACCCACGCTATATACCCAGAGTCAGTTCCTGTCTATGTGGTAGTCAGTTCTGATTTAGGCAACATTGCTCCTACTCACTGTCCTGCCCCAAACCTCAGAAAGCATAACACATTTTGAGATGGCATGCACAACCATATAGGGAGAGAACAGAATTCATTTAGCTCTTCTGTTCAGGACAAGAGCAACACTAATGTATTCCTTGGAGTAATAAAAGCTGAATCTAATGCAAGTAACTTGACAATTTACATACACCACCAGCTTTTAAAAAAAAGAAAGAAAGGGGAAAACAGGCAATAACCCTTTTTTTCATTTTTCTCTGCAATACACTCCTCTATTTCTACAGAGTAAAAGCACATCTTCAAAATGTTATTCTCTTCCATATCTTTTTCTGAAAAACCTCTATTTTTATTCTAATATTTAATTTCTGTGTACTCTGACTGGATACTGTTTCCCTTCAAGCAAGCAATACAGGTCTGCATTTATCTTTCTCCTGTGAAAGTCTAGTCCTACTCTGTAAGGTTTATAGATGACACTAGCATATTCACATCTTCTGTATTTCAGAAAATCTGAATGTAAAGACAGTTTTAAATTCCTTTTACTTAAAAGTGAGTAAGAATCGGTGAGTATTAAAGGCAGCTACATCTTCATCATGAAGAATAATTTATCTTAGAGAAGAGCATAATTACAAGGTACAATTAACTGTAGTATTGAGAAATGCCAGTTTCATTCAACCTGTCTCCACAGGAGAAACTCAGTACAGATAGATTTCAAAATAACAAAATTAAATCAATGTTGAGGAGTAATTCCATTCCCATGTGCTACATCAAGCTACTACATTCTTCAAATGCAATTTGTTGCTATTATTCTATCATAATTCAATTGTCTTAAGAACTAAGATCACAACCTCTTGAGCAATGAATGAAGATAACAAGAGCTGTTAATCTTGGAGTGCTAAAATGATATCTGAAGCCATTACCTCTGAGGAGACATCTGACTCAATAAGTAGGTACCATGAGAAATGTTTCATAGCAAAATGTTTTTACATCATGACAGTTCTTCCCCATTTCTTGAGCTATTTCAGCTCAACAGTGTCTGAATCAGTACTGTCATGTATTTAAAGAGAAAAANAAAAAAAGAAAACAAAAAAGAAAGAATGCTACCATCTTTTCTAAGCTCTCACAGTTTTGTTATTTTATACAAGATGGACCAGGCTGGATTAGTACAAGATAAAATTTCTTTAGGACAATTAGGCATATCCTGGAATATTTTAAAAATCTCTGGGGTACATTATGAAATAAAATGTTTTCCAAGAAATCTTAAAATTTTCACTCAAAATAATCTCCCTTGAATGCATTATGTTGCTGTTCACATACAGAGGGAAACTTGATCAATGTGAGAAAACAAGAGGAACATACATTGTCTTAAGGAAAGAATCTTAATTTTCAAGAAATTGAAGAAATTCCAAACCCTGCTAAAAAGCCTAGAGTATAAGATGTAGTAAGTAAAAACTTGAAATAGCAATGTATCTTCTCTACTCTGTAGAGGTGCCTGTTTTGAAACAGATGTTCTTAACCCTGCCTCTGCCACTTAACTGGGATTTCTGTCCACAGTTTAGGAGCACCTCCTGGAAAGCTGTCAGCAGAGGGAAGTAAGACACAGGACTCACCTGAGATGTTCCCTGAACAGGGCATTGCACAGTCTATCACAGGCTAATGTTAGCAAAAGCCTTTCGCAGGTGACAGCATGGAATCAGGCTTTTCCCTAAAGAAAGATTAGGTCCTGCTAAAGAAAAGGAATCAAGCAATTTTACTAAATGTATCAGTCTATGCACTCCTTCCAAGTCCACAGAGAGGTGTTTTTCAACAGGACAGGAGGCAATAGGTGCAAACTGAAACATAGGAGGTTCTCTCTCAACATCAGGAAACACTTTTTTACTGTAAGGGTGACCAAGCACAGCACAGGTTGCCCAGAAGGGTGGTGAAGACTCCATCCTTGGAGATATTCAAAAGCCCTATAGATAAGGCCATGGGCAACTGGCTGTAGGTGGCCCTACTTGAGCAAAGAGGTCAGACCAGGTGACCTCCAGAGGCTCCTTTCACCCTCAGCCATTCTGTGATTCTGTTTTTAGTATTTCTGGGGCAGGGCCTCTGTGAAAATGTCACTCTTTCAGTAATTTTGCTGTTGTAACTTTCATGCAACACTTGTGACATTTTGAAAATGTACTTCCCCCAGCTTTTTAATTATTCATGTGAAAGCTGAAGTACTTCTCCTTCCAATAAGACACTTCTGGTTCAAAAATGTGAGACAGAAAAATTACTAAAAATTACTGTGGCCAGCCAATAGAAAGCATGGATCAAGATGTTCCCAGCAGCATCAGAGCTTGCTGAGTCTAAGAAAAGCTCAGGACTTTATGGATCAGATAAAAGGAAACAGTCATCTCCATGTCTTTCTCAGGGTCTTCTGTAAAGGCTGAGTTGCGAAACAGAAACACAACTGCAGAGACAAGTAGCCTAAAGAAAGGTTCTTTTCTACCTGAAGGCCAACTTTCTCATTAGCTAGGGAGGAAGGAGAAGGATTCATGTGCGAAGAAGAAGCAACAGTATTTCCTTATTTGTTCTTTACATAGCTTATGGGAAGGTGAGGCTGCCAAGTCCAAGATGCTAATCATCTCTAGAGTTTGCTTGAAACAGAGCAACAGAATTGACAATTTTGGGAGGGAAAGGGAAAACAGACAACAACAGACACACTCCCACACTGTGGTGATAGATGTCTCATTACTTTAGAAGGCTACACAGTTTTCAGAACTTCTACAGCTCTTCTCGAGAGAAAATTATTTCTCTGTCCTACATCTACAGAGCAGATAGGGCTTAAAACGTTAATTCAGCTCTTTTTGCTTGATAGCTTATCTGAGTGTGCAGGTAAGCAGGTCTGTCACTGTCCCTTCCTTCTGGCACCCTCTGTTTTCCTGAAATCTTCTTCATGTTATGAAACTGCTAAACCATAGCTAGGAATACTTTTCTGCCCTGTCAAATACCCATGTTACTTGTGTGTCTGACTATATGTGATTTCTGCTTCTAGAAAGAAATATAGAAAACTGTTTTGTACATAAATTTCTTCTCAGGAAGATGTTTCACAACTGGAAGATGAATTTTCCAAATGAGGCAAATAGAAACAATACATTATTTTCCTCCTATATTGCATTCTTATTTTTAAAGAAGGAAAAAAATAAAAAGTTTTTCCCTTTCTCCATCTATCTTTGTTTGAAAACAATATAAGCAACTTGACCTTTACCAGCAGACAGCTCATATCTAATGCTTTCCCATCCTTAATGGAATACATAATTCTGAAAAACAAAATTATTTCATCAAAACTGGCCACAAGCAGAACTCTCAAAGTACAAAAAACATTTGAGATAATGCCAAAGTTACTTAATGTAACATACTAGTAATAAAAACATACTAGTTTCTGTGTTTTCAATAGTCAAGCAGAAATACAAAAGAGTCAGGGACATAAAAATGCTTTAGTAACTAACATGATAAAATGTGGAGTAACATAGAATCATAGAATGAATCACAGAACCATAGAATGGTTTGGGTTGGAGGGGACCTTTAAAAGTCATCTAATCCAGCCCTGCTGCATTGAGCAGGGACATTCTCAACTAGACCATGTTGCTCAGAGCCCTTAGTTAAACCTAACCTTCAATGTCTTCAAGGGTGGGGCCTCTGCCACCTGGGCAGCCTGTTTCAGGGTTCCACTACCCTCATAGTAAAGAACTTCTTCCTAAAGTCCAATCTAAATCTACCCTTCTCTAGTTTAAAACCATCNTCATGCTTTTTTTCTAATGGGGAAAAAAGCTAAACGTAGTAAGTAAATTATTTACAATAAATATTCTATCTGTTAAAACCCTTTCATCAATTTTACTGCTTACTCCTGTGGGACTATGGACAGCACTAAAATTAGGAGGTCTTGGAAGCAGACTTGGAAGCTGTTGTGACTTGCAGACAACTGCAGTGGGTTTTTTTAAACAAACCTGTGTTTTTTTTCACAGTAGATAATGTGACATTAAATATATAATAAATAATAATATATAATAAATAAGTAATTAATTACTACAGATTACCAACCCACAACTGTGAGTTTTAGACAGTATTTTAGCATCCTGGTTGACAGTATTTTTCTTGTTGTTAGGTACTGTTAGTATCAGAAAAAAAAATAAATCTTTTTCTCTGAAATATGTAAGTTGGAACATTTTGATATTATTTAAATTTAAACTTTTAATTTTTCAGATTTTTTTATTCATACATTTCCTTAATCTTACTTTAAAATTACTCAGACTCCACATTGAAGCAAACACATTGAAAACATAAGAAATTTTGACCAACTCAATATGACCATTTTTTACAAACTAGTAAAATTGCAGATAAAAATGCTGAAATTTTGTTATCACCAGTGAATCAAAAGGGAGATGAATTTTTTAAAAATATCCTAACCAATATCTACCAACTATGAAGTCTAAGAGTAGCTTTCTGTTCTCCTCTTGCCTAAATTGAATGGAAGAAGAAAGGTAATTGATTATCATGAAGGCAAATTAGTAAGAAAGGTGTTTTTCACAGTGTGTGAGGTGTGAATGACTGTTGTCCAGAGTCAGAAAATATCAACTGAAAAAAGAAGAGAGAACCAAAGGGAATGAAGCAGATATAAGTAAAAAAATTTTTTNTTTTCCTTCTTCCTTTTCTCCTTTACTCAGTGGAACCCTAAGTACATTTAAAATAATCTTTAATAAAAGATCAACTGTTATACTCTTTATAATTACAGACTGTTTGTACAGTTGTAGGTATGCACTAACGTCCTTATAAGAGATTGTATAGTACAGATTCCATCTATAGAATTCATCTACAGGTTCTTCTAAGACCAATAATGCTTTCTACAGGTAAATCTCTAAAGCTGTTGACAACATACGCACTATTCATATCTGCCTTACATTTACAAGCTAAAGTGTGTATTAACTTCAGTGATTCTTAATAAGCCCTGTTGCAAAGTGTGATCAATACAACGACTGCTTTCTTTTCATATCTAAGGAGGAAGCTAAATGTAGGATGGTCACATTCACATGACAAAATAACTTTCTTTTGGGAACAAATAAGTGCTGCCCTGATATGAAAATCACAAAAGCTATGCAATGGGCACAGACAGTGGAAGAAATTTCTTAGAAGAAAAATACATCTATATTACCAGGAATAAGCAAACTCTGTGCAAAAAACCATCATTCTGGAAAGCCATCTTTCATTAATGCAAAAGAGCAAACAATTACACATAGAAAACGAATTTGTAAAATTCAGAAGTACATCATGCTTTTTTTCTAATGGGGAAAAAAGCTAAACGTAGTAAGTAAATTATTTACAATAAATATTCTATCTGTTAAAACCCTTTCATCAATTTTACTGCTTACTCCTGTGGGACTATGGACAGCACTAAAATTAGGAGGTCTTGGAAGCAGACTTGGAAGCTGTTGTGACTTGCAGACAACTGCAGTGGGTTTTTTTAAACAAACCTGTGTTTTTTTTCACAGTAGATAATGTGACATTAAATATATAATANTAAAAAAAAGAAGATGAACAGATGGGAGGGAAAGGAGCAGAGTTTTTGCCGCTAGGATTACCTACCTCCTTGAAATCTGATAAAGGAAGGAAGAAAGGGAACAATTTCTATTCATCTGCACTGCCTAATGATACATGATACATGAAGTAACGAGTTAGAACAGAAGGAGCAGGATCCATAATGTTGGCAAAGGCAAGAATTTTAATCTGCAGATTTTATTCTGTCAAACCTCAAGAACAGTATCTCTTTCCTAGAGACTGAAGGACTGAGCAATTTGGTTTTTTTTTTGTTGTTTGTGTTTATTTTTTCTTTTTTTTTCTTTTGTTTTCTTTTTTTGTTGTTGTTTGTTTGTTTTCTGTCAAAACACCCTATGAAAACTGTAGTGTATCATATATTTTATAAACATAATTCTATTTTTCTTGCAATTTATGAACAGAGAAGCAGAAAATACTGTTTGTGGAGTCTTTCTGTCTGATGTGATATTATTACCAGTACTGAAACTTTTGGATTGTCTGGGAAATGGAAGTCACTAGTGTATCAGCTTTTGATTTGCATTTATTGGGAACCTTAATGAGCTAGCTGTGAGCAGTCCCGTGTTTACTTGAAATAAAGCAGCACTTAAAGGCAAATAAACAGAATACATCCATGATCTGGTTTTAGTTACAGGAATTTAAAAAATGTCACACTTGAATAAAATCCCCAAACCATAAATAAAAAATTCTCTTTCTTTTTCAGTGTTCAAGGTTGGAGAAAGGACTGAGATTTACCACATCAGAGTTGTTTTTTGAGAAGAATTAGCCCTGTATGCAGACTGAGGAGGACCAGCCATCTCCCAGTTTAATGACTAGCCTAGAGCCAAGGTAAGAATGAACTCAATGGGCTGCCTGGAAAGAAAAGGGCATTACAGTTTGGGCAATTGGGATTACACAGATGAGAGCAGAAATTCAGTGCTAATGGGAATTGGGTAGCTGGTGACCTGTACTACCTTCAAGTGAAAAATAAATAAAGCTGAAGTAAAGAGAAGACAGCCCCAAGGCAGGCTTTAATGCTTTAAGTCAGGCATTTGGCTTATCCTGGATGTTAGTGTTCAGAACTGAGCAAAATCAAGCAGCAGGGAAGGATCACCCTGGGCGGGCCAGAGTGTTCAAGAAAGTTTTCACACACTGATGAATCTTATTAAATTCATTTTTTCCAAAATATGTTTATAGAAATAAGAAGAATGTCTGGAAGAGGTGCTGGGTAGCAAGTAGAGCACAAAGGACAGAAACGTTAGAACACTGTAAAGTGAGATTCATCATATTATCTCAGCTTTGTATTAATAACACTGCTGTGAGATGTTTCTTGACTGACACTACATTGAATAAATCTAAGATTTAGTATCACTTAGGGCAGGTGAATGATGAACATATGTTAGATCTGGTTTAAGAGGTCTAGCCCCAAGTTTGCACATAATAAATCTTACCTGTAATGTAGTGAAAGACAAACACGAATGCAATATTATTTTTCTGTGGTTTGTCAAGGGCCTTGAGTAGAATTTTATGCTAACAGTTCTGCTAAAGGTAAGCAATCCCATAAGAAAGCCTTGCAGAAGACCATGCTGTCCCCAGTGGTAAAAGGTGTGCAAAACCATTAGGACATTTATAGGAACTGTTGAAAATATGCAAACAGCATTTAGCAAAGGTCTGATTTATCTCTGTCTGGTGAGGTGGTGCTTCCTTGAGAGGGTTAAATATCCCTATTAGAAACGATGTATGCACAAAATGAAACACAAGGCAGAACAAGATGAAAATTCAGACCAGAGCCATTTCTTGAAAGTCTGGGGATGTGGTGAGCAGCAGCCTTTCCTTGCAGAAGAGAAT
>VWZY01007407.1:304919-316471 GCA_013399075.1 Chloroceryle aenea | reverse complement strand
TGGAGCAAGCTCAGAGAAGGGCAGCAAAGCCAGTAAAGGTCTGGAGAAAATGGCTTATGAGGAGCAGCTGAGGGGCTGGGGGTTTATTTAGTCTGAAGAAGAGGAGGCTGAGAGGAGACCTTACAACTACCTGAAAGGTGGTTGTAATGAGGTGGGTGTTGGTCTCTTCACCCAGGTAACTAGTGGTGAGAGGAAAAGGGCTTCAGTTGTGCCAGGGGTGGTTTAAGGTGGATATTAGGAAAATATTTTTTTGCTGAGAGAGTGGTGAGGCATTGGAATGGGCTGCCCAGGGAGGTGGTGGAACCTCCATCCCTGGAGGTATTTAAAAAATATCCAGATGTGTCACTCAGGACATGGTTTAGTGTTCCTGATAATACTTAGTAGACGGTTGGATGTGATGATCTTGAAGGTCATTTCCAACCTTAATGATCCTATGATTCCATAATTCTATGAACTTTCATCTTCATGACGATCTTAAAAATGTACCCTTGTGGCAAGTGAATCTTGTATAGAAAGACAATGTTGCTGTACAACTGAAACTTGCCTGATTTAGATTTGCCACCTCGGGTCATAACAGTTCCTCTCTCCTTCATGACTTAGAGGTGGGGACATAGAATAAGTGTGTGACTATCACACAGTCAGTTCCTCACAGTGGGAGAAAAAGTAGGGTTGTCATTATATTGCAGAAATAGTTTGTGGTTGATTTCTATACTTCTGTCACTATGTTTTAAATACTGTTGCCACTGTGGCTGTGGGTTGGTCATTTGGAACCATCCTGTGCAAATTCTGTCTGGAGCTGCTGTGGACAGAGCTGAGGTTAGTCAGCCTTCAAGCCACTCTTGTTTCTGCAGGGGGTCTAAAGTGTCTAAAAGCTTCACCCTGTGACTGGGACAGCTTTGCAGGCTCCTGGTACACAGTGTTTGCCCTGGGCGGTACAGAAAGATGAGAGATGCAGAACCTAGTCTGTGTGTAGCCTCTGTGTTCAGCTACCCTTCTGCCCTGGGGGAGCTGTGTGGGGTCTGCACAGTCCCATTTTTTAGTCCCGATTCCTCTAGCTGTGGCTCTTTGCTTTCAGGGGCACTGGTCACTGGGATAGACTGGAGGATGTCCTTGGCACACGCTGAAGAGCTTGCAGCTGGCTCTTACACAAACACATGTTTCAGTCTGTTTCAGAAGATGGTCCAGAAGTGTTTTTAACCATGGACCCAGCAACCACGTGTCTCACCCTGATCCATTTCAAAGCCGGATCGATTGTTATCCCCAGATTAGAACACAAAACAAGTATCTCTGCAGCGGACATTTCCCACTGTGCCATGCTGTGTATCTGTGACTGGTCAGAACTACACCCCCTTGTACCAGTTAGGCATCATTGCACCCACCAGGTTTATCTCCCCTCGGGCTGGACACAGCTTCACTTCTTTTCCATTTGCAAAGGTGCTGGTTATATGCTGAAAGTTCAAGCTTGCCTTCAGAAAGAAAAAAAGTGAAATTCTTGCCCTGGTTCATAATCAGTATAGTTAACAACTACGTAGCAAAAAAGCATTGGTTGGTGGGTTTGGTGATCAGGTAGTGAGGTGGATCAGGAACTGGTTGAAAGGAAGGAGTCAGAGAGTTGTAGTCAATGGGGCAGAATTTGGTTGGAGGTGTGTCACTAGTGGAGTCCCTCAGGGGTCGGTGCTGGGACCGGTGTTGTTCAACATCTTCATCAACGACTTGGATGAGGGTATAGAATGTACCCTCAGCAAGTTTGCTGATGACACTAAGCTGGGAGGAGTGGCTGACACACCAGAGGGCTGTGCTGCCATTCAGAGAGACTTGGACAGGCTGGAGAGTTGGGCAGGGAAAAACATGATGAAATTCAACAAAGGGAAGTGTAGAGTCTTGCATTTGGGGAAGAACAACAAGATGTTCCAGTATAGGTTGGGGGCTGACCTGCTGGAGAGCAGTGTAGGTGAAAGAGACCTGGGGGTCCTGGTTGACAGGAAGATGACCATGAGCCAGCAATGTGCCCTTGTGGCCAAGAAGGCCAATGGCATCCTGGGGTGCATTAGGAAGGGTGTGGTTAGTAGGTCAAGAGAGGTTCTCCTCCCCCTCTATTCTGCATTGGTGAGGCCGCACCTGGAGTATTGTGTCCAGTTCTGGGCCCCTCAGTTCAAGAAGGACAGGGAAGTGCTTGAAAGAGTCCAGCGCAGAGCTACTAAGATGATTAAGGGAGTGGAACATCTCCCTTATGAGGAAAGGCTGAGGGTGCTGGGTCTCTTTAGTTTGGAGAAAAGGAGACTGAGGGGTGACCTCATCAATGTTTTCAAATATGTAAGGGGTGAGTGTCAGGGAGATGGAGTTAGGCTTTTCTCAGTAGTGACCAGTGATAGGACAAGGGGGAATGGGTGTAAATTGGAGCATAGGAGGTTCAAGTTGAATATTCGAAAAAATTTTTTTACTGTAAGGGTGACAGAGCCCTGGAACAGGCTGCCCAGGGGGGTCGTGGAGTCTCCTTCACTGGAGACATTCAAAACCCGCCTGGACATGTTCCTATGTGATGTACTCTAGGTGGCCCTGCTCTGGCAGGGGGGGTTGGACTGGATGATCTTTCGAGGTCCCTTCCAACCCCTAGGATTCTGTGATTCTGTGATTCTGTGGTGTTCTGAGCAGGGCCCTGTTCATGTGAGTCATTGAAGCTCCTACTTGAAGGTCAGTGGAGATAGGCTGCAGTACAACAGCCATGCATCTGTCTCATTTTTGATATGCTGTGAACACTGCTGAATGTGTTCATACAAACTTCAGCTTTGCCAAAGGGTTTCCTTGTGACCTTGAAAAAAAGAGAATTTAGCATTTCCTTATGTTTAAAATGATGGGAATGGAAATCTTTCTCTGCCTTCATTCTGTGACCTGTTTTTTTTCTTGCTTGACAGTGAATTACAGCAGAACAACTTCTATTATGCACTAGTACATTGTATAGTGATTAGGGTCTCAGAGTACTAAGTGTTGCTATTCTGTGTAATTTCCAGTTAAGTAACAGTTACTGCTTTCCAGTTTCTTTCTGTGCTGGTCCTCTGTCTGTATATATGCGTGTACAGGAGCTTCATTTCATATTGGATAAATAGGTAATTTTAAATTTCCTAATATTTTGAGCATGTGTGTGTGTGTGCCACCTTAAGACAGAAACAACAATATTGGAGAGATATAGGAGACCTTATTGAAGCCTTTCAGTACTTAAAGAAGGTCTATAATAAAGGTTGGGACAGTCTTCTTAGCAGGGCCTGTTGCAACAGGACAAAGGGTAATGGTTTTAAACTAAAAGAGATTTAGCCTAGGTAGAAGGAAGAAATTATTTGCAATGAGGGTGGTGAAAACACTGGACCAGGTTGCCCAGAGAGATGGTAGATGCCTCATCCCTGGAAACATTCCAAGCTGGTTTGGACAGGGCTCTGAGCAACCTGATCTAGTTAGAGATGTTCCTGCTCACTGCAGGGAATTGGACTAGATGACCTTTAAGGTCTCTTCCAACCCAAAGCATTCTATGATTCTGTGATATAGTTATGTGTATTATTTAAAATTAATTTATTTATTGAACAGAAGTTTGGGGGAGGGTCATTATCTCTCTTCTGAGTGGCACATTTGAAAGTGACACTAACATATTCCCACAAATGCAAAGTCTTGGTAGAATTTTGTTGAGTTGATGTAATCATTGCAAATGCAAGTTTCAGATACATAGAGAAATCATTATACCAAGCATCAATATATGTTCCTTTTTGCAATTGATCAAGTTTTGAATTGTCATAGACATATATAACATAGTAGTGAAGTAAAAAAGCTTTAATGGTGTGAGTTTGGAAAGCCAGGTTGTTCTCCCTTCTTCCCACCTTCGATACAAAAACCTCAATTTGGCCTATATCCTATTTGACTGAATGTGTAGATGCACCCTAAGGCTGACGGCTCCTTTGGTCTTTGGTTCATCAGCACTGCCCATGCTGCACTATGGTCAGCAGGACAGGCTGCTGCACCACTTGGGCTTGTCAGGAGAAACCCGGGTTCCAGGGTTCCTGGGGAGGGACAGATGCCCCTGTGCATGGTGATGGGAGTGTATGTCACAGTGAAGATGCAAAGCTGTGCTGCATGAGTAGGCAACAGGGTCCTTCAGACACATACACTGCACAGCAGTGCCATAAGCTACAGCTACCTGAAGTGGCTTGCAGAGCAAAAGGTTTCATCCTTCACACTGTTAAAGCAGTTAAGCAAAACCCTGCACAGAAAATAACATGGCCTTTGAGGGCTGTCTGGAAGCTTAGAGCAGCAGAGAATTCATACTTGACATGACCTGATGGTTTTCCAACCTGTCAGCACCTTGTGGTTAAATGTACTTGAAATTACTGTAACTCCTGTCAAAGTGACCACTGTCACAGCCTTTTCATAGAATCCTAGAATGCTTTGGGTTGGAAGGGACCTTTAAAGGTCATCTAGTCCAAGCCCCTGCAGTGAGCAGGAACATCTTCACCTGGATCAGGTTGCTCAGAGCCACATCCAACCTGTCATTTGATATTCTGTAATAATGTCAGAAGGTCTAGCCTGGCAGCAAAAGCAGGATCACTGGCTCACCTGAGAGGTGCGTAGGGTGAGGGGAGGTAATGCAGGGAGATACTGCTGCTGCTGCTGTGGAACAAGCTCACAAGAGGGGGCTTTAGGAAGCATTTTGATGGCTGTGAAGTAAGAAATACTAAGTAGGAAAGAAGCACATGTCCACAGGATAGTTTTTTTCTTTACAAATCTTTCTCATATAATACTTGCATTATTGCAAATATGGTTTGGGTTTTTTTGAAATTTAGAAGTTTTTCCTAGTAAAATTATTTCCTACTTATTTTTTTTTTCTTTTTCCACATCTAACCTCCTTTGTTCAATAAAAGCAAAGAGCAAGAAGTAAAAAAAGAAGTATGGGGAGGCAGAAAGACCTTAACTTACAAAACCAAAAAAGCTTAAATTCTCTTTTAAGTTTTTCAAAGATCTTTTTTGACAGGAGGGCAGCTTAGAAGCAAACAAACGAAATATTTTTTCTCTCATATTCCATGAAGAAAAAGAATAATTTTCTAGTATATTTTCAACATATTTTTAATCATCCCTAGTAGAAAATTTCTTTAATGCATCAGATCATGTCTGGAGTAGATGTTTTAAAACACTGTTTCTGATCTTGTACTCACAATTATAGTCTGAAGTTTATAAAATCATAGAATCATATTGAAAAGTTTCAAAGTCCCACTAGTGACATTGCTGCAAGACTTAGCGTGTATAGACTGATTTATGGTAGCAGTGTGTTGATTATTTATGCCATTAAATACGGTACAGGTAGAGAAAGTTGTGTGTGTTTTCATAGCAGCCATAGGATCCTTTGTGTCCAATGTCTGCCTGTAGAGCTCAGCACAGACCGTGGCTTTGCATATGTAATTAACCTTATTTGTGCTCAGGCTGGCTTCTGGTGGCCTGAAATACAGAGTAACCTGTAGCTCCATTCATTCCTTTTTTGAGGTTTTGGGGAAAAAAAAAAGGAAATATTCTGACAGTGAAAATGTTTTCTTGCAAATGAAAACTGAGCCTTTTCATAAAGAATTAGCACTTGGGTGAAATCAGTTTGGACTCCCCTATAAGCAGCATTTTCATCTTTTCACTTTTTTTTTCCTCTTTTGAGGCTCAGCGAATCTGTTTCCTCAGACATAAATTTGTGGTGGAATAGGAAATAAACTTAGTAAAAACCCATACAAAGCTCAGATTTTGTGAGAAAAAATGGTGAGATGACTGCTCCTCTGGTCTGCAGCTCTGCAGCAATACTTGATATTGACTATTTAGTCCAAGAAGGAACTGATAGTGAAGTCTCATCTCAAGCCCTTATAAAAATTATTATTTTTATTTCTGGTGCCACTGCCTCGGTTTTCAAGAACCAAAGCAGGCTTCTCCACAATCATCTGGTTCCTGCTGAACATTATGTACCTGCTCTAAAGAGACATTACCATTCTTCTTAGCAGTTTGCTGTGGGAAGCTGTAGATCCCTCCATTCCTGTGTGCATCTGTTTCACCTCTCAGGTTGAGTCTGCCCCCATCCAACCCACAACAATCATTCCCTTTTTGCAGAGTTGAGGCATAAAACTGATCTCCCTGGTCCAACCTATGGGCCATAAATGCCATGGGGAGGGAAATGGATCCATTCTGCTCACATACCTAGTCCTTCTGCTTGCATGTCCTTGCTTTATACAGTAAAAGGAAACATTCGACTACATAAACCTTCATTCTATAAATCCCTGGAATGGAAATAGCCTGAAAACCTGGTCCTTTTTTTTGATTAAAGAGCTTTCTGAATCCTTCAACAGCTCAGTAAAGTTTTTACAGATTAAAAGTCAGTAAAATAGCTAGTCAAGTTCTCCACAGCTCTAAGAACTTGCTATTAAGTGTGTTCTGATGCATTCCTGCACTGGGGTGCAAACCTTATCAGACATTTAGATAGTTCTGCAACAATTCTGTAAGACCTGTGCAGTATGTGGCAGTTTAGCATATAGGCAGAGAGTTATTTCCAGTATCAGAAGAATTAACCTTCCCACCCTCTGGTTATATTGGAAGAGTGAGCCCTAGCTGTGTCCTTTCTTTTAGGAAAGATCCTTCAGAAGGATGGCTCCCTGTTTGTGCTTTGGTGGCTAAACTTGGTTCTTACTTAAGTTCATCCTCCAGCATTTTTGGTGCTCTGACTGATTATACATTTTGCTTTCATGTGCATTTCATATGCAAAAAGAAACCTGAAGCATTTCTATTAAAAGATTACAGGTATCTGTTTGTCTCCTCCTTTAAAGTTCACAGGCTGCAGTTAATGCAGAACTGCTCTGAATGATGCTTTGCAGCCTGCTTGTTCTATGATTTCTGCTTGCACCATTACTTTACAAGCATGAATTGGGGCACATCCAAATAAATACATTAATCATATACTAAAATCATAGATTAGCAATACCCAAATTCCCATAATTATTCACTGTGTTTCCTCACTGTCATTCTTTGGGGAAAAGGAGATTTGAGTCCTGCTCAATTAGCTGAACTGCTTTGGAGTTAATATTTGAGTTTAGACGAGTGTGTGCGCAGGTCCATGAATACAGGCCTTTTCCATAACGTGACATCAGTGGTTTGGTCTGGAAGTTGCATGTGCAACTTTTTTTTTTTTAACTTACGGGAAGGTTGCAGTGCCTGTCTGCGAGAACATGATGTGGTGCACCTTTCTGGTCAGGTTACTGTCTGTACTTGCAGCATGAAGTTGTGTTCTGCACAGCAGATGAGGTCCTGTGGTTCTCTTAGAAATCAGGAGGGGTTAAGGGCAAGAAAGAAAATAATGGTAAATCTGACAGAAGTAGGAAGATATGGAAAAACTAGAGGTGAAGACCGATAAATGGAATGAGAACTTGGAGCTCTTTCATGACAGTAATTTTATTTTAGAGAAAGCAGGTATTAAAAAATAGGAGAATTGCATACAGGTTGTTATTTCTTGTGTGTATGGGTGAGGTGGGGGACTTCAGTAGTGAGAAAAATCGTGCTGAGGGTACCATTGGGCACTGCTGTGCACATACGCTTGGCAATGGGGTAGATTTGAAAAAACTCATTTAGATGTGAGGTGCTTATTCCCTGATAGCTGGAAGAAGAAGGGGTGGCCTTAAGTTTGATTTATACTACACGAGCTCTTTGGAAGTCTTTCTGATGCCTTGGGCCTGGTTTCCTGAATGTGCAGACATGTACAATTCTGCATGGAAACCTTGATTGCTGGCTTGTTTGATTTTCTCACTCCCTATTTCTCCACAATTTCTTTTACCATCCCCATTCATCCTCTAATGCCATGTGGCCACAGTGCTCTTTTCTCCTTCTGTGTGGCAGAATGCCCTGCACAATCTTCCTGCAGTCTTTTCATGTAGCTCACATTTTAAAATTGAATACAGGGCAGAGGAGCATCTTAAGGGGAAAGAAATAAATGTGGTGAGGGTGGAAGCTGTGAAGATCTTAAATTTAAATTTCTCAATCTGATTATTTAACTGTGGTGAGGGTATTTTTGACTTAGTCCTGGTATCCTTTGAGAGTTCTGGTGTTAGCAGCACTAGTCCAAGATGGAGATGTGTTTAACTGTATTTCTTACTGCTGTCATTTTGAAGAGCCTTTGCTTCTGTTTGCTTGTGATTCCCTCAGAGAATCTTATCTTTGCAACTGGCTTCTTTTGTCCTGCTGCTAGGATGTTTTTACCTCAAGCAGTGTTCCTAATACAGTAGAAATCAACTCATGCTTGAGGGAAGACTCCTTGACGTCTTTTATTCCTTGATATAATTTGCCCATAATTATACAAATTCTACATAAAAGTTTCCAATCCAAGTGCTGCAGTCATTTTAAGATATTTAAATGGTCTTACTCACAGCATTGTGGTTAAGACATCCCTTAAAAAGTATTCAGTTTGAGGATTTTTGTGTGTCTTTGTTAGGGGTTGGGATTTATTGTTTGATTGGGTTTTTTTTGTTTCTTTATTTTTTTGTGTTTAGTTTGTTATTGTTTTGTTCTCAAACCAGGACATTNTGAATACAGGGCAGAGGAGCATCTTAAGGGGAAAGAAATAAATGTGGTGAGGGTGGAAGCTGTGAAGATCTTAAATTTAAATTTCTCAATCTGATTATTTAACTGTGGTGAGGGTATTTTTGACTTAGTCCTGGTATCCTTTGAGAGTTCTGGTGTTAGCAGCACTAGTCCAAGATGGAGATGTGTTTAACTGTATTTCTTACTGCTGTCATTTTGAAGAGCCTTTGCTTCTGTTTGCTTGTGATTCCCTCAGAGAATCTTATCTTTGCAACTGGCTTCTTTTGTCCTGCTGCTAGGATGTTTTTACCTCAAGCAGTGTTCCTAATACAGTAGAAATCAACTCATGCTTGAGGGAAGACTCCTTGACGTCTTTTATTCCTTGATATAATTTGCCCATAATTATACAAATTCTACATAAAAGTTTCCAATCCAAGTGCTGCAGTCATTTTAAGGTATTTAAATGGTCTTACTCACAGCATTGTGGTTAAGACATCCCTTAAAAAGTATTCAGTTTGAGGATTTTTGTGTGTCTTTGTTAGGGGTTGGGATTTATTGTTTGATTGGGTTTTTTTTGTTTCTTTATTTTTTTGTGTTTAGTTTGTTATTGTTTTGTTCTCAAACCAGGACATTTTGTTTTTGTTTGTTTCTTTGATAATTTCCATTTAGAAATAAAATTATCCCTTATTAACTTGTAAATAATAATACTGAAAAAACACTATTTCCACATGCATTTTAGATAGCAAGAGTATATTTTATGGTTGCTGGAATTTGGTTAGTGTCTTTTTACTGCAATTTTAAGAATTTTTATCTAAAGGATTTAGGTGATTTTCTCTTTTTCAAAATACAGGGAGAAATATGTATTAAAAAATATGTCTATGCTTGTGCTTTAGAAAGTGAATAGATCCTCAAAATACAAATTTATATACCTTTGGCTAATCTTAGAGCACGTAAGTCCCCAGATATGGTTTGAAATCCTTGGCTGGAAGGCATCGTAAAGGATAAAAACCTTATTATTGAGAACTTCACCTGTTCGTCCTCTGAATAGAATCTCTGCTGTTTCTCACATATAAAAAAAAACCTAGTCTAGCTCAAATAAATTATTAATTGAAGGCTCCAAGCAAGAAAAGAGACTTATGTGCTTTTTTGTACACAGCAGAGTCCAACTCTGGAAGTCATTGCCACGGTTACCTCTGGCTGTTAGGAGTTTGCCTGGATTTGAAAAAGGGTTAGATACATTCATAGAAAGAAAGTCCAGTAGAGCAGACCACAAGGAGCATGGGGGCCAGGGCACTCTTGTGTTGATTCCTGGGGGAATCAGTATCTTAATCGGTGAACTAGTAACAGGGAGCGTGCTGTTGATATCCACGGTTTTGGGTGGTACAAAGCTCTTCTGGATAGTCAGATGCTGTGCCAGAGGCAAACATCTCCAAAAGTAGCTCACCAAATGGAGCTGGTAAAAATGTGACAGACAAGGTTCAGTGTACAGTGATGCCCATAGGGTAAATAATCTAGGCAGTGCCTTTATGGTAGACTGCAAACTGATGGTTGAGGCTCAGGAGTGGTCACTGAGAGTTCATTGAAACCACCAGCTCGATGTGCAGTGGCTGGCAGCAAAGCCAGTGAACTACTGCCCAGAGTCAGAAATAGTCTCCGTAATCAAGAAGGCTGATGAGAATAAGACAGAGAGTGCCCAGCGCTGTACCCAGGTGTGAGCACTGTCTGCGGTCCTGCTCTCTGTACCAGAGGAAGGCTGTAGTGGACATAGGGAAGTTGCAGAGATCAGCAGCTAACACAGTGGAGGGGATGGAGCTGGCTAACAAGAAGAGATGGGAAAGGCTGCCACTGTTCCTTCTGGCAAGGAGACAGAGGGGACACATGACCAAGGTTTATAGAGTCACAGAGTCTGTGGTGAAGCTTGTCGCTTTAAGAGTGGGAGTGAGGCATTTGCCTGCCAGAAGCCAAGGGTTTCTCTGAGCAGTTTTGCCAAGTCTAAGCATATCTGAGAGTCCTTTTCAAAGCCCTGGCTGAGGAGCTTGCAACCAACACACTTGTGTCTGTTTCAGACCCCTACTGTGGGGCTCCCACTGAAATGGTAGTTCCCTGTTTCAGAGTCCGGTTAAGGATTTAAAGCTGAGACAGTTTAAAAGTTAAATCAGAAAGGTTTGATTTATTAAAGCAACAGGTAAGTTCAGAATTGCCGCTGATGAATACAGNGGAGTGAGGCATTTGCCTGCCAGAAGCCAAGGGTTTCTCTGAGCAGTTTTGCCAAGTCTAAGCATATCTGAGAGTCCTTTTCAAAGCCCTGGCTGAGGAGCTTGCAACCAACACACTTGTGTCTGTTTCAGACCCCTACTGTGGGGCTCCCACTGAAATGGTAGTTCCCTGTTTCAGAGTCCGGTTAAGGATTTAAAGCTGAGACAGTTTAAAAGTTAAATCAGAAAGGTTTGATTTATTAAAGCAACAGGTAAGTTCAGAATTGCCGCTGATGAATACAGTGACTGCAAAAGGATCATCGAGCTCAGGTAGAGAATTCCCAGGTAACATCTGACAGTCAAGAGGCACAGGCCAGCACTCATAGATAATAAAAATAAAAGGAATATTGTATAGTGAAGGCACAATTCTTACCAAGAAGGAGACCCATCTTGGATGGAGGAAGAGGAGCATAGCCTGTTGACAATCTCTGCTAGGCTTTCAGCCTTCTCCCCCACCGCAAGGCGAATCCCCTCTGTGATTTTTATATCCTNAATTAGGCAAAGGTCCCTTCTCAGACATTCTGGCCTTCAAGACTTCTTGTGGATACAGATATGTATGCAACTCGATCACTGCAGAACCACCTTGTTAATTTTTGAGTGTTCCCATGCATGGGTAGGTTTGTGTTACTGATGTAGGAGCACTGAGAGCTCATCTGACTGTCCTCATTCTGTTTCCTTCATCTCAAGCACAGCTGTGAGATAATTCCATTGTCTTCACTTTTCCTC
>VWZY01007407.1:213987-304482 GCA_013399075.1 Chloroceryle aenea | reverse complement strand
AAAAGGAATATTGTATAGTGAAGGCACAATTCTTACCAAGAAGGAGACCCATCTTGGATGGAGGAAGAGGAGCATAGCCTGTTGACAATCTCTGCTAGGCTTTCAGCCTTCTCCCCCACCGCAAGGCGAATCCCCTCTGTGATTTTTATATCCTAGTTCTGTCTGTCCCTGCCTTCTCAGTGACGTTTAGCATGATTTGGGTGAAAAATTGAGTAACGTAGTGTCGTGGTTTAGGGTCAGGGCAGCCCCTAAGACCCAACAGACGCTCTCTGTTAACTCCCCTCCCTCCCCAAAGGGGAAGAGAAAAAGGANCATTCTGTTTCCTTCATCTCAAGCACAGCTGTGAGATAATTCCATTGTCTTCACTTTTCCTCACTGTTCAGTGAGATTTTTTTACTTTTTAATTTCATAGTGATGTCAGATAACTAACACTTACTATTCGGACTGTCAGGCAAAGCCCTAAATGGTCCTACAGAAAGAAAAATGTGGACTGTAATTATTGTAATTTATTTCAAATTGGGATTTGGGCTCTAACTGGCAAAGTCCTATGCAAAAAAAAAAATTTCAAGAAACAGTCTCAGCCCTGAAGAGTATTCAGTGCAGTAAGAGAAAAGGTACCAATGAAAAATGAAAGAAGTCAGTGTAGATATCACATGACTTTTAAGCTGTTGGCTGTTTGTAGATGGGATCTTCTGACCTCCAGTCTTTGTGCATTTTATAGTGGAAATGAGACCCTTAGAACTCCTCCTCTTTTGACCATTTCTCCATCCTCACTTGATAACCCATCCAAAGTTGTTCTACAAAGATTCCTTACAGAACCCATCTTTTATGCATGTTAATGCATGATTTCAATGACACATGCATAAATTACACACATACTTGAAATAAAGAGTGAGAAGAAAAATACTAATCCATTAATGGTTGTAGACTTCACAAGTGCATATTGTGCCTCCAGTATCAGGTGCAGAGGGAATATTTGCAATATTCCTGAGCAAGACAGGAATAAATGACACCTTGGAAAAGGAAGCGAGCTAGGGGAGCTGGTGGTTTCTTCCTCCTGGGCTGACAATCCTCCTTCACTTGGACATTGATTCTTCTCCAGGAAACATCCTCTTTCTCTGTCTTTGAATCTCAGATATGTTACAACACTTTGATCCACTGTAATTAAGAGCTCCTCCTTTTAATTTAGTTT
Organism: Chloroceryle aenea; assembly: GCA_013399075.1. Taxonomy (NCBI): domain Eukaryota; kingdom Metazoa; phylum Chordata; class Aves; order Coraciiformes; family Cerylidae; genus Chloroceryle; species Chloroceryle aenea. The sequence continues at coordinate 303,290 of VWZY01007407.1, read as the reverse complement.
TGTCTTCTAGAGGTATCTGTAAACTAATAATTTATATTCCACACCAGCTTCCCAGGTCTTCCTTATGCTTATGCTGTGCATGCAGCAGGTGAGCCGTGATCAGTTTCAACCACTGTAGAGAAGAATACCCCAAAGACAAATGAAGTAGCTAACATTATAGTCATAAATCACTTGCTTAACTGTTGGTTGTAGGACATTCTGGAGTAATAACTTCATTAGAAAAGTAAAATGTAATTTTCAGTTTTGCTGCTTTCACTTTATTTACTACTCTTTTTCTAGTGCACTGATCTCAATTTTATGAAAATCAGTACAAAATGTCTTGGGAATCATTTACAATTTCTTAAGGCTCTGTTTTTGCCTAGGAGAAAACAAACATAGCTTTCAGATAAACATAAAAGCACCAGCTGGTTTTCTGCAGGAAATTTTATTTCCATAATACTTGCCTTTGGAGATAATTTTACAAGAAGAAACATAAAATATGTGGAAATATTTAAGAATAGGCTTACAATAATTCTATTACTGTAAATACAAAGACCAGCTTTCATGCCTCAGCAACTGCTCCAGAGGTTTAATGTGTTGGAAGAAAAGGAAGACATTTCTAGGAAGCAGACCAGCCTCCTAGTGCCAGCTTGGCCATCTTGGGGGCGTTGCCTGGAAGCTAGTTTGTTTTTTGTCAGGACAGAAGTTTTCTGAACTCTTAATTTAATGAACTCTTAATTTAATGAAAGGCCCAATCTGATTTCTCAGTTTGCCCACAACATTTTGAGCTTGTGCTGGCTAAAACCACCAGGCTCTAAATGAGCCCTGATTTCTTTTGAAGGTCTGTCTGTACCCTGTTGTCTAATGGGGATGAACTGTTCCATCTTCCTAGCCAAAACAGCCCACCCTCTGACATTGCAATTAATGGTTAAATAAACAAACTTGATTCATTGGTATCTCTTAAAAAAAATCGTGCTGGGAATGTTGAATGAAACATTTAGATTATCACCATCTTGCTTGTCTTTCACTAGACATTGACCCAGCTGACATACATCCATGTACATACAAATCTGTCTGTTGTAAGGGAATTAACTCCTTTGCTGTGCTTTTCTCAATTTCACACACCAGTGTAATGGAAAGGAAGACTATGCAATAATAACATCACAGGAGAAGAGTGCTGCAGTATCAAATGGTGGTCTTAACTTTGAAGCATGTGGGAAATAAGTGATGGATTCATACACCAGAAATTAAGAAGTTGAGCGATATTGTGTGGAAGATTTCTTGTGGCTCCTTTTATGTCTGCCCGTGTGAGTGACATGCAATTTCTGTGCTGCTGCACTTCTTTGAGATGAAAGGATTTGTGTAACTCACAGAGACAGTCTTTGCCTTTAACAAAACCTGTTCCCATATCTTTCATAATTCATGTCTCTCACTTCAAATTACCTGTCTTTCTATCTTCACAAAGAGATGATCTCTTAAAATCATTTTGCCAGTCACCCTGCCAGTTTCCCTGCCTTTTTCTTTCCTGCTTGCTATCCTCCTAATTTGGCTTCTTCCAACACCAGTGGTTTCTTATTCTTTTGCTTTTGCAGTGAATTGCCCTTCCATCTTCTGGTTTCCTATTCTTCCTACCCCAAAGCATCTCTGGTGGCCAGTTGTTGATTCATGAGTTGTGTAATGATGATGCATGCAGAAATAAGAGGGAACTAACTTTTGATAGTCAGTGATGGATTTCCATGTTGCAACTTAAATTTAGATTTACTTAGCTCCTGGTTACATTGCTAAACATCTGTATTCAGATATGGTCCAAAATTGAGTATATGAGGTCTCCTCAGGAACAGAGTCTTAAATTTGAAGCTCTGAATTGTTGGCAGTTTCTGATGCACGCCTTCCTATCCTGAGTGCTTCTGTGCTCCAAATTGCTATGCTATTTGAGCTTCTCAGTCTTTATGCTGTGCAAGTCCTCAATAAGGTAAGAAAGTGTCATGAGGCCATGTCAGAAGTTGGGCTGAAACACGAGTGCATCTACATGCTGGTGAAGGTAGCAACCTGTATACCAGGCTTGTAGCCCATTGTGGCAGCACCTGTCTGAAGGAAGTGTGATGACTTGGCCCCCAGATTTTCCTCTTCCTTTCTGTCCATACACGGGGAACACAGGTGGCTAACTTGGACCAGATCCCTTGGGTTTAGGTGGCAAAGTTGGGTGCCAAGTGACATATGCCAGGGCTGTGTCTGTCTGGGAGGAGTGTGCTGGAGTAGGGACCAATGCCAGACATTCCCCAGGTCACAGTCTGACCAGCAGTTGTACCAGAGCTGCTCAGGGTACCAGGGGTGGGAAGGGTGAGCTCTCACAGCAAGTTTTTTCTTATATTTTCTTTTCAGCTTCCTGAATGGTTACAAAATAGTCTTCCCAAAGCAAGCAGTCTCAGTGCTGTGTTTCGTAACCACCAGGAGAAAATCATTAAAGGGGAAGAAAAGGTAGAATTACTGATTCAGCAGTATGGAGGGTAAAGCATAACCTGTCATTTGCTCATCAGAATACTCTGATTTTTCTCAGTTGTGAAGTAACTTAGGTGCCTCCTGAAGTTGCCAGAGAATTTTTTCCTAGGAAAACTTAACATCTCTGGTTTTATGCAGCTATATTCACATAATATTAGTATCATGTTCAAACAGCCAGCATCTTTTGTAAGTTTTCACACCTAAAAATGGTAGTAATTCTTTAGGACTGGTTCTTCAGTTTCCATTCTGATTCCTGTGCACTACACCTGTTTATTAGAAGGACAGCTTTTTGTTTCAGTCAATGAAGCAGCAGTGCATGGCAAAGGATGGTGTTAGAATTCATTATATTCTAAAGCAGTATATGACATGCTGACAATTACAATTCATTTTTCAAAATAGATCCCTGTCACTTCTATCCCTGTAATAAAGAGTACTATTTATCTATTTTTAGGAGGCAGATTTTTGGAAACATTCTAAATAAGAAAGGTAAAAGAGGGAGATAATGTGTTTAGTCTTAAGTATCTATTAAAGAATCTCCTTTGTGGAACTGTCGTTTTTATGGTTTAAGTAACAGTTGCACTGGGATTGGTCTTGGCTGAGTTCCTGCTTTTTGTCATGTAACTCAAAGGAAATAGATAAAATGAGCACATCTCAGAGACAGTCCAGAACCACAGGACCAAAGTCTCTGGGTATGAAGCTGAGCAGTCCAGATGTGACAGACCACTTAATTCTGTTACTGCACAAACTTTATTCCCTTTTAAGAGTCTCAACTTCTGTTCCCTTTTTCTGCAGATGACAATGTTCCTTACAGCTTGTCTGTATTTAGAGGGTCATGCAGGTGTCTCAGACTCCAAACTACTGCTCTTTTGGTGGACATACCTTTTCCTATGTTAGTGTGTGTCACTTCAGCACTAGAGAGATGGGGTAGGTCCATCTGTACAGCAGCAACCAGAGCAAACCAACTCTATTGCTGGATGAGGGGCTAGAAATCTGTCCATGTAAGCAGTCCCCTAAGGTCATAACTAAAACAAAAAGTAAATGTAAAGCATTGGGTTTGGTGACAAACCCCAAAATTAACATAAAAAAAAACCAGACTAAGCCCTCATGAAGCACCTCATTTTGCAAGGGGACTATTTAACTGGGATAGTTGTCACTGTCTGCTATGACAGTCTTTCTGGAATTGAATGACGCTACATTCAGTATTTTGATAGAAATCATTCTCTGTAAGAACAATAGCCCCTAATTTAACAGTATTCAGTGTCTTTATTCTAATATGGGGTGAAAAAATGTCTGATGCTTGACTGATATTGTTTTGTTGGTTTGATTTAATAATTCCATGTAGCAGTCAGTAGCTGCTGGCCTTCCTTGCATACTTTATTCTCGCTATCCGATGTCTTATAGTGACTGGAAAAATACACTGATTTAGATTCCATTTTGTTGCCAAAGCAGCATTATACCGTACTTTGGTACCAATTTAGCTTTCAATTTAGTTGATGTCTTTAGGGATTTTTCCACAATAATTCTAAAAAAATCTCTTCTTTAGCATCCTGCATTTAGTGTGTGTAACCTGCATATACATGTATTCTGTATCTGTGCGATGTGCATTAGTGCCTGAGTTACTATACACTTCTCAGCAACCTAACTAACCTGCCTGATTGATGTTGTAGCCCAACCAGTGGTGCAGTGTTTTGGCTAATTAAAATGTGCTTTTAGTTCCAGTGTTTGCAGCAGATGTCTGATGCACTGAATTACCAGCCTGTAGTGTGTGCTTTTGGAAGTGCAGAGTCTGTTCAAATTTCCACAATAGTTTTTCAGGATAGCTTGTTGAGGGTCTTTCCACAAAGGTATTTCACATGGCTTGTGTAGTCGGAAGAGTAAGCTGATGTTTCCCAATGCAAAGAAGATGACTTAGTGCTGAGCGGGTCTTTCACCAGGCCCCCAGTAAACCTGCTGAGGGGCACTGGGATGAATAAGCAGCTTAAGGAAGGGAAGGATTAGCCCCGTTAACTTCAGCAAGCAGAGCTTTTAAGGCCCCATGCTACGAGTGCAGGGGTAGGCAGCAGCTCATCTTGCTGCAGCTCACACAGGGTCCCACCACTGTTGTCAGTCAGTCTGTCCCCTTAGTGCCTGGCTATGCTTCTGCAGTTTCTGTAACTGAGGGAAAATTTAGCAATGCGTTTGTTTTCTGTAAGACATGACCACCCTCTCTGGGCTTCAGAAATAGTTTCTAAGCAAGAACCCCATGCTTTGGCTGCTTACCCCCGCTGCCATGCCACCACCAGGCTCTGCTCCACTGTGAGCAACTCTGCAGGATGAGGCTCTGCAAGGTGAGTCCTGAACCAGAACCACCCTTCTCTCTTCCAGGCCAGCTTTAGCCCAGGTTCACCATCTGGTCGGGCATGTGCAGGGGGAGCAAAGAGCTGGGGGAGCGCAGGTGGGTGGTTTTCTGTGACCATAACACTGGTGAAAACCTGGTCCCAGCAAGCAGGGCTGGTGGTGAGCTGGGCTGTGGATGAGCATCATCAGGCCCCAAGGGTGTCTGTTGTCTTAGGTGTCCGATGTGAGTTTTCCTGATGCATTCAAACCTGGTGTCACCATTTTCTGATCATCTGGGTGATCACTGAGCCGTGAGAAAGCTGAGTGCAGAATTGATGTACGGATTGCTGGCTTCTAAGTATTTCTATAATTTTCTGTAAGACACACAGAATGTTCGGCTCATGTCTAATTGGTGCCATTTCTGGGTGGAACACAATATCCCTTTACAAGTCGTAGGACTTTCGAAAATCATTTTAAGTAGAGTATTCAAGTCTTTCTATATTTTCTCTGATAAAGGAAGTTGTTTGATGTATTTATTTTTATGGCACTTGAGCCTCCTATTTAATTGGGCCCTTTTATACTCTGAGGCTTTCTGTTTGGTTCATGTGGCATTGGATTATGTAGTTTTCAATGTTCCTTTGCTTCTTTTTGTTCAGTGCACAAAAAGCAGATACCTGAAATTGTGCTCTCTGAATACACATGAAGAATCCAAGGGGACAGCAGTGGCAGCAGGATTACGGACTATTTCCTTCCTGCGAGAAATTTCTGTCTGTGCAAGAGTAATTCTGCAGCCCTCATTTCAATAGCATTTGGCGTTGTCATTCTGGAGATGCTAACATCGCTGCAAAGTGGAAGGGCATGGAGAATCAGAGTTGGGAAGTAGCAGTGGTGGAAAGGATGAGTTCAGTGGCCGTGGTGGCTTTGTTTTGTGCTCTGTGGGACTTTTGGACTCTCCTCCAATGTCTGGGGCTGGGTCTGCAACAAAACATTAATCAATAGTGCTGTCATGTGTGATAAATGAAAGAGTAAAACAACCTAACTTGGTCATAAACAGGGCTTGTGCATCTCATGAGAGAATATTAAAACCCACCTCCCAAGATGATAACTTGTTTTGCCTTCCATATTAAAGCACGTGAGCAGACATGCAGAGGCACACTGAGACTACAGCAAGTGATGAAGGTTTGAGACCCACTTTGTCACAGCAGTGCCACTGAGGCACCATTTAATCACAGGAGAACTTCATTGAGCTCTCTTCTGTCCATCCATTCACAGCAGATGCTGCTGTACCCAGTCTTCTAAATTAGGTGGCAAAACGTTATTTTTAATTGTTTTGCCCTCGGCAGATTTTCTTCCAATCTGTCAGTTCCCTGTGGATCTCACAAAACAGGACCCTGACAGAGGGAGAGGTTTTATTATTCTTACAAGCACTGACACTTTTTTTGAGCATGCACAAAATGCTGCTTTCATGTAAGGTAGCACATTGCACACACTGCCTTTTTGTTACATCCCATAGCAGCTAGGTACAATCACAGAAGGGATGAATAGCTTTTTTTTTTTTTTTCCCTGTCATATATATACACATTTACTGGAAGTCTGTTAGGATATTTGCCATGGTTCTGTGGCCACCAGTATCTTAAGGCATTGATAAACCACAGAAATAGCACATGGTTCTTCAGGGTCCCAAATTGGTCTTCAGATTGGCTCTACCTGAATCCTTCTTCTGTAATTGAAAACTCTCTTTTGGACTTGGTTCAGTAACATCCAAAGGTACTGAGGCGAGTAAAAGTTGCCCTGGATTGGGAGCAGTCAGAGTCGTGACAGCAGCAGGGGTGATGAACTTATTTTTGTAAGAGAATGAGAGTCTGCTGTAATCCTAGACACAGACTGCTTCTGCTAGCTGCTTTTTGTGCTTTATCTTCCAAGCTGACATTTCACAGGAGATAGATGTTTTTTATATGTATCCGCGTGAGAGGGAAATAAAATCAAGTCAGGGAGATACAGACCCTTTAGAAGAGATTAGAGATTGAAAGGGCACAAAGTAGGTACCGATACCATCTCTGGAAGAAGTGATTAGATTTGAGAGGGATGAGGGAGGTAATGCCAGCGTCTCCAAAAACTTGCTTCTGCGGTGCTGCGTGGCAGAGCAGCCTTATTTTGTCTCGCCATGTTGCATTAGCACCTTTTGAAACTTGTGTCAAGTATCTCAGCAGGTGCATAAGGGAGTTCATGTGCCAGTGTGCTGGGAGGCGGGTGGAGCCACCCTTTATCTGAGGTTTGGTCCTTGCCTGTCCTAGCTCCTCAGTGTAACTTCCAGCTGGGGTGTGGAAGAGTCCTTGGGTTTGAGCCATGGAATCCCAAGTTCATCTGCAGACAGCATGAAATGAGGGCAGGGAGCTTGTCTACATCTTCTCTTCCAGTCTGTTTCTTTAGTCTCTTTGGCATCTGGAATAGATCCTGAAGGAAGTCTTGAAACATCAGAAAGAAGAAAGAGCTGAAAGGTGGGAGGGAAGGCTTCACTTACACTGGGAAGTTCCTGAAATTACTGAACAGGAACAGTCTTGCTTTACATGGAAGACTGTCAAGTAGCATTGCTGGAGATTAGAACTGTTCCGTAAGGCAGAAATGCAGCAGCAAATTTGACTTGAGTGTAATGAAGTGTTTGTTTCTCTAAGATTTCTATATGATATAAAATTCAGTGTCATGAAAACAGCTCAACCTTTTAATCAGTGGTCACAACAGAAAGGCAAATGTCAGGAAGCAAGTAGGAGGGAAGTGGGAAACAAAATAGAGAATATCACTGTGCTACTGTACAAGTCTGTGGTGTTTATCCAACCTGCATCTGGTGTGCAAGTCCAGCCTTCACAGCCCAGAAAGGAGGTAGCAGTAGTGGGAGAGATCTGGAGAGGTCAGCAGAGACTGTGGGAGTGCAGCCTCCTCAGGCTGTAGGTGAGGTGATGTGAGGGAAGGAAGCATGATACAGGCCTAGAAGCTCACGATAGCATGACGACAGGGGTGTGTGTGTGGTTGTTACTGCCTCTTCCGCTATGAGGACTGGGAGATACCAAGTTTAGATAGTAAGTGCAAAGTATCGGACAACAAAAAACTTTCTACCTTGTCCACAAGGGCTGTGGACCTCCCTGCTACCAAGTGCTGTTTATAAGGGTTCAGCAGGTTGTTGGAGAGACTAATCACAAAGAAACCTATTCATTCCATCCATTAGCTCGACACACAGGAGCCATTTACAAAGTCTGTGTTTCAGAAAGTGCTAGAATCTGGGTACATGTGCTTTCTCTCTCCTCATATACTTCCCCAAGTATCTCCTTATGGCTGCTGCAGGTGCAGCTGGACCTCTGATTTCACCCAGCACAGCTATTTCTTGTATAGTATCATGGCTCTCAAGACTTTCAGGATGAAGTGTAGGCTCTGTCTTTTCNCAAAGTGCTCTAATACCACAACCATAAAACTGTCAGGGTAGATAGGACCGGTGTCAGGTACCTTGGAAGTGACCTATCTGACTGCTGCAAGGAGCTATTAGAAGGGCAGCTATTAGGCAGTTCTGTATAAAGCAGAGCCCAAAGCAGTCTTAGATCAAAGTGTTATATTACAGAGGTTGGCACTGTAGTTCTAATTGGCAAAAATTTGCCGTGACTTATTCTCCAGGCAAACACATTAATTTGCAGTTGAACGGATTTCTTTGTCCATAGTTTTGTTTAACACATGATGAAAACAGTTCATTAAAATGCAGTTTATCAATTTGCTGTATCTTACATTTTTGAACTGATGGCAGCACGTGCTCGTGCCAAAGCAGGGGCAGGCTGGGGAGGAAACAGGCACAGTGCTGTAGCGTGGTTTTGTGGAAGGAGAGGAGGAGGATGAGGAGGGGAGGCTTCAGAGAGCTTCTTCAGGGTTGTCAAGGTTACAGGTGCTGTTGCTTCTGTAGGTGAGTGGCTTGGGCATTCGCTGCTGATATTTGGTATGGGCTGTTTTCTTCCAAGATAACAAAATTTGCATTTTAATTAGATTGTTGCATTTGTCAACACCACTTCAGAACAGTTAAGTCATTGGAGGCTTTTCACTGGACCAGTGTAAGGACTCTGAAAAAAATGACAACAGCAGCATTTACCCCAATAGTATTTTTAAACTTTTTTAATTTTAAAGCATTTAAGTGATGAGGATCCCGTTAAAAGCTGTTAATGTACTAACCACCAAATACGCTTTCCTAGTTCCTTAGATCCCAGTCTAAATGTTGCTTTTAGAAGCTAGGATTCACTGTTTCGAATGTGGGGCAGCCAGGAGCTGCATGCCAATCTGGTGCTCAGTGTGAGAACAGAGGATTTGCGCTGAACTCGCTGCTTTGAGACATCACTGAGACAGCAGCAACTGTGCCTTAGCCCTAGGAAAGAAATCTCTGCTGATACCAGCATGGTGTGGCTCAAGAGGAGTCTGACAAAGCCAGTATATACTTCAGGAAAACAAATGATGTCATGGTTGATTTCCAGCTGCACTCAGAATTGATACAATATGTCATATTGAATTTTCTGCCAGATTTAAGAGTGATATGGCAAGATCTTCATCTGCTGTGAAGATGTGCAGCACTGCTGACTTCCTTAGAGCTATACAAGTGTATACAGTTGGGGATAGGGCTCAGGAGGTTTATGCTATAGATCAAACAAGCTTAGACAAGTCACTGCTGCACTGAATGAGTACCAGGTGCTAGTTGAGCAGAGTAATGGTGTTACCAAGCAGGAAGGAGCTCAGGAAGCAGGCAGTCTGCTTTGTAGACCACAGAGAAGAGATTCACTGCTCCTGCGACAGCAACACCTAGTCAGAAAGCCCACCACTGCTTTGGAGTTGGAACAGCCCCAGTTTACTTGGAAATGCTGATCATATACTAAGTCACGTAATCTTGAAAACTTTGTAAAAGTTTCTAAAATGGCTTGGCCTTTGTGATGAGAAGCTGAAAATCTTGCTAAATCAATATAAACTACCTGGTTTTAAATAAAGCAGTGGTTTCAGCAAACGCCATGCCTTCAGTGCAGCTTGTCTACTTTGAATGTGGGGGAGACGTGCTTCTGCCTCCCTCTGCTAAGGGAGAGTGAGAAATGGCACTCCCGAGTCTAACACTAGCCCTTCTCTGCCCACTCTACCACCTTGCCCCACTGTCTGCTCAGAATCCTCAGTTCCTCAGTTTGCTCATTGTTCTTTTAGGCCGACAGAGAATTGGGTCATTAGCTACTTAATCAGCACCATCCATCCAACTGGCAGGGGCCAGGGAAGGGCTGCTGGAAGCGCAGGTGCAGCCGGGACAGCCCTTCACTGATGGTCCCACCGCTGCCGCCCTGCATATCCCCCATCAGTGCAGGCTGGTTGCTTCTGGCTAGTCCAGCTGTGGAAGTCTGGTTTCTGTGACCACTCCTCAGAGGAAAAGGATGAGCACTGCCTGCTCATCTAGCCTCTTCCTAGTGGGAAGGCGACCAGAGGACATCAAAAGCCAGGACTAGTTCATGGAGCTTCAAAATTGAACAAAGCTTGGGGTGAAGCTTAAGGCTTTTTCCCCTAGAAGAAGGCTTTTTCCCCTAGAAGAAGTCTGAGGGTTTGGGGAAATGATAGAAGGAGAGATGTGGAATTATTTTTCCCAAGTTTGGACACTGTATTGTGCTGACATTTATGTGCATGCGTTGCAGTAATACAGTCAGTTCAGCCTTCTCACTGATGACCTTTTCTGTGACATTAACCACAATATTGTGGGCATGCAATACTGCAAAGAAAAGCTGAGGCAAGGATGCCAGCTGGCTATTGCCAGTGTAAGTACTGTATAGGATCTGCAGTTACAGTAATGTTAGGTGCAAATGCAGAACTAGAAAATAGGCAATTTTCTATTGGAAAGTTGCATGATACTAAAATAATATATGTTGCTGTCATTTATTTTTGTAGGTTTCCTTTCTCAGGTGGTTATTGCTCTTCTGTAGATTTACCAAAGCAATGACTTTCCATCATGTTAAATAGTTTTACAGTTTAGGGCTCACTTGTATCTTTACATTTAATAACTAATGTAGAAAGGACTCATCACATGTGGCATTAAAGTGTTGCTAATTGTGACTGGAGGCATTTACATTCTGAATCCTAGTGAATTATATTACGTGTGTTGCACTGTTTTTACTTCATTCCCTGGTTGGTTTTTACAACCAAATATAGCCTGTAACATTTACTTTCCCAGAATGAAATAAATCCTGCACAGGGAATTGATATCACTTCTGTTCCTCTTGTGCCTTTTACATAGTGTTTAAATTTCAAGTGGTCCTGTAGGTTTCATGAAATTTCTCTATGGAAAGTAGATTCTGCTTTTATTATTTTAACTCTTTATGTCATATTAGTTCTGTAAATCATGGGGCTGTTACAGGCCAGCATGCAAAACATTCAGCTCCCTTTACCTAATGTGTGGGTGAATCCATCTTAGGATGAAAGTTTAGTATGTGTAAGAAGAATACTGTATAGAAGGGAAAAATAATTTATATAAATTTGAGAAATAGAGTTGAAATCTTTTCAAGTTCCACCAAGGACAGCATAGTTGATAACACTGCTTTATCTCAATTGAAAGTTAGGGCATCTCCCATTTTGTGGTGGGACTCAGGACCATTGTCTTCCTCCACTAAGTGGTCCTTCCTGTATTGTCCAGACCAGTGACACTTTGCATGCACAGACTGAGGGGTCTGCAAACGTGAAAGTATCGCAGTTAACATTAAGCTGGGAAAGCAGGTAATTTTACATGAGATGTACCCTATTTTGGTAGCCATTCTGCAGCCAAAGCCTTGAATGGGCACAAAGCCACCCAAATCTGTGGAAGAAGCCACGTGTTAGTTACACTTTTCAGGTCCGTCCTAAAGCAAAACACTGGCTTAAATATTCAGAGGATTTTGGGGCAAGATTTGGGAAGCAAATTTCTGTAAGTCTTGCATGTCTCTTCTAGAGAGTAACTCCTCAGTGAGGAAAGTCCTTCATTGTTGTCAATTTGGCATCTAATTGTCGAGCTGCTGTGTCAGTACACAAACACATGACCTGATCCAAAGAGATAGCTATTAAAATTGATTTGTGAACTCTTCTGTTTGTGCTTTAAAACGTGGAGCATGCCCCTGCCTTTAGTTTAGAGGAAGCACTTAAAACGATAAATAAATTTCTGCAGAAAAAGAAGCTATGCTGTTTTGCTTAGGTCCCCTGGCGGTAGAAGACTGATCCTTATCTGTGATTTATGTACTTGTGTGGCAGACAGGTTGGCAGTCAATAAGCATTTTACACACCCATATTCTTTCAGGAGTTTCAGCTGTATCAGATCGATGTACACTGGCCCCTACTGTGCATCCTGCCCTGATGGATAGTGGTACCAAAGTGCTGTTGAGTGGCCTTGCACTGCCTGGGCAGCTGTTGCATGTGCTTGGTGAGTGGAAGGGCCAAGTTCCCCTGAGGACATCACAGGGTATGGATAGGAGATGATTTGTAGGGCTCTGTGCTGCTTTACAAGTGTGTGTGGATTTTCAGTGCAGAAACAGACCTCTTGTTTAACAGAACTGTAGATATTGCTGCACTCAAACTTCTGCAGCAGAGGGATGCAAGAATGTCAACTTCTGAAAGAACCAGATTTGTCTTGTGAACCTGGTGCTGCTGGGTTATTCTCCTGCCTTATCCTTGAAAGTGAAGCTATTTCACTGTGCTATGAAAAGTGGTGTTTGTAGACTCGCTGACTTACATAAAATGGAATATTTCATTTTATACATGAAAAGCATTTTTCATTAGGAAGAGGCTGGAGCTTATTCCATTCTACTCAAAAAGGACTGTTTTCTCATGAAATGGAAAATAAACTAATACTTTACCACACAAAATACAATACTTGTTTCCAATGAAAAAAAAAAAAGTTACTACGTTTGGAATAAGTTCTCCAGTAGCCTAGGGTAGCACTGTTGCATTATCAACAGCTGGCTTTTTCTCTGGCTGAAATCTGTGTTCATCTGCATCGTCACTTTGTGCCCAGGTCTCTGCCACCCTGGCATGTTTCACAGAAAGGCTTTACTGCACCTTCCCTGGCAGAGGGCAGGGCAGGGCAGACCATAGGGTGAACATCCAGCCACATCGGAGGGCAGGGGCCTTCCTCCCTCTGCTGATTTTGTGCCTTGTGCGCGATGCTCACAGTTGGTAACGTGCCTGGTGTTACTCCCGCTGTGTTAGGTTTTCCCTGCTTGAGACTATGCTGGATTACAGTGTGCTATGGCTATTGCATAATAAACTCTTTCCTCTTTTTAGGCCCCAACTGCTTTGCAGAAACCACCGTCATTCCAGCGGGCCGGGAGGTGAAAACGGACGAATGCACTATATGTCACTGTACTTACGAAGAAGGCACTTGGAGGATTGAACGGCAAGCCATGTGCACTAGACACGAATGCAAACAAATCTAGGAAATCTACCAATCTACGTACTTTTAATGGTTTTTATAAAATGTCTCACAGCAGTGAGCACCCTAGATGACCCAGGGAAATCTGAAGGAGAAGATTCTGGTGAGGAGCAAAGAATGAAATATTGATATTTTGTTTTTTCAAAGTAACATATTACTGCAAGGCAAAGAAGTGCATATATTTAAAACGTTTGGACATAAGAATACCTGTCTTAATAAATGTGTTATTTTCACAGTGAGTACACTAAAATACACTCTATAAAATATTCTATGTATTTCTATAATACCATTATAGAGCTTAAAAATAAATGTTTTATATAGACAATACAGATTATAGTACTGTATCGTTGCCTGTCCTGATGTATACCTGCACCGTGGCAAAAACATTACATTTCTGTTCAAGTTTCATCATACAACTGTTTTCTTGGGGTTCATTTCTTCTGGGGTTTTTTGTTGTTGTTGTTGTTTATTTTCACTTTAGTGGGTCAGCAAAGAGCCAGCATATGACAAAACTTCTGACATTCTTGCTTTTGAAAAACAGCAGAGTGGGATATGCTTTCAGAGAACACGAGCTCAGTTATGAATATTGCTTTAGTGTTGAGGTAGGCCAGCTCCTTCTCTTACTTTCACTGGTGCATATCTACTGGCCCACAGCCAAGGTAACGTGGAGCAGTGGGTAATAGAAAACTGGTCTGTCATAACTTTTGTTACAAAAATTTAATCAGACTAAATCAATTTCTGATACTCAGTGGAGACATAGCACATTTCAGCAGGACAAATTCTGTCATGTAAACAATTTGGCAGCACCCAGCTGGTGGAAATGATGGTAAAGAGCCACACAGTATGGTCATTGTAACACATAATGGATGTGGAGATGTGCAGCTTGGAAGGGCTAGAGCAGCCAAACAAGCCTCCACTGATACGGCTCCATGTTGTTAATCCATGGGTGGGAGAGCTGGGTAGTAGCCCTGGTTAGTTAGGTGCTGTTTCCTGGACACTATTCTTGCCACCTTGCTCATGCTGGTTCACGTTTTTGCTTCTTGCAGTCTGTATAAGGTCTGTGACACTCTGTGTCAAGGAGAAAGATTTTGAACCAGTTCTTTGAATCTGCAAAGGATTTCTAGCATGGAAACTTGACCCTGACTACGTATGAGGCAAATCACATCTTCCTGCTTCAGCCACCAACAGCTTAGATTCATTTTGGTTTTAGTTTTGTTTATCACCAACTCCTACATTATGGGTTTATCTTTAAGGTTTTGCTAGAGGGAAGACTTAATGCATCAGTATCTAAAACCAGAAGACTGTTGCTGAAATTCCCACCTTCTTTTTGTTGCTTACTGCTATGGTGTAACTTGGTTACTAGGTTTGCTTCCATACAAAGTACAATTTTCTGGTACTCCTGAAGACCATGGGACTTCTGCTAGTGACATTCAATGGATCTAACTTATCAACTGACACCTGTATTTTGAGCATGTGTCTGTCTGTCACTGGGCTTTATTTTCCCCACTGATGGTACGGGGGGAGAAGAGGAATGGCAGAATCAGAAATCAAGGACTGTCTCTTGCACAGACAGTCCTGTGGTAAAGTCATGCATGGTATTCCTCTAGTCGCAAGAAGAACGGGTCAAGGAAAACAGAGTATGGGATTTAAATAGCTTTAAATCACACAAAAATCAAGTAACTAATACCTTTCCCTGAAATGGATGTGCACATATGTAAACATTGTACTGGAAGTGCTCTTCTACAGTAACTTGAATTCCTAGCAGGGATACAGGAAATTACACCTGGATTGTCACTTCAGTCCGCTGGTGGCAATGGAGAGTGACAGAGGACAGATTAATTTTTTTTTGAGAGGGAGAAGTGTTTCATGTCTCATTTGTACCTAGACCGTAAGTGCACTTCCAGATACAAACATAAATACTTGAATTTGTGATTTTCTAAGAAGCATACCTCATTCATTGGATACTTCTTATTAACACGGTGAGATGCTGCTGACTTGGGAAAAAAGAAGTATGATTTGGCTAAAATTGTTTTAGGTATACCTATCCATTTCATAAGATTCAGTAGTCATATGACAGCAAGCTAGCTTCTAAACCAGTAGGACACACGCTTCATGGCTATGTAGGCTTCTGCTTATTGAAATCAAGTATCTGCACAGCTCTGGGCAAGTGCCTTCCAGGCATGTCTCCTTGTGAGGAGTGGCAGTACCCACCTACATGAGTAAAAGTAGAGGTGGTGGACTTGCAACTCATTGTGGGAGTGCCTTTCCAGATAGGCTGCCTAGTGTCTGCTAGAGGGACATGTGTTTTCAGTGAAATAATATGAGAGACTCAGAATTTGTGTCTTTCAATATATGGCCATAATGTTTAAGTTTTTCAGAATCTGCCCTCAGACTAGTCACCCTTTGCTTCTCCTTCACTGGAGGTTCTTGTTAAGCCTTACACTGTTTCCCAGGGCTTGAATTTTTGGTCTTTTGAAAAGTTCTGCCTTTATTGAAGTAGTAAGTGCAAAGTTACAGGATGTGCAAAGTTACAGGATGTTTTAGTGTGTGTTTCTAGTGTAGCTTTTATAAATATTTTCTATTGCACATTTATTTCTAAAATATTTTTCCATCTTTCAGTTGTGGTACCAACATATTAATGTCATTTTTACTGTGGTAAGAGGTTACTCCTTTCCCACTACATATGGAAATTCCTGGGAAAAGTAATCTTGACACCCTGCCCTGTGTGTGGTTTCTTAAAGAAATTATAAATTATATTTTGAGAGATAATTATCCTTCTTTTTTGAGAAGTAATCTACAAGTCTTTTTTTTTTTTTTTTTTTTTTTGCGGCTACTTTTNTTTTTTTTTTTTTTTTTTTGCGTGCGCACATGTGTGTGGTGAGGTAGAAGTCATAATGAGTTTTGGACCTTCTTTATGCTGAGATGACTGGCCAAATCCTGCTTTTGCCTGTAGCATTACCATGTGAGACGTCTTCAGTTATCCCTAAAATGTGGAAATGGACCAAGTGACTCTTCTTGGGCAGAGCTCACCAGCATTACCGAACTGTGGAACCACAGTTGTCACGCGCTGTGTTGTGGTTTAACCCTGGCAGGTAGCTAAGCACCACTCACGCCTCCCCCCACCCAGGGACAGGTGAAAAGAAGAGAAAGGAATAGGAAAAGCAAGAAAACTCATGGGTCTAGATGAAAATATTTTAATAATCAGAAGAAAAAAGAAAGAAAAGAAGTGAGGGCAATCACTCATCACCTCCTATGGGCAGAGCAGTGGACAGCCAGTTCCCAAGCAAAAGATAAGCTCACCTTACCTAAACCTTGCTGCCCTCAATTTTACTGCCAAGCAGGACATTTTGTGGCATTGAATATCTCTTTGCTTAGTTCAGGTCACCTGCCTGGTTGTGTTCCCACCCAAGCTCTTGTGCACCCAAAATACTGGTGTGTTATCAGCCTTGCTTTGCTCACAGATCTACAACAGAGCACCACACCACCTCCTGTGAAGAGTAACTCCATCCCAGCCAGAGCCAGTACATGGTGATACTGTCAGCAATCCCAGCGCAGAGGCAAACACACCAGAAGACCCTGAGAACCAAACTCCAGAATTGTGACTGCACCAAGCAGCATGTGGACCTTTGGTAATGGGGTTGGGGAGCCAGTATTTGCAGCCTGTCACTTCTCATAGGTAGAAGCTTAAAACAGAAACCTTCCTTTCGCTTTATAGGAGTGGAAAATGAAAATGTGGAAATTAAGAGATTTGAAGTTAATAATTAGCTATTAAGGAAAGCAGTTGAAAACCATTCACCTTCAAAGTAAATTAAGCAGAAAACCAGACCACTGTGGTCACCACATGTACTTATCTAAATGTTATGATTTGGTCATGTAATACACCCATCCATACTGAACCTTAAAAAATAGGAGAAAAGCCATTTGCATCGTTTCCAAGGAACCGAACTCCAGAGAATATTTGCTTCCCTCCCAAAGCCGAGGCGCTCAGCTGGCTTTTGCTTCAGTGCAAAGAGTATTATGCATCCTGCATATAAGGAGTTCAGCTTCAGGTTTGCAGGTAGGTTTTGTCTTATTTCTGGACACACTGATAGCTCATGAATAATTTTGTATTTGAAGGTCTGTTGCTTGGATAATGACTATTCTTCTCAGATGTTCTTATGTAGATACTTTGGCAGAAATATGAGATTGCTTCTACTTGACTTGCTTCTGCTCATTTCCCAGTTGAAATCAAGATAAATTAATTCTTGGTGTAGCCTCATCCATTTTTGTAGGAGTGTACTATACAGGAATTTGGCTTTAAACCTCTGTAAATAGGTGCCTGAAGAGATGATACTTTAGATGGTTTCAGGTAATTATAAAATTGTACAGTTAGTGTGCAATAGGATTCTTTATTCTAATCATTTAAACCACAAAAATGGAAGTGCTGATATTCACTTTAATATTTATGCAAGATTTAAAGGGAAATGTGGAAAACAGGAATGTTCAAGAAAAGAAAAACATAGCTTCAGTGTCATATGGGTATTTCATAGGGAGGTTTTTCAAAGAATATCATAAGAAGTGTAAATGAGAAATGTACTTGGGCACAAATTGAAATACAGGAAATTCTAGTTGGAGATGGAAAAGAAAAAAGTCCTCCAGTAAAGGTGATTGAATAATGGAGGATGTTGCCCAGAGATGATGTGGGGCTCCAGCCTTGAGGATGGTCAAAATTCAACTTGGGCACAGCCCTAAGCAGCCTGCTGAAGCTGAACCTGCATTTAGCAAGGTATTGGACTAGGTGATCTCCAGAGGCATAAAATTGAAAGCCAACTTTAAATGACATTGAAATAAAGTCTTTAATGCAAGCAAGAAAGAAAAGGGTATGATGAAAAGTTCCCTCACTTTGGAAAACAATCCCTTCTTTCCTCATATGCTGTAACATAAACAATATTGTCATGATAGTAAAGTATTTGGTTACACTTCTGATGCTAACTTTAATATCTAAACTACAATAGCTCTATAATACTTAGGAGGCTTTGAAAGGCACATATTATTTAAGAATCTAATTCAATTCAACTAAACGCTCCATTTATTTCCCTTATCAGGCAATGAATTTTCTTTACAGTCTGTATTACCATGGGCTTTCTGTCTGCAAAAATACACCTTCTGCCCTGTATTTCTGCTGCATTAAAACCAAAACACACTGAGGAGACAGCATCGAACTCAATATCACAGACTATTTTTCTGGCTACCCAAGAATTCAAGTTCTTCATCACTTTTTGATAAAAGTAAGCACTACTTCAGGAAGTTTATAACTTGTTCTGTTCTGAGAAGGCAGCCAGTCCTTCCCAGAATCCTCTTTCATCTTAAAAAACAACTCCCATAACAGAGAAATAATAACCAGAACCCAGTATGTTTTTCCAACTGCTCATACATAGTATGTGCCTCATTCATTTTATATCCTCTTAAAACAAATACAGGAAAACGCCAAATTTCTCTGTCAGTCACCAGTTACAGAGAAATCAAATGTTTTTATCGTTTACCTGTTGAGGATTCATGGAAATACTGAGATGGAATATTAATTAATCAGTAATAAGAGAACACTGACAGAATTAGAAGCACAAAAGCTGGTGTTCAAAACATCAACTTTTAACTTAACAGAAATATTTGAGACATCATTCACCTTAGGTTCATTTGGGTCTATCAGCTACTGCTATAACTCTTAACACTTTCCTGCTTTTAAAAAGGCTCTTGCTTATACTTGCTCCTGTGCAGACCAAGGTCACTGCTAAATCTTGTGTGCCATGTTGGGGTACATAAAGTAAGAGATGGCACCTGGAGGGAGGAGCAGTCAGGAGAGGTGACCCTAAACTGACCAATGAGGGATTCCATCCCATGTAAGTCATATTCGCTGTAAAGCTGAGGAATCACAAGGGTCAATCTCTCTTCTCCAGTGACCAGCATCTGAGGAGGCCTCCGTCTGTTCTGCCTTCAATCCCAATCCATGTGTTCCTAAATCCAGTTCCAGAATCCAAGCTCATCTGCTGCTGAGTCCAGGACTTCCCCGGTGTCTGCACCACAGCATTAGTGGTGACGGTGACGTGCCATCAGGGGATTTGGGTTCAATATTGATTTTGTATATATTTGTATATGTATGCAGTCTCTGTAGAATCCTAGTGATGTTTGTTTTCCATATTTTCAAATGCCTTAGTTTTATATGTTTTATATAAAAGCTACTTTAGTTCACTCAAACTGGAAAAGCAGATCATAGTCTTACTGTAAAAGGTACTGTTCTCATTTGTTGCATCCTTCATATCAAAATATAATGTATTTGGAGCTTTAGGCTCCGTCATGTGAACAGTGTATATTAGTGGGATGCTTACAGCATAGTATCTTAAGATAATACATCATACTGAAAAATTACTACTTAGATGTAGCACAGTATTCATTTTTATTCCTTTTTTCAGAGTACAGTTCCTGAAGACATACATATTTAAACCCGTGCTTCATACTTGTGCTTGGAAAAACAAGAAAACAACTTCAAACCCCATTTTCCAGATATGACAAAGAGCTAAATGTGGCCTTCATATCCAGCTTATTTTTATACATGAACTGCACAGGAAAAAGAGCTAAGGGGGGAAAGAGTATAAACTGTAATATGTATTCAAGTCTGCAGATACAAAACGAATAGGATTTTAAACAGGATTCTGTTACTGAATACCAACATAAATAAGGCTTTTACCATATGACAGTGACAAGGAATGCATTGAGCCAACCACCTGGTAATTCTCAACAGTAAAGAAGATGAGTGTCATAAAAAGTACCATTGTATTTTATGTTACTGTTTGTTTTCTCAGGTAAGAGCAAAAGTGTTATGCTCAACTACAGTACAGACCCTTTACACCAGTCCTTGTGGAGAGGAGCTGAAGTCTATCAGCAAAGTGCTAAGTATGCAAAATACCTCAAGTTTATTATTTTCTTCTTGTGATTTAAATAGTTGTGTCTATTTGCATTAGCCTGGTAGGTATTCTAAAGACCTTAAAAATGAAGTAGGACTAAGTGGTATGACCTAAAACATTTTACCAGTATGCCAATGAATCATTACTTGCTGCAAACGTGTATTCTATTGAGGAAACCAAAACTGTACACATTTTAAACTTATTAATGTTACCACACTAAAATACATAAGAGCTATTACAAGAGTACAGATCCCTCAGCCATTAGGCTAACAAAGACGTGACTGTCTTTGTCACAGCAAAGACAGTGAATTCCATTACTAGGCCTGGGCTGATCCTGGGCTGCTGCACACACACACAAAAAAACCCAACCCAAAACGAACACAAACCAAACCAAATAGGCAAAAATGTGGGATTTTAGTTATATTAATAAAAACATATTTACATTTGAAATGTTTAGAATGCATCTTTATCTATTTGAAAAAATGATCAGATTTTTTCCAGCATTCCGCTAGTTGATGATGAAAAAATTGTCTGTAGTTCGTACATCACCTGTTTATTGCACCGTGTGTTTCTCTTCATCACTTTTCTCTCTGTCTACTTACAAGGGATATGACCATCAATTATATTTTAATATGGCCTACATCCAATAATGTTTTAAATAAACTCCTATAGCTGCTTGTATAGGTAATGGAAGACAAAGCTAAAATCTAATCGCTGTTAATTATTTCAAAGCAGTGCAAAATTAATACATCAAACCAGAAATTGGTGTATGATGTAAAACAAATATTCCAAATGAAACTTTTTTTCCCCGTGGGAACATGTTATGCCATTTGATGAAGCCTGTGCAGTCATCTGAAGAATGACTTAATCACAAAAGACTTAACTCAGCACAATGCTCTTGGCAGAGGAAAGCAGAATTTGAGCCATTCGATTATGACTACCCTGAATCATACTACAATTTGGCAGTGGTAGCCTTTCTTTAGGGTCTGTAATTAACAGCTTTAGTATGCAGTAAGCAAAAGAAATTAAGACATTCCTTCCTTTTGCAGAGTCAGCGCTTACCTGGTTATTGGTTTTTGCCAGTGTTAATGATGACTTCCTAGTCACTACTGCACAAACCTTCAGCAGGATTTTCAGGGTTTGGTTTGGTTTATCTTCATTTGTTGAGACTGGCAGGATTCACTTGATCCCCAGTGGCTGTTACTAGCTTGCCTAGCATTTTTTGCCACTACTATTGACTGAGGTCGTACAAAATGTAGGAGTGAAGGAGTCCTCTGCAGGTGTCAAAACCTTGCCTTTTTTTGTGCAGTCATATGGACAAACCAAGATATCTTTATGGAAAAGAGAAGGCTTTGCAAATGCATGTAACTAAAGGCATTTTCCAACCTTTCTGTCTGGAAAATCAATCATCTTGTGTACCAGAGGAATAATTCTCTTTTTACAGGAGATTCTAAGTCCACTACTAGAAATTTTTTCAGAATTTTCAGTTTATTTAATCATAGCAAGGTGGACTTCTCCTACAGTGGAATGAAATGTTTGTTTCTCAGGAGTGTGTCATGGTTTAGAGCCAGGGCAGCCCCTTAGACCTATCACTGGGGGCACCTGCAGAGACTAAGCAGCTGCGGTGCTTGGGTTTGGGGCTGGTGCAGCGAGAGTGCTCGTAGAGGGGACTTGTGGAGAACAAGTAGGTGCAATGCTTGAGTTTGGAGCTGGCACAACAGCAGGGCTTCTGGGGGGGGCTTGAGGATCCTGAAAAGTAGTGGCACATTTCCTGCATATCATAGAACCTCATGAAGTCTGGCTAGCTAAAGAGCGTATCCCAATACCTTGCAGGGAAGTGGCACACACTCATTTTTTGTTGGCCGCCCAACCAGTATAACTTCACTGATGACTAATCTGATGCCACACAGTAAAGACATTAGAAAATAATAACTATAATGTGATATTTTGGTAATAACCATGTCCACAATCCTCACCAGTTAATGAAGTTCTAAAATCTGGTAGAGTCAGATTAGCATAGTGGGGAGCAGTAGAACTTCCTGAGATAGAACCAAAAGTATTCTTAGTTATAAAATCCACTATATAATGCCTGTAGTACAGAGATGCACTTGCTGCCCATTCAGCGCAAAACAAATCAGAGATCAACACCACAGGAAAGCAGCTGCTTTTGCTCAGTGCCCAAAACCAAGAGCTTTCAGATAAACAGTGCGAACAAGCAAACAGTAACATAATGCATATGGCACGTAAGGGAAGAGTACAGCATTTAACTCAGAAAGAAATGCTAAAAAGACACGAACTGAGACTGCTCTAAGAAACGACACCATTTAAGCAGTCTGTTTTAGTTTCCAATTCTTAAAATGCTCAGGAAAAAAAGTGATACTCTTTCAAGTGACTGAACCAGAATTCAAAATATTTGGGCAATCTATCAGAGCTCCGATTGTGCCCCATTTTGGGTGCCAATAAATCAGTTNAAAATCACTGAGCAGAATTAGTTCTGTTCTCAGTCAAACCAGGACAGAGTGTCATATTTTTGCTGTCTAGCAGAAATCACGACAAAGAGAAGGGAATCTAAAGTAGGCACCAACCTGTAGCTTGTGTAGCTGCTGGAAAGTTTCTTTAACCAGTAATCTTAACGTGTTTCAATCTTTTCACTAATGGAAAACACCTGTTGGTATTCCTGCACTTCAGAAGGTTAAACATCTTTGCAAAATATTCTACCTTTACAGCATGTCTTATGTACTTGCCACTTCACACCTTACAAATGGAAATGCACACATCTTTATTTGTTCCTACATCCTATAAGCTGACTAGTATTTTGCACTCTCTTCTGATTTTTAGGACTATTTCAATATTCTCTTGAATAATATTTTTCCTTCCGAACTGTCAAGTTAATATGATTCTGTAATATTTCTGTAATATAAATAATCACCATACTGCGAGAAAGAAATGAATAAAACCAAATTAGAACTGACTATTCAGTATCTACTCTACTAAAAATACCACAGAAATCAAGCTCTGCAGAATAATAATGCAGGACAAAAAAATACTTCATAAAGCTAGTACAGGGTACGGTATCAAATTGTCTCTACAGAGAAGCCCTAAGAAATGTGACATTTTGTACTGTATTAATGTCACAGCTGCATCTGATTTAAAAACCAAACCAAACAAAAATAGATTATAAAGTAGAAAATTTATTTTTAGAAATTTCAGTGATGTGAAAGCGATTCAACTGCCTATGTTAAGTAAAATTTAATGGCAGATCATAACTCATGTAGCTGTTACCAATGTATTTAATTAACTTATCCTGGAATAATGTGCTTTACTTAACAGAAAACAGGGCCTTAAAAGCAGGAAAACATTAAAATCATATGAAATAATTTCTAAGATGTTTGTACTCATCAATTCTGTTTATTCAAAGCTCTTTTACAGATGCAAAAGTCTAAATGGAATTATTAATCGGCAGTAACTCCATGTCTTTAGTCATTATCCATACAAAATAACTCAGTAAAGGCTTCTGCCTTAGGCTTATCTGGTGCCTGATGAAATTTCCATGTTTTGATAAGTTTTACCACCAGTGTTTTTTGCCAAAAAAGATTTCTCTAAATTTCTCTCTAGATATATCACACAATGACTAAACAGGTTAACATGTTTAACTGACTAATTCAAAAGAGATTTAGACTAGAAAAATGGGAGTAGAAGGGATGGCAATAGCTCAGTATTTGATACCATTTTAATATAAAAGGAGAGAAGGGAAAAAACAGATTGGGATATATTATGGTATGAAAGAACACGAGACGGAAACATGGGGAAGAAAATGAATGTAGGTTCTAATACAGAAGATTCAGGTTGGTTGATGATGCAGTAAGTAAAAGGGTTAGGTGCAGTACACAGATTGTGTGATGGTAGTGAGAAATAAATGATGTGGTGTTCACAGAGCACTGCACAACAGCATGAAGGAACCAGAACTACTAGAACACTACATGAAACTAGATTTTCTAAAAATATAAGTAAAGAACAGGTGTAACTGCACATCCAGATATTTTGCTGTATGGGAAGGAAAAATAAAGAGTAGGTTTGTTTATGAAAGTTGCAGGGGATATTCAGAGGGGTTTTTTATTTCTCCATGTTCTTGGGCCTACTCCATAATCTCTTCCTTTCTGTTCTGTCCTTACCAAGACTCAAATACTAGAAACAGTCATACTATTCAAAGGTTAATGTACTTAAATTAGAAAGTCTGAGTAACTTCTGTTTCAGTGTTCCAAACTAGAACTGGCCCATGAAAGGGGAACGGAGATGATAATCTGAGGTTTGCAGTGTTTCTGTGGTGATACACTATGACTGGTGCTAACCTATGACTGGTAAGAAATGTATTATAA
Organism: Chloroceryle aenea; assembly: GCA_013399075.1. Taxonomy (NCBI): domain Eukaryota; kingdom Metazoa; phylum Chordata; class Aves; order Coraciiformes; family Cerylidae; genus Chloroceryle; species Chloroceryle aenea. The sequence continues at coordinate 278,742 of VWZY01007407.1, read as the reverse complement.
TTTATTTAGAAAAGAAGGAAAGAATCCAAGAAACCACAGAACAGCTGATCAGATTTCTACACCAAGCAAAATCTGATGAATGAATGCTGAAACACATGCAGGTAAACAGAAAGTAATAGAATTTGATCTTGTTTTACAATGAAGATAAACAGCATAATTAACTTGAAAGCACCTGATAACAGCAGCACATACAAATGTAATAAACTGCAGAAGACTACAATTAGAATGAGATTTTTTAAAAAGAGTATTGAATGATTCTTCAAAGGGAAAGAAGAGTAGAAGAGAAATCACTAAAGGGATTACTCATGATCTGGCTGTTAGACAGACCATACTACTTATTTCCACTAATAAGATGATCTGAAAAAGTCCCCATGAACTATGCTGACAACAAAAGTGGAAGAAGGTGTGAATAAGGACAAGAATTAAATCGTCAGGAAAAAAAAAAAGAATGAGAAAGGTCTGTATATTTGTTTGATTGAAGAGGCCTGTGAGAATCATCAGTTACAATGAGAAGGCGAAGTGTGGTATTGTTACATCATTTAACAGAGAAGTTTTAGGACCGAAAGAAAAGTACTGATGAAGTAAAAGGCACTGATAGAGGCTCATCTGAAATACCATGTTAAATTCTAGTCACCCCTGTGCAATAATATTAAAATAGGGCAAGTGAGACACAGGTCTGCTGAATGCAAATTCTTACAAAATCAGACAGAAAGTAGCTCACGTTGTTGTAATTATAAAATGGGAGACAAAAAAACCAACCACTTACTTAAGCTCAAGGGCATTCTCCACATCAGGGCAAATGAGTATGAACGTTCTATGAATTTATTTAGATTGAAAGCTTGATCTTCTAATTAGCAAAAAAAGAGTAGCTAAAGAGATCAGAACTCCCAAATAGTTCTAAAATGGAAGTTAAAACTGTTCTAACTGAATTACAGGACTTGTTTCCTGCAACTACAAGGGAAACTACTGAGTAACTTCAGAAGTTGAACTCCTCTGTACTTACATGGAAATATGTATATCAAAAAAATGCTTCTATGAATAAGTGCATGTTTCAGAAAAAGCTCCTCCACTAAGAAAGATACAGGGAAAATATATTTCTATTTAAGTAACAGATCTAGATATTTTAGCAAATCACAATTAATTCTCATGTTAGCATGGTCTCCGGAGAACTACTGCATGAAGTTTGAGGCATTGAATACAAAGTAGAGAACCTATAGTGGACAGGAATCGGGCTGACCAGAAGTATGTCAAACACAACCAGAAAGACTGAATGTAAGGTGGTTTAGTTCAATGAAGACAGTATCAGTCTTCTAGGATATACAAAAGCTATTTAAAAGATAGAGTTAATAGAATCGTTCCCAAATTTATTGAGACAGAAAAGAATGAACAGGTATAAACTACATCAAAGAAATTTTTCACAGAAAGGGTGATCAGACATTGGAACGAGCTGCCTGGGGAGGTGGTGGACTCTTCGTCCCTGGAGACATTTAAAAAGAGACTTGATATGGCACTCAGTGCCATGGTCTAGTGACTGTGGCGGTAATTGATCAAGGGTTGGACTCGATGATCTCTCAGGTCCCTTCCAACCCAGCCTATTCTATGATTCTATGATTCTATGATTCAAAGGAAATTATGTAAATATCTCGGAAAATGTTTTCCTGTGGTGAGGATGTTCAGCATGGTGGTATATTTCCTTGGAAATCTATGTAGTCTTCTGAGGTTTTAAAGATTATTCCATCTATCAGGAGTAACTGAAGCTTGTAACTTGCCTTGAAGTAGAATAATAAGCAGAGGACCCTTTCAGTTTTACAGCCTGTGATATGGTGCTTTGGATTTGTGGAAGGAAATTACTAATTTTACTAAGAGATCAACTAAGGAAGACTGTATGTTTAAGCATGCAGACAGAATGATATACTCAACTATGGGAAGTGGTAATCAATCAAGTTTCAGGACTGTTTAAGATTCTTGGGTACCTCAGATGTGAAATCTTGCCCCTATATCTGCCAGACATGTCTGTTATGATCCCATCTGAACAGGAATCAGCTTCTTGGGTTGACACTGCTGTGGAGCTATGTAGTGCTTCTGTCTGGTGCAGGAGGTGAAAGAGCATGGCAGCTTAGAAAACAGTATTTTTTTTTACAAGTTACGTTAAACAGCCAACAGAGCTAAAGTGAAAGTTTTGTTTTGAAGAAAAAAAGAATACAAATTAGTTTAGAATGGAGTAAGATATTCTGGGAGAAAGCCCAAAACAAAACTCCAGTCCCTACAAAACAAATCTTTCTTTTCTAAACTTGATTTTCTTGTACCCTTCCTTGAAATGATGTGGAACAATATTCAGTATTATAATAAATGTAATAAATTTTCTATTTTTATATATCACTTCCATGTATTTGTCACTTTTTGCTGGAGGACATGTACCAAAAAATTTAAGTTCCTTCTGATGAAGATAACAAACTGGCAGAAGCTATCACACATGGAAACGTTTTGCATGTCCTGCAATTTCAGAGTTGTTTCTATTTTCTTCCATATTCTTATTATGTCCTTTAAAACTGTATAGAATTCTGTAAAATGTTGGTCGATATGTAATCCAGTGTTTTCTTTCACCTTTTCTAGGTCTGTAGGGAATCATCGCATCATCTCTATCAAAAACTCGACTACAGATTATTTTTTTATGGTCTTGTCTTCCATTGTTCCCTCGAGACTTCAGGCTCAATCATATGAACCTTTTCTCAGGTGAAACGCAATCTGGCAAAGCTCTTCTTTAAAACACCAATCTACTCCTTAGCATCTAAAGAGGGTAATATCACTGTTAATTCTGTTAATTTTGTCAATCCTCATATCAATATAAGGATTGACAAAATGAACATAATGGATTCCTTGCCTTTCTTCCAAATGGGTCACAAATATTTACAAATTTCACTTTGTTTTGCAAAGCTCTTCAGAGTGATTATTTTATCTATTACTCTTACTTTACTCAGCTCTGGAAGGCAGCATTTAAGTATGTAATTAGATGAAAGCACTGCATTATTATGCCCCCTTTTATAAATGCAAGAACAAAAATTACTGTCATCCTTTTCTCACTGTAAAACAGGACTTGAAACATACTTTGTCAGATTACATATTTTCTATGCTAATTCAAAAAACTCTACTGCTATCTAGAATTCTGAACTTAATCTGATTGATTTTAATTTAAGTCAGTCCACAGAAATTGTGGGTCTCTTACAATCTAAACTAACATGGTTTTATGATACACCACTAAGTCTTTGGTTGTAGCTGAATGGAAACAGGAGGTAAAATCCAATGTTCTGGTTTTAATTTAGATAAACCTTGATCAATTCATGCAATGTCTTTGAAAGTGTTCAGAATTACACAAACAGGACTTTAAAAATTAATTTTAATTTTGCTTACATTAGACATCTGCAGCCTAACATCAATAGCTTTCCCATCTATATAGGTAGCTATTTAGGTCTTATTATATTTCAGACTTTTTTTTTCATCTTAGTAGCTATTTCTGTTCCATAAAAGAAAAAATACCAAAGGTCTTCTGAAGCCAAGTTAAATAAGGGCATTATTATATCAATAAAATCTCTAAAATCTAAAATCTCTAAAAAATTTATAGCTGGTGCCATGGTGTTGGGTCACAGGCTGGACTTGATGATCTTGGAGGTCTATTCCAGCCTCAGTAATTCTGTGATTCTGTGAAAATATGACAGAAAACTTATTCCCTTACTCAAAAAGATTTGCACAAATACAATCCTACATATAAAAAACATATATTTCAATCACTGAAGAGCCAGCGACACAGAATCACAGACATGTTAGAATACAAGGGAGCTCTGTTCCATCTCGCCTACTCCATGTCCCTAGACAAAGACAATGTTTATTTTTAAAAAGCCTTTATTTTATCTGAAATTTTAGACCATTTTTCATTGTGTCTTCTACTGGAATATTAAATACCTTAAGTCATAGAAGTTACAATTAAGAATGTGACTACTAACTCGCTAAAATATATAAAACATGTAACAACAAACAGACCCATTAGCAATCTGACAAAATCTAACAGTAAAAAGTATCAATACTTCTTAAGCAGACAGGTCTTAATTTGTATACAGGTGTTAATTATATATATAAAGCTAAAAACAAAAAGCAAAAAGTAAAAGACTTTTGCAAGGTTCAGCACACACAAATAAGCAAACCCAAATTTATTCATGCTTTCTTAATTTGATCCTCGTCTGTACAAAATGAACTTTGATGATGAGCTTTCACCAAAAGTACCCTTTTTTTTCAGTGGACAGGATGTAAGCTGCTTAATGAGCACAGTGTTATTTTAGATTCCCTCATCCTTCTGCTAGAATCTCAAAACATGATTTGCATACCTGCTATTTCTTGGTACTCCTCCTGTACTTCCCTTCCCCTTTCCCCTTCAAGAACCTCTGAATTACCAGTAAACCTAGTAAGCAAGACTGGCTTCTGGCTCTCTACTGTAAGAGTCAAACACCTTCAAGCAGCTAAAATTCTTCTAGATCTATAATAAATATCACTTTGAAGTAATGGAAAGGCAGTCCTATTGCAAAACAGCATGTTTGATAAGATAGCACATATTCACAGTTTCGTGATTGTCTTGCCACTTTTCATAGTCTTAATATACTGTCTTTAATATAGATGGATAGTGTGATCTACCAAATCTCATTCATTTAGTCTCAATAACTTTAGACCTTAAGTAACTACACTGTCAATAATGAGAGTTCAGATATATCAGTAACAGCACTACAAGTAGTTTTCAGAGAAACACAACTGACTGAGAGTTTCATAGTTTTTTATTAGGCACTGTATTTCATTTTAAAGAAAACTAAAACTGGAAATTGGAAAATGAGGCATAATTGTTATACTTTGTACAGAAAGGGATCTTTTCAAATTGCAGGTCTGGAAACAGTCACTAATCCAATACAACATAGGAAAAAGATGACCTTTTTAAGGCTGAAACAATTAGAAACTAAATTCAGGAAAATATTGCAGATGTTGTTATGTATAGTTAGTTCAATAAACAGCACCTTTTCAGGTTTTAGATCTCTTAGTAACAAAGTACTTCAAGTGAATTGAAGATTTGGACTGTTTTACAGGTTCCTTCAGACGTCACTCACAGCATAAAGAAATTCAGACTTTCTTTTTATGTAGTTTCAGTTTTCAGAAGGAATATTCTGAGTACAAGTCTCAAGAAAAAAAAGCCTTTGGATTGAAATGACACTGAAATTTCTGACTTCTACAGTTAATGCCTTTAGTGAAAAGATGATAATGGAAACATTTTATGAAAATAAATTAATGATAAAGTGAAAATAACTAAACTTTACCAAGGATGGTAACTAAGAAACTGTGAGGACTTCAATTATGTATAAGCATAAACCTATTTATGTAAAAACATATCTTATTATACGATATAAAATGTTACAATTATTGCAATACACAATCATACTCAGTAAGAATCCTTAAATATCCCATAATTTGGTGACATCTTCCCAAGCCATCTAATGGTTTGCTTTGAATCAATCCAACTCGGTATTTTTGGCAAGTCAGATTTACCCAGGTCTCCTTTATGCTTCATTTGTTTTAAAGAACTGGAAAATTATGACATCTCCCTCTTCTATTGTTGCCACTTAAAGAAGTAAAAGTACTGAGATTCACCTCATTTAACTTTAGGTCTTGAAACTTAGACATCCAGCCTTCGTCTGTCACTTGGAAGCTGTTTCTGAAGACCAAGGCACAGCCATGGAGTGATTTATACACTTGTAGGTAGCTAGGTGAAGGTAATCTGGGGAGTTACAGGATGCACGGTATCACTTTCCTTCCTATGCTAGTATGCAACAAGGGACATGATCATGTTTTATGCTACAAAATTAAAAAGATATTGATCTATCCACAGCTATAAAATATTCTAAAGCTCATCTGAAGTAATGTAAAATATGCACTTTTGAGTACCTCAACTATCTTTCTGCTAGAGTTGTGAATTTCACATGGAATACTTTGAAGCTTTTTCAGATTCAAGAAATTTTATTATTAAACCTTTACAATACTTTCTGCATGTAAGCAGTAAACCCATTCCATTAACTATAAAAAATTCTAACCATTCTTTAAAAGAAAGAGTTTTACCTGAAAATGTAAAGAAGATTTCATTCTGTAGACCTCCTGTCTGCATTTTTACATTATGATATTCTGACTTAATTAATGTAAGCTCATAAGAAAGTTCCGCAATGAGTTTGCTTGGTATATGAAGCAGTGCTTTATTAAAATAAGTGTTATGAGAACCATTTCAGGGATCTGTGTGATCTCATAGTAAGCTTTAGGATCAGAATAAAGTGAAGGAAAAAATACGGAAAATGATGAGGAACATAATGAAGAATAAATGTAATTTGTTTATTTGAAAATCAAATGGCCAATTTAAAACCTTATTTTATAAACAAAACCTTTTTTTTGTACTCCCTGAGAATTTTTAATGAGTGTATGCTGGGCCAGTTGGAAACACTTGAAGAGATTTTTACAAGTCAACATTCTTATATCCATATATAAGTCTTACTCTTATTATTGTAATTTTTTTTTTTATTTTAAACCAACAGGAGATGACAGTAAAGGGATCAGGAATATGAACGCTAAGATTAAGGAGCATACAAAATACCCTTTGGTATGTGGCCAGTTGCAGTAGTGTGTTACATATTTCTTAGTTAACTATCACAAATGTATTTTAGAGGGCTTAAAAAATGAATCCTCTTCCCCGGAGATCAATAGAAGATGAACTAGTAAGATGAACAGGAATTCCTTCTCCATGAGCAGACATAACTGAAAGAGCTTCCATACAGGTATGAAATTTACTTTTATGGATGGATCAGCTATTTTCTCTTTCTTGCAAAGCTAAATGCACACCTGAGTATCTTTAACAAATAAGCAAATGTACCATAAAATGCCCGTATCTGGTTATTTCATGGTAACTACCCCACTTACTCAAAGCTGAAGATCAACAGAGCACAATGTTAAATTAGGAGTAAAAGAATAAAGAACAGGGGTCATGGGGTGGGTATAATAACAGAATTGAGAAGGGGGCAGCAAGGAAGAAAGAACAAAGGAATACAAACCAAAACAAGATGAAAGAAGCAGAATAGCCAAAATATGGCACAAAATTAGCACAGCTCATTAGAACCTCTACCTTGTTTTTGCCTCCCCCATTTCCTTTCCTTTCTCTTGCTGCTTCATATTCCAGATTTTCTTGTATATATGTATGAAACTTGAGTTCTGTATGCTAACATTCAGATTTGAACCTTACTGAAAGGTGTAAGTCTGCATTACTGAAAATTGTAACCTTGTCCAGAAAAATTGTTTGAAAGAAACCTTCTACTTTCCAGTTCTGTCAAGCAAGCTAGCTGCTAAAAGTCATGGTTATTAGGTATGAAAGTTACGGTGCCAAGTAAAATTAATTAACATCAGAGGTTAATTTAGGTTATTGTGCTCTACTATGTTTCTAAATGAGCACTAGTATGCATTTTAAATTCAAGATCAGACACAGTTCCTGATGAAGGCAATAGAATCTCTTGCCTATGTCTCAAGAATAATATATCCTTTAAAGAAGGAGAGCGCTAGTAATTTAGAAATTACAGTGCCTTTATGATCTTTCACCTTATCAAAGACTTTTTACCTTCTGACAGAAGGAAATGTAATCAGAACACGAAAGAATAAGCTACAAATATTGCATCATTAAATGATACATACTTAAAAAACAGAATCGGGTAATAATTAAGGCATTAATGTGTGAAATAAATCCATGTCTGTGCTAGAATTAATCTCATAAAGAGTAATTCATTTGAAATTGTACTATTATAATGTTATTAAGGATTACTACCTATTCATTTTGTTACATTTCATTAAGTTTTATGTTTCTTTTTTAAAAAAAGAACTGTATTAATAATTTTCGCAGTCAGCCACTAAACTTCATTTAAGGCTCTGTAAATGACATTAAATTAACTGTCTGATAGTAACTAATATTGAAAACGATTTCCCAGAGAAACAGAGTGATTTCATCTCTACAAATTAAATTCTAAATAAGTTTACTTATTTAAAAGTAGCAGCACATATTTCAAAACATAAAACTTTTCCAAGACAACAATACACTTACCTGGATTGATAACTTACTACCAACAAGATACGTTGTTATGAGATTTTTACCATGTTGCACTGCTGTTAGTTTATAAACAATGGAACAAGTTTAAACATGACTTGGTGATTCTTCATACTGCTATTTCCTAGTAAACACAATAATGAAATAAATTTAGTTGTCATCATGAAAAAAAAAGCAGAAAGTAAGGATCTGAATGGTTATTTACTGTTAAGCTGTACACAAAATGATATATATGTAATATAATAGTATTATAAATTCAGCGGAAGCCACTGGACTCTGGAGTTGATTGGGTGTCACTTAGTTCAACATTAGACAAATATGCAATTTTAAGAAAGATATTGGGAAAAATAACCTGATTGAACTGCATCTTTTTATATACTTGGCAGGACAGTGTAGGACAACTTTGTTGCTCAAGAAACTATTTAAGCTTTTAATTAACTTTATTTCTTCACAAATATCACTGTGTAAAAAAATAAAAATCAAGTGCTGGTAAAAAAAAAAGAGTACTATTAAAAGGAATGAAAGTGCAAATTTTTTTACAAGAATGGTTTGGGATTCCGTATCGGTCCAGGCTCTCAGTATTAATGGCATTTCATTTTTTAGATGACAAAGAGGTTTTTAATCTGATTATGAACTACTTGGGATGCTAAGTCTATAAAGTAGAATGGCATTTGCTACTCTATGTTAGAATAACCATCAGATTAATATTGTCAGAAAAGCAGCATATATTGAAGAACTATAGTTCTGATCTTTGGCATATGCAGCTGCCCTGTGTGAGCCAAAAGCAACCATACCATTATTTGACTGCATGCCTGGAGCACCTTTAAAATATATCACAGANGAAAGAATAAGCTACAAATATTGCATCATTAAATGATACATACTTAAAAAACAGAATCGGGTAATAATTAAGGCATTAATGTGTGAAATAAATCCATGTCTGTGCTAGAATTAATCTCATAAAGAGTAATTCATTTGAAATTGTACTATTATAATGTTATTAAGGATTACTACCTATTCATTTTGTTACATTTCATTAAGTTTTATGTTTCTTTTTTAAAAAAAGAACTGTATTAATAATTTTCGCAGTCAGCCACTAAACTTCATTTAAGGCTCTGTAAATGACATTAAATTAACTGTCTGATAGTAACTAATATTGAAAACGATTTCCCAGAGAAACAGAGTGATTTCATCTCTACAAATTAAATTCTAAATAAGTTTACTTATTTAAAAGTAGCAGCACGTATTTCAAAACATAAAACTTTTCCAAGACAACAATACACTTACCTGGATTGATAACTTACTACCAACAAGATACGTTGTTATGAGATTTTTACCATGTTGCACTGCTGTTAGTTTATAAACAATGGAACAAGTTTAAACATGACTTGGTGATTCTTCATACTGCTATTTCCTAGTAAACACAATAATGAAGTAAATTTAGTTGTCATCATGAAAAAAAAAGCAGAAAGGAAGGATCGGAATGGTTATTTGCTGTTAAGCTGTACACAAAATGATATATATGTAATATAATAGTATTATAAATTCAGCGGAAGCCACTGGACTCTGGAGTTGATTGGGTGTCACTTAGTTCAACATTAGACAAATATGCAATTTTAAGAAAGATATTGGGAAAAATAACCTGATTGAACTGCATCTTTTTATATACTTGGCAGGACAGTGTAGGACAACTTTGTTGCTCAAGAAACTATTTAAGCTTTTAATTAACTTTATTTCTTCACAAATATCACTGTGTAAAAAAATAAAAATCAAGTGCTGGTAAAAAAAAAAGAGTACTATTAAAAGGAATGAAAGTGCAAATTTTTTTACAAGAATGGTTTGGGATTCCGTATCGGTCCAGGCTCTCAGTATTAATGGCATTTCATTTTTTAGATGACAAAGAGGTTTTTAATCTGATTATGAACTACTTGGGATGCTAAGTCTATAAAGTAGAATGGCATTTGCTACTCTATGTTAGAATAACCATCAGATTAATATTGTCAGAAAAGCAGCATATATTGAAGAACTATAGTTCTGATCTTTGGCATATGCAGCTGCCCTGTGTGAGCCAAAAGCAACCATACCATTATTTGACTGCATGCCTGGAGCACCTTTAAAATATATCACAGACAGCTTTGCTATGCTGACAGAATGCACTACTGAACTGCAAAGATGACAAGACGTATGCAAAATACAAAACCTGGAAATCCAGTGGAGAGATCTGGTCACAAGTATTTTTTGAAAGTACATCAGCAGAAATGGAAAAGTGTTCTTCTGATGGTTGAATCACTAACTTTCTTATATAGTTTTATCCTACCTTGAACAATGAATGCTTCATATTGAAGGAGAGATCTGATTTTTTACATAGTAACCATTAATTATGTTAATGCTGTGTCTGTGTGTAAAGAATCTCCTTTTGGATCATGAAATTGCAAGTCTGTTATGTTAGGTTTTGAGTGTTCTTCTCTTAGTGTTATAAAAGAAACCACACTTAAAATGCCTTACTCCATGGGATTATCTGACTGAATACTGCCTACCAAAGGAGTTTTGGTTCACAAACCAGATTGTTAGATCTAAAACAAAATTCTAAAAGTGATTAAGCTATCCACCATTTTCTTAATCTAATGTTTTTTCTGTGTTATTCCTCTGCAGCAGGGTCAATAAGACAGGTGAGCTATTAATCCAGATCATAAATTCTAATCTTCAGATTAAACTCCTAAGCATGTTCAAACTCAAATAGACATTATCTAAATATGTCCAAATAGGAGAATTCAGGGATGAATTACAAATGTACAGAAACAAAAGCTAACATGGTACACAATAAACTTGAGTTCACTGGGAAAGCTTCTTAGGAGTGAAACCCACTCAGTTTTGTGGTCCGGAGAGGACTCTTGACAGTGTCTCAGGAAACATGTGATCAGTTATATGTATAGCATGAGTATACAGGTACACACATCTAGTAAAAGAAGCTTCATGTTTCTTCAGATTTTCTGTCCTTTCTTCTCCACAGAAGAACTGTTTAATATACCAATAGTAGGTTTTAGAATATCTGAGACTTAGCTTGTAATTGGAAGGTTGAGTGCAGGTATTTAGTTAGTTCTTCATTTTACAAAACTATAGTACACCATTTTTTTCAGTGCTGTGAAAGGACAGCCACAATCTTGANACCGGCCATCCCCCTTCTGATACACCCGAGAAGAATGGCATTGGCCCTCTTGGCCCCAAGAGCACACTGCTGACTCATGGTCAGCTTCCCATCAACTAGGACCCCCAGGTCCTTTTCCCCTTCACTGCCTTAAATATTACTTCTTAAAGTAAACTACTTAAATATTACTTCTATGCACATACCAGGTGGCAGTGTATATGAAAAGCAGTAACTTTTTGTAAATCAAATTTCCTAGGTTCATTTTCACTAAACTGTAACAGGCCTACTCCAGTGTTTGCATTTGAGAAGAAAGATCTAAGTACTTTCTCTTACCTCTTCTACTTAGCTGTTTAAAACAGCATCAAGAATGTTGTTTTATTCACTAAAAATTTTAAGATCTAGAACATAATAAGTTTTCTTCCTCTCCTTAAAATATATATTTTGAAAACCTCCTATTCTCAACCAGCCCAAAAACCTTCAAAAGTACATTTTCCAGATCTTAGTACAAAAGAGTCACTATGCTAAGTGAAGAAAAATTACTTACTAATTTTAAATTTGTAATGATTTTAAATCACATTTTGTGCAGTATTTAATGTTTCATTACTCTTTCAACAGCACACAAGTGGAGTGGAGCTATCTGTGAACAAAGCTGCTTGTTCAAAATACAGAACTGATTTTTAATGGCTACAGAAAGAAAAGTTTTTAATGCTTTTACTGTAGTCATGTTTGATGTATACAGACAGAGACTTTTGGGGCACAAAACACCTTCTTAGGGGATGTGTCAATGGCTGATTTTTCTAACTATGACTATCTCTTCCAACAGATATTATGATTCAATAATTGTAGGTATTTTGAAGCATTCCAAAAAGCAGTATTTTGTTAGTCTTTACTAAAACATGATCCACAGTTCTTCTTTTCCGTTGAAGGATCCTTTTATTTCCTGAAACCACCCTGATAGAGTATGAAAGAATACATCAAGCAAGGTTTATGAATCCTGATTTGCCAGCGTTATGGAGATTTTCTGTGATAGATATTGAAAGACTAACTAGTCACACCAAACCCCTGATAGTCTTTACCACTTAGAGAGCATTACACCAATTTCAAAAAGAGGTCAAGTGAACAAATTATTTTACACAACAAAAGTGTCATTAGCTATAAACTTTATTCATCTTCTTGTCTCTCTAATACTTTGAGTAAAAAAATAAAATAAATGAAAGTGACAATAGTACTAGGAAACTCAAGAAGTATCTTTGTGTGTTTACCCCATGGTTGTGGTGGCTGAAGCTGAAGTTCTTTCATTATCAATTTAAAAATAATTTTCTAAAACCTCTCTCATGCCTGTGTCAGGAAAACACAGGTTTTCTTCTCTTGCTGAAATGTTTCCCGCCTGCCTGCTTCTGATTCTAGTACACCTGTAATTGCCACAGAGCCAAAACCCCTGCCACCATAGCTTTTTTGCTACTGAACCAAGGTTGGCATAGCAACTTGGGATACTACTGAGGCAATCTGAGATTTAAACACTGCAACTGAAAGAAATCTGAGGTCTCCATGGTTTTCTGTTCTACACTCTGGAAACTGAAATTGAAGTAAACAGAAGCCAGAGGGATGAAAACAAAAAAAAATCTGTTAATTGTGAATCAGGAGGTTGTCTTCTGCCTGATCAGATTAAGCTCAGTAGTTGAACACATGTCAAGGGTTAGGGCTGGACTGGCCTCCAAACAAATAACAGACACTGTCTATTAACCCCTCTCCCTTCCCAAAAGGGAAGAGAAAAAGAGTAAGGGAGAGAGGTTTATGGACTGGTAAAGAAAATGAAAACAGCTTTAATGAAGGTAATACAAATAAAATTAAATATATAGAAATATATACAAAACAAATATTGAACCCAACCCCCCTGATGGCAATTACGTTACCATCACCACTGATGCTGTGGAGCAGGCACCGGGCAAGTCCCAGACTGGACTCAGCAGCAGATGGAAACTGGCTTCAGGAGCTGTATTTTGATACTGGATTCAGGAACGAAGGCAGAACAGACTCCTCCACAGATGCCATCCATTGAAGAAGAAATCTTAACCCTTGTGATCGTTCACCTTTATACCAAATATGACATATATAGGATGGAATACCTTGTTGGTCAGTTTGAGTCACCTGTCCTCTCTGCTCCTCCCCATAGGTGCCATCTCTTTACATAACACAACATGGCACACAAGATTTAGCAGTGACCTTGGTCTGCACAGGAGCAAGTATAAACAAGGGTCTTCTGCACACCTGTCCTTGGAAGTAACTCTAAATGCCAAGCATTATGACTACTAGAAGCAGAGACTGTCTGTGAAAACGTGCTATTAACTTCAGAAAGTTCATTTACTTAGAAGATACCTAGCTGAAAAGTAAAATCACTGAACAGAATTAGTTCTGTTCGAACTCAAACCAGGACAACATGACAATATAGCAGGTACTGTGTCCATCGTGCATCACAGACTGGACATGAAAACAATGCAGAACACTCGGCTAACCAGGATACATGCACCCCAAGGGAGATTAGCAGTTTCATGTAGAACAACATAGCCTTAGAGGCATAAGTACAAGCAAAACCACCTGTAACACTTTGAGGCACAGAATGCTAAAAATTTTGAGGGTGAAGACTGCTGTTACCAGGTTCCAACAAAAAGACAGTGTAGTGTTAGGTATCATATACATGTGGAATGTCCTACTATAAAGGTTGGCATGTAGAGAATTAAGAATGACTTTGATGTAAATGTTATTTCGGATTGTGTAAGAGGAAAATATAAGACCAAGGACAGATAATGTGTGATAGACATTAGTACAGACTAAGAGGAAAGCAAATAGGATTTGGAAACACTGCCACTGTAAGCAGATGAATGGTTCACAACCTAAACTGAGAACTAAAATAAGAGATTAAACAGGTTTACAAATTCATCGCAATGCTTATTGCTCTTTTTTAAAATGAAAATCCACTAAAAAAGTAAATGAGATATACATTGAATGAAACAAAAAGCAGAACTCAGGTTCCCCACTCAGCCTTGGAAAGATACTACCGATGAGCCAGTCATGATCTCCAAGCAATCCTTATTATGTGAGAAAAACAACATATTTACAAGTAGCCCAACATATTTCATGCAGAAACAATGATTTGGGGTTTTCGTGCCATACTAGCAGATAAAAGCAATTTCATTAGAGGCAACTTTTTGAAAAATAGTATTTAAGTTCTCCTTAAGCAGATTAACTATAAGTTGAAACTGGCAAGGAATGTGAAGGACCAACAGAAACACGTGCAGTTGAGAAAGGGCAATAAAAATGTTGGCCTCAGGCTGAATAATGGGGCTAAAAGACCTGGTGACAAATGACATGGAAAACACTGAGGTACACAACACCACCTTTGCAGTCCTTCCCTACCTAAGAGGACATACAAGGAAGAATAACCCAAACTTTTTTAAGAGGTGCACCACAAAAGGACAAGCAACAATGATGACAAGTTGCAGTAAGGGAAATTATGATTAAAAATAAGAAAAAAAACCCCAAGAGGAACAGATTGCACAGAAAAGACAGACAACCTCCAAGGATAGAGATTCTCCAAATTCAAGTGGTCAAGGCCCTGAGTAACTTCATCTCTGAAGGTACCTTGTCACTGAGCAGGCGCTGGGCTAGATCACACTGCTCCTCAGTCTATTATTCTGCCCTTGCAGAATGCTCCCAGCCATCTCTCAGTGCCAAAAAGAATTGTCATCCTCAGCCTCTGTTGTGTCCAACATGCCTTGCTCCATCTAGCAGTCTTTAGACATGGCACCATTCTCTACAGAGGTCTACAAATGTGGTTTAGTTTGGTTACCTCATCCCTTTCTTTCTTATAAGTTAATTATATAAAACTCACAATGTATCCTCAGTTACTTCTCCATTTGTATTTCCACCTTTATAACCCTCAAACTGCATTGGGGAAGCAGCATCAAAGGAGAGAGGGTGCAGGTGGACGTGTAAGAAAAATTCTTCCCTGAAGAAAGACCACCATCTGGTCCATTCCACTGGAATACTGGATCAATCGGATCTCAGTTCATGTCAGACATATATGTGGACTCTTGCGATTCAGCTCGACATAAACTTTGATTGAAAAAAACCTGTCACTAGCATCAAGTATTTATCAATGGTATCCTAAGTTCTAATTTGGGGCCTTGTTCTGTTATTTCTATCATCAAAAATTCAATATCAAATAGACAGCAAGTTTGTTGTCTTCCAGAAAACAAAATTCATTCTTTCCACTTCCAGGCTTACCTGCTTGTGTAAACAAGAGCCACAGTGCACCGTAACATGCTCCTGAATAGAGTATGTCACTTAGGAGGTTCTCATAAGCACGGGCTTCTGCAGTGTTCTGTCTCAGCTGATGTCCACCACAGACATGGAGAGCACAGTTGCAGTATGCTAGTCCAGGACACTCGGATTTGAAAGCTTTCCACTCTGTTAGCAATTGACTTTTGCCAGTGCACAATGTATTTGCTTAAAAAGGGGTTAGTGTTGTAGGTAGTTAATGGTGAGCTGTCTGTCTATTGTTTAATTCAGAGATAATGAGATAGGAAGCAAACAGAGTAAGGCAAGGATTTAGTCTTTTCCCACCGTAAAGCAGGTGTTTATGTCTTGTATGTGATTTGTAGCACACCAGTGCTTCTAGATCTTGAATTGTTTCTAAATCTACAATTCTGTAGTCATAAAAACTTCCATAATACGCAGGATTTCAGCGTGTACAGTTTGGTTTATTGTCCTTCCCACTGACATTATGAAAAAAATTTGTCCTCCAGAAGTATGGGATGCTAGATATTTACACTCCAGTGAGCTCTAAACCTGAACATGCTGTGCTCTCTAGCTGACTACCCTAATGCCACTGAAAAGCTACAACCAGTATATACCATTACAGCTGCTACAATGTTTGTGAGTTGGAGAATCTGACTAATAATTAAAAATGAATAAAATATGCAAATTACCACAATGTTATCTTAGCATTGACTATTTCAGATTCCCTGTGAGTAACAAAACAGTTTTATGTATTTGTTGCTGGAAAGGATTTTCTCTTTTTCATTACGGCACCACCACCATTTTCTCTCCTCTCCAAGTATGATTGTTAGTTTTCATTAACACATGAAAGGCTACTTAAATTCACATTACAGTATGAAGTTGTTTAAACAGAATAAATACAGCTGTAACATTTAATACACAAAATAACTTTGGGATTTTGATAGTCCTAAATTCAGTAGGTATGTCCCTCCCAGCTAATGACCAGGTTTACACTGTAGCTTATACTGCAGAAAACAGAAAAGTATGTATTTTCAATTGTACAATACTTTATCATGAAATTAAAGTATATATTTTCAATTTACAGGGTGTTTCAGTTTTAACCCTTGAAAATTGATATGAATTCTACACGATAATGCAATTGCCAGTATGAGTAATCTTTTTCCATTGCAAAATCTTAATACTTTTTTTCCATACTGGTTTCAGCAGCAGTCTAGTGGGGCAAAATTGTACATAGGGCACACCTCTCCCACTTCACATTCTGGCTTGTGTTTGCTTAAGGTCAATTTGTTCTGTCTTACAGCAATGTAAATATATATATATATCTCCATAAGAAAAAAGGTATAAAATTATGGTGTCATTATTGCAATAACCTGTCAAGATGGTACATTCTGTCCCACTACTGTAAATTTCCATGACAGTTATGCAAGCACATGTCATAGGATATAGAAGGGCATCCAATAGAAAATAATGACTGAAAAAGTATCTACCGAGTATAACCTTACTTCCAAAATAATGTCTTACTGCTTTACTTAAGGTTCTTCACATTTCTTATTTGATCATATTCTCTCCATTATAAAAGTATTTACCTTAGTAATCCGAAAAAAGAACATCTATGTCAGGTATTTTAAAACTGCAGGATTTAAAAAGTGCAAGATTGTATTTAACCAAATTTTGGTGGGAAAAAAGCCCTCAAAACAGATGTTGCCCAGCATCTCAAAAGAATACTGGAGCCGAATCTGGCATAGTCACAAAGGTCTGTCTCAGAGAAGGTGGAAACATTCTTTTTAGTACTAATTTTTTTAGAAACAGAGTTGGGATAAAACATTTTAATCTTGCCTTCTAACTTCAAGTTGCCCTGTGCTGTTCAAGTAGTTGCCATATTTACAGACATGAGTCAGTAGAGAATGAACCTTTAGACCACTCAGAGCCATCATTTAACATTAAATAAAATAAGATAAACTACTAAATAAGATAAACTACTAAAAGAAACCTTTTAAAAAATATTTACCAGAATTATTTCACCTTTGGACAAATTTTGATATGTGTAAGAATTTGTACAAAAAAAAAAAAAGTCAAAAACTGTTGGGTTTTTATCTTTCTCCCAAACAACAGAAGTATCACTTCTAGATACCATGTAGTAAAGCTGTTACTGGAAAACACACATGAAGAAACCTATTACTAGTATTTGGTATTACCAAAACCAAGTCAGCAATGTGCATTTAGAGAAAAAGAGTAAATATATGGCAGTGAGGAACAGAGTGGTCTTTAATTTAATTTTCAGATTTTCCAGTCATTGTTTAGTTTAATGAGAAAATAAAGTGATACTATTATATTCTGGAGTCTGATGGACTTCTCTTAGAAGGAAATTCATTCTTAACTCACCTTAATTTTTGTTGTGGAATGTAACATAAACTTCAGGCTTCAGGTTCTGTGTACATAACCAGTAAGATGAAGCTGGAATACCTTAGAGTGGAAGAAAGCACTGTTTCTGAGCAAGAGTCTTACAGCCAGGTGGAACAGTGCACAGAATGATGTTCTAACAATTACAGAAAATATTTATCTTGGTTTCATAAACATTATTAGTAAGAATAAACAAACAAACTATAAAAAAATTAAAAATCCAGTGACAGAAACACATACTTTGGATTGGCCTATTAAGTATACATAAGTCAGTACAGAATTGTAATTAATTAAACCACTTAAAACCATTTAAAACAATACAACAACAAGGCTCATGATAAAGAAGATAATTTTCTTGGTAAAAACAATATTTTCATTGAAATTTGTTACATTATGTTTAAAGAAAATACTTAGAATATGACAGATCCCACTATTTTTGAAGTATTGTGTTTTACCCCTCCACTTCATAAAAATTTCTTTGAGGGCTGAACTGTTAACAGATAAAACAATGACATTAGTAAAACTAATTTAACTAAAAAGCTAGAAGTATATTTTAGATCAATCTACCTCCTTTAACAGATTTGTTCTTTAATGGATAATAAGTAAATATCTGCCTAACATCTTACACAACACAATTCTCAGTAAGGCAACAACAAAACAATGGCAAAGGCCTCATATCAGAAAAAGCATCCTTATTCTAAACAGCACTAAGTTCTGATGTAGTTTTTAACATATATTCATTTTTTTAAAAAGAAAAGTCAGGTTTTAACTTAAGATTGTCCGTAATGGGGAAAATGGGTACATCATTGCCCAAAATGTGGATAAAATCCAGCTGCATTGTTGTGATAGCCTCAGTTGGGATGTTAGTCAATGTCACTTGACCATTGATGAAGTTATGAACTTGGGGTTCTGTCATGATTGTGATCTTCTTCATTTCTCCATGAAATGAAATATGAGATATTTTATGACTATTTTAATTTGCATTTATTCTACTTTAAATACTTTAAGTAAAAACACGTTCATAAAGATGGCAAAGCTTCCCAAGACACACAAGGCTTCTGAAGGAAAAGGATCTTTCAGGTGGGCATTCTAGTACAAGTCAGGTCGGAGTTCCTTTGACAGTTTGCAGAGATACAGCGTGACACCAGCAGAAACAGAACAATGGCTAGTACACCTCTCAGCATTTTGTGTTCTTTGTCTCCACCTCCTGCTTGGAAAGAACATGCGTTACTGGGACTTGAGGTATGCTTGTGATTTCTGACTCTTCCGGGGAATCTGGGAAAGAAAGTAAGTAAATAAAAAAGGCCTACAAAGTCTTGAATACAAAAGACAGCAATAAAATACTGAACATATCATGAGTAGCAATTATTTACAAAGATTGACTTCAGTAGCACCAGATCAGTGTTTGTTGCTAATTCAGGTTCAATATTCAAAAAAAAAAAAAAACCAAAACAAAACCCCAATAAATACTCGGGTAAACTGGTTATAGATTAAGGCATTTGCTGGGGACAATGACAGAGATGGGGTCAAGTCTCAACTTTGCTTTGCTTTATCTTCATTTAAGCAATAAAGGGAAATCATCAGTTCACCTATTCCTCTATTATACAAATGGTAACTGCACTTCTCTACAGTCTTGTTACAGAAAACAGAAGCAAGGTGGATTCTCCAGCTAACAGGACAAAATAATCCAGGTGAATTAAAACTGGTAAATTAAAATCTATGTAAATTAAAGTGCCTGTACTTGTTATTTCAGAACGTAAGCAGTGTACACCATTGAAAATACTTAGAAAATACAAAGAAATAAAACCTTAGTTGAGAAAAAAAAGAAAAATAGAGGGAAGGTAATTGTAAGAGCAGTCTTATATATGATGCATTTCTCTGATGAACAGTTTCATTGACATTGCAATATTTCTTCACTATGTACCACTTCCACAACTTTGAGGAGCAAAATTTTTCAAATAACTTCATTTTATCCAAAGACATCCTAAAAGGATTGGAGGGGTTTTACTGAAAAACAAAACTGATTAAAATTTTCTCAAGGGAATATTAATGTTAAGTCTTTTAGAATTCTGCTGCACTGGCAAAAACAAAACTAATTTTTCAGTAAAATTCATCTCCCAAAAGAACATGATCAGACTTTTCTTTGGCAAAAATCAGTATATGCTTTAATTTTAATAAAAGCATATTAATTTTTTAGGAAATTATAAATCCTACCTGAAAACCAGCCTGGTTTAAACTTTGTTCTGCCACTATTATCTGTCCACATGGTCCATAAATATTTTAGGAACTGTGAAATTATTTATGTATTATAACTGAAAAACCAAAACATAATCCACCAAACCCAAATAAATTAATGAAAGAAAAACCGAAAACAGTCTTATACAGAAAGTATTCAAAGTTTATCAAAAGGCAGCTGAATAAATGCAAAAGTTAAGCACTGCAAACTGGCAAGGTATAAGCAGAGATCCATCATTTTATGTGATGTTTAGGCATTACTTACTGCAAAAGGAAAGCAATATTTTTTTTTTACAGTAGTAACTTAAACCCGAAGATGGAGCTCTTGAAC
The DNA here is from genome assembly GCA_013399075.1 of Chloroceryle aenea. NCBI lineage: Eukaryota > Metazoa > Chordata > Aves > Coraciiformes > Cerylidae > Chloroceryle > Chloroceryle aenea. The sequence goes on along the minus strand of VWZY01007407.1, from coordinate 258,174 downwards.
AGTTTAGTTTAAAATAACTAGAAAAATGGGAAGCAATATAGTTACTGAAGGAAGATAATGTAAAACTTCTGGAAGTACTTTTTTGATATCTTCAATGACACTGCATGCCAGATTTTGAGAAAGTCAGTTTAAATACTCCTTGATGTGTATACACATTTCACTTGCATAGCAGTCATTTCAGTCAGTAAATGTTTCTCCCCGCATATGAATCCCAACTCTTAAACACTTTCTCTCATTTTCTACATTGCTTTTTACATTTTTTTCAAGCCTTTCTTCAGGTTTTCTACTTGAATTCCTTTGTTCTCCTTCCAGTCACCTGGAATTTAAATGGCACCTCCTGCAGCAGTCTCTAGGAAAGATTATCTTCCCATTCTCATTCTTTATTTTAAAAATGAACATGCTCAGGTTAAAAAGATGCTGTTTATAGAAAAATAAAATATCAAGAGGTGATTAAGTACCACAGAAAGAGCAACAAAAAACAATAAAGGACAAGGGAACTTCTAAAACTGCATGTTAAAGTCATTAAATACAGTATTGCATCCTTCAGTCTGAACCTGCACTTAACAAGAAGTGGGAAAAGCTGTTTCAATTCATTTTTAAGAAAAATAAACGAGATTTCCTACTTCATTCTCCAAATTAACTTTTTAAAGACAGAAATATATAGGATCTAATGCCTCATTGTCTTGTACTTCTTACAGGCATAATACAAGGTGTGAGCAACAGTTCTTTTTGCAGGAGGACCTGGATGATTAGAAATAGTTTACATCACTGTCAGACACATGGAAGTTTGGGGTAATTCACCCCCAAGTCCAGGGTGATTCAAACTTCCCAGATTCCTGAAGAGCCATTCCTGAAGATTGGAATTCAAGGGTACATTTGCCATAAATGTACCTATGGTACATGAGGGTCTGATGGAGTAAAATTCACCAGCTTTACTACTAATTTATGCCACTGAAAGAGGCCAGAGATCCTTCAGTGAGTTACATTTTAATGTAAAATGGCAACACTCTGATGCATTTCAAGACCTACTTGGCAGGTGTATGAACTCTACCCAAACACAGAGAAATTCAGCTCACGTATTTCTAAGAGGTTCTGTCTGTAAGGGGAAGAGCATTGATTCAAAATTAGAAGTAGCAAGTGGATTGTACCTGCACAGACAGACAACCCCTCCTGCTCCTCCCTGGTTACAGGGAATTATGGTGGAGTCCCTTCCCACCTTCTGCCCAAAGGAGGAATCCAGGCAGCTTAGTAATCACCAAGTGAACATTTGTTCCTATATCCACTGAGTTGAAAGGGAATGCCACTCACCCACTTAAAGTTTCATATCAAGTATATTCTATTATTTCATAAAATACTTTATTCTGAATCTTTTAGTCTTAAAATGAGCACTGCTGTTGCAAAATTAATCATCTTCACAATAGTTCATCAGAAAAATTAAATTTGCTCTGAAAATTGCAGGGACAGGAAACAGTTTAAAATGAGCCTTAAAAAATTAAACTATCGATCTATTAATTTATAAAATACTGTATTACTAGAATGTTCAGTTGGCATCGTTTCATTTCTTTAGCAATGAAAATTCTATGAACGATAAGAAAAGATTTAAGTTATGATAATTGCTTGAAGTTTTTTCAAAGTAATTATGTTTTGAGATAATTTTTGTAAAGAGACTTCTGCACCAAAAGAATATATAAATAGCAACACTACTTACTTAAGTTATTTTTGCTCAATCATGCTAATAGCCAAGTGTTTCTCTGTATCCAAGTATTTTAATTACATCTGGCATTTCTAAGCTGCCTACTGATGCTAAGTGCCGTGCAGACAGATTACCATTGCTATTACTAGTCATATGAAAGCCACTCAGGAGAAACCGAACTGCAGTTTCTCATCTGTCTTTGTGAAGTTTAACCCTTTGGACAAAAAGCTTGCAAGATACAAACTATATTAGTTTTGCAAGTAGGCCTTCATATTTCCTTTCTGACAATTATACCACTAATACTTTTCATAAGTTAAAGAGGAGACTTTTTTCCTTGTCATATAGCAAGCTAAAGTTAAAAATGTTGTATCTTTTCAGTAAGATGGAAACTTCCTTCAGGTTGCTCAGAAAAACTAAATGTAATTAAGGCATTTTAAAAAAACATGCTCCACATAGTCCTCAAAAACTTTTTCACCTAAGCAAAACAGGTAAGTCAAAACTGTCAGAATTAGTAAACAAAATCAGAACAAAGCAAACAAAAAACCTGAAACAAGTCCTTGAAGAAAAAGGTTCATATCCTTTACATCAGACTGTATTAACACCCGAGTGCATTAAGTGCCATTTTTGGAGTTGACACTATCTATTATGCCTGCAGAAACACAATGACATTTCAGTGAGTACATACTGAAATGCTGCACACAGGAATTTGTGAAACTCGATCATGGAGTAAAATCTGCTGCACATACACACTAATGTACAAAATAAATAATCTTAATACTAGCAGAAAGCCTCACTGGTTTACAAAGTTCAAACTTCAAAACCTCACTAGGAAGCAGAGACTGTCATTTTAGGCTGTTCCCAGCCCGGTGAGGCTGTACAACTGTATTTCCCCGTCAGTACAGCTGACAGCTGCAGTTATGCACACAGTGGATACAAGAGCAGCAGTACTACACCAGAAATGCAGTCTTGGTATCCTACCACATTAGTATTTCTGTACCTCTGAGCCTTCAACAAATCAATGCAGCTCTTCTAGCTGGTGCCAGCGTTACCAGCTGCCTGATGCCCCTGCAGCTCGCCTGTGCTGTTTGTTACACCCTCTCAGACAGGCAGCGCCTTTACATGGGAAGAAGAAACGCCCCTCTCCCCAGCACTCACTGTTCATTTTTGAGGAAAAAGAAAAAAAAAAAAGATAATCCTTTAGCTTTACTGCATCCATCTCCACCTCCACATGTGGAAAGGAAGTTTAATGCCACTGGTGGATGCGGTGGGCATAGTGGGTAAAGCACTGGCGGGTGTAAAACAAAGCCCACAAGGGCAAGCGGGACGTTAATGGGCGCAGCTCCTGCATTAGACAACACCGCGCCCCAGGCAGCAGCAACACAGGCGACGGCCGCACTGGGGGCTGTACAACTTTCTGCGAACATCTGGGGGCTGTTCAACTTTCTGCGAACACAAAGGCGCAGGCAGCGAGTGAGCTCAGGGAACCCTGCCNCGAGGTCGGGGGTGGAGGCTTTCACATCCTCAAAGGCCAGGGAAACATCTGCCGCCGCGGCAGCTCCAGCCCTTGCCGTCCAGCCGCCGTGTTATACGCAATTAATCCCAATCCATTAACGCACCAGCATGGCCGCAGCTCCGCCCCGGGGGCAACTCCTCTGACACAGCCAGGCCTGCCGCGGTGCAGAGTGCGCCTGGGACGTCCAAAGGTGCAGTGAGCTGCTTTCGTGCGCAGTGCGCGGAGCAAGGAAGGTTTCAGTGCAAAAGCAAAGAACTCTGCAGATCCTAGACGCTGCCATGGGCGTTTACAGCCGTGCTGCTCAGTCTTCCTTGTGCTGCTACAAAAAGGCAGTTAAGAAAGTGTCTGTAATGCCAGGACATGTGCATGCTCTTGTGGCATCAAAGTATTTGAATTTGTTGTAGAGAAACGATTTTTTGAAAGAGTGGAAGTAGTGGTGGTGAATGAGTTATCTGGAAAACAAATAATGCCTACCAGGAAAATTTCACTGTATTGGAAGGTTCGGTATGTTGTACTGTGCCAGAGAAGAGAGACAGCTATTTACATCAAAGAACCAAAACAACTGCTCTGTGGAAATCCCGAAGCAAAGTAAAAGGCAGATATCATAAAGAGGACTAGCTTAGACATATGACCATGGGCTTTAAAGCACAGATAACTTCTGAAAATTGACAGTAGAAATAATGTGGCCTTACTTGGCGGTTTTACTTTCCAGAATAATCTGGACAGAATCCCTGTCAACAAAGTCCAAGATAAAGCTTTAATTGCATTTCACTCTGTAAAATGAATGCAGAAAAATAGGAGTCATCCTTGCAAAGTCTTCCATCCTGTGACTCACCTGGATCCCATGTCTTCACTTCTCTTCCAAAGCTTTCCAGAAGAAGGTAAGCACTGAGGGGAAAAAAGGTCAATCTGCAACACTGCACATTGTTTATCATGTAAAACTGAATATATTTGGTATGGAGATTACTGAGTGTCAGTAATTATAGACAACACTATGGCATTTTAAAGGCTTTTTACTGCCAGAAGTCGAATTTTGGAATTATCTTTACACTAACTTGAAAGTACAAGTGTGGTAGAAAGTGGACACAAGATATGCCAGAGTTTACTGTTGACTTAGCATTACAGTGACAGTACAGCATATGGAATGTTCTCAGATTTCACTTTTTACCCATTTTAGTTCTTGTGACCTATATATGAAAGCTGTCTTAATAAAGAAGGATGCTTTTTTTTTTTCCTGCTCGGTCAGCAAACTACTCCAACCCCACCTCCCCCCCATGACTCTACATTGTGCAACATGACATTTTATTACTAGAAACCTGCACTGTGAAAAATATTAGGCCCCTTTCTGATTTCATGTTGATCAAGGACAAGTTAGGAATTCTGGGAAGTTATACATATGTGTGCCTAACATAAATGAGAGAATGATCAGACTAATTTTCCTGACAAGGTCACAAAATAAAGGCCCCCATAGTGTGAACTGAGCTGTCCAAATAAACATAGTTTGATTTTTGCAAACTGCCAGACCTTTGTAGATGGCACTGAATTAATGCAGAAAGGATCTCTATAAATCAGAATGCTCTTGTTTAGATTGCTGAACGAATACTGTTGAGTTTGGGATTAGGAAGTGAGTGCTGCATATTGTGAACTCAGATATTAATGGATTTGCCAACCTTATAGAACAAATTGCAAAACTGGAGATAATTGAGCTGCATGAAAAATTCAGATATCAATGTGATTTATTATTCCAAGTAATAATTGTAAATGTTCACGATTTGCATTTATCTGTGGTTGTATTTGATAAATTTTGTGTTGAATCTGTCTTTCAATTCATATTTGTGATCTAGGTACCAACAAAATAGATCATTTTAAAATACTTAAATGAAAGCACCATATAATTCTTAGTAAGACTGAAAATTTCTTAATTTTTCTCTATTGGGTAAGTAATTTGTAGTGCCATTTGAAGTTGCTGTATGTGTCCTCTTAAAGGGCTAGGTTACAGTGGGACTCATGAACAATGTTTCACAACAGGAGACATTTCAATGTAAGATGGTTTCCATCATTACCAAGCAACAAAAACCTCTGCTCATTCAATGTCTCTGTTCTTTTTGTATCATACTTGATAAATCTCTTTTCAGGAAAGAACTCACTACTTAAGCCACTGCTTTGCTCTTCGTGGTTTCTACGCAGTGATCTTCTGGAGGATGACCTCTGGTTTTAATGTGGTTTGTTGGCTGGCACTTTAGAACTTGGAGAAAGAGGAATTTTTTTAAGCTTACTGTCACATAAGAATGATAGAGGAGAATGACGGTGACTTCCCATGGAGATGAAAGGCAGTCAGGTGGCCTTGAAAGTCCACCTTGTCAGTTGAACCAATTCGTGAGATGGATCACCAACACTATAAAAACTATGTTAAAGAAGATGTATGTGCCTTCTGTAAGAGGTCCTGAGAACAGACGTGGCTTTTCCAGACTTGAAGAGAAAAACAGTAATTCTTTCCTTTAATTCAATTCCCACACCAGGATAATGGCCTTTGGGTCATCACAGACTGCCCACAGGAGGCATGTGATTCTCCTGGAGGAAACCAGACAAGACAGACGGTGGAACTCCAGGGTTGTGTCAGCTGCTTCTGTCAGGGCATGACTCTGAGGTAAAGCAAACTACGACTTCTATTTCTTAATCGCCAAAGAAATTGGTGATACCTAACAAATAAATAAAATTAGTTTCTAAATTCCATCCTCCACGGTCCTGAAAGAACAACCTTATAAAACACACTTGCCCTGCATATGTGAACTGAATATGACAACTTCTTAAATGTGTGTCTGTCTATGTGTTTCTATGATTCATTGCTCCTGTTGTAGCAAAGCCGTACCAGTCAGCAAATTCTAATGAGCATTTAAATGCAAATATGTATATATGAAGGTAAATAATAAGGTTCAAAAAATATTTTTTTTATGTCAATTGTGAAGTTATATACAAGAGTTAGAATAAGAACCTGCTTTAATGAAAACTAAAGTAACAATTCACTCCAGAGTCAGGAAATCCCCTGGATATTTCTGTGTCTCTTAGCATTTCCTGACAAGTTGCCATGCACTGTAAAGACCTGTTCTGGTGTCTCGCTGATCACAGAGCAGAAGTTCTTTAGGACTGCCATCCATGTTGGTCAAAGTACATATTGCTGTCTTATTTTATATTAACACTTTACACATAAAGTTGAGTTGGGTCTGATTATTTTGTATTGATTACAGCATCAAGATAGAAATTAACTCTTTTAAACATGAAGCAAAATGAAGTTGGTGGTTACTGTTCAGAATTTTGTGATGAAAATGCTGGAAAGCAGCAATATCTGCCCAGGGCTTGTAAAGGCAGACAAAATGAGCAGGAAGAAATACGGTTTGGTTTTGACAAAGATTAAGCTAATTCAGTGATTTGCATAGAGAAATGCTCATTGCAGCTAGAACAAAATTTTGTGGAAACTCGGGCAATGTCCTTATAGATGAGGGGAGGAATTTCCTAGAACATGGTAAAGAAATGTAATTAAGCTCTTTGTTCCATTTTAGCCCACAGAGATAATGCTCTTACTTCATTGTTAGCTATACTTTATCTGTGTTATTGTCACCAGAAAATCTCTACATGCTATAAATTAGGGCATTGGTTTTGATTCCTTGTTTCTGTCTTTGCATTTTTAATTGCTCTAAGCTTACTGCAGTCATATGACAGAACTCAAAAGAGCCAAGGAACAACAAGGGATAAAAACATAGACTACATATTTTTTCCTTTTTTTTTTTTTTCTTGATCATCCCATATAATTTTCACTCTTACGTCTCAGTTACTGTCTTCTCCATTTACATATGAAATTGGACCTCAGACACCAGTCGGAACTGATCATCCGGTTTCTTTTCTGCAAGCCTCTGGAAAAATGAAGGGGAAGGAACTTTTGAGATAGGCTATTCTATCTGAACATTATTTTTTTTCAACACAGAGAAAAGCAGACAGAGACAGAGATATTCTGGCAGATACAGACACCTGAAAAGAACAGAGAAAATCTGAAACTGCATGTCAGCAAGTCAGTAACCTGGGTTACAGTTGAGAAAGTTCTCTGAAATGGAGAGTAGTTCCAGAAAGCTGATAGAAGATGTCTGGTGGCTTTCTGGTGATTTTTCTTTGGACAAAGTTCTCTATTAAAGTGCTGACTCCACTGAAGCTGTCAGAAAAAGTCAAATTTAACTCAGGCACAAATCTTGGTATAGATATAATCCAGCATAAATTTCTGAGGGAAAGCTGTGCAAGTCTTCTTCCAGATGTTCCAATTCTTCCAATAATTTACAAGTTTTCTTGTGATGCTGATCTAATAACTGCAAGTGTGTAAATACAGATATAAAAAGTAGTTGAGTTTCAAGCTACTATTTTTAATGCATACACGAATTCCCTGTTTCAGCTTTATGATTCAGAGCCCAACTACCCACCCCCTGGCACATGATGCAATGAAAGTTGCTAATAGTTCTAGATACCAGTCCCAAGACATTCCACAACTAAGTTGTTTGGGGAAGTGATGCTGAAAGAGAAGTCAGTCAAGCATTTTTCAAGCAAATTCTGCAGTCACTTTCTCCACTGGAAAAAAAACAGACAGAAGCAGCCTTTGAGGCAGATGAGCTGAGGTGTATAAAACATCTGCAGTAGACAGGAGATTCGCTGTTGTGCTAATATGTAGTACTATGGTTTTGGTATTCAACAGCTGTACTTTGAACTTCCCCAGCAGTCTTTTGCATCTACCCAGTAAAGCAAGTTTATTGAACTCTAGTGTTTGCCTCTAGAGTCCCCTGCTCTCACTCACAGAATCACACAATGGTTTGGATTGGAAGGGACCTTTCAAGGTCATCTGGTCCAACCCCCCTGCAGGGAGCAGAGACATCTGCAGCTAGAGCAGGTTGCTCAGAGCCCCAACCAACTTCACCTGGAAGAGTTTCAGGGATGGGGCATCTGCCACCTTGCTGGGCAACCTGGGCCAGGGTCTCACAGCCCTCACTGTAAAAAATGTCTTCCTTCGCTCTAGTCTAAATCTCCCTCTTTTCTTTTAAAAGCATCACCCCTTGTCTTATCACAACAGGCCCTGCTAAAAAGTCTGTCCCCATCTTTCTGACTGTCCCCTTTAACTACTGAAAGGCCACAATAAGGTCTCTCTGGACCATGTCACTAAGCNTTATTGGCCTCAGCCCATTGACTCAGCCTGTCACTTATATGACAGCTGCCTTTTCTCTGTTTGGCAAAACCTTTAACTGTAGGAATGCAATATGTAATTACTAGTTTGGGTTGCATTAGCAAGATTTTCTTTTTATGTTTGATAACCTGGATACTTCACAGTTAGTACTGTGCATGAAAATATGTTGAAGTAGACCAAATTTTATGCTGTGTAATTATTTATCACTTACTTTCATCTTCCATGTAATTTAATGTATTTTTGCAGAATTATGTAGTTCAGAGTCATAACAGGTAACTGAACATCATGGCATCAGTTTTTATGGGAAGTCATGAGTTGCCTTCATCCAGTTAAAAACAATAAGGATTGCTGCAAATTGATTAACACATTAGGAAGCTCTTTCTTTCAAGTTGGAGAACTCCAGGGAAATTTGCTTTAGCTTCACCTGACCAAACCCATATTACTGTGTTATGCATGGATTCTGATCTCAAGCAAGTGTCTGGTGCTCTTGCAGTGACAGAAAACATATTTAAATGATTTTATTTCTAATCTGCTTTTCATTCAATTTATTTTGGCAGTGATAAGTGTAGTGAATTCTAAATTTCTTCATCTTATTATATTGAAATAAGTTCTGTATTTCAGGTAGCTGTATTTTATCATGGTGGTTATTGCTCCAATAATTTCATTTTTTTGTACTGTTACTCTGGTTAAGGCATTTAGACTGTAATGTGAGACTGTTACTTCCAATGTGTAACTGGAGACAAAGTCAGAGCAAAAATACCAGAATGTACATATACCAAACCTCATACTTGGTCTAAATATTCATATATTTAATACTTAGGCACAAGTCTAATTAAGTCTTTCCCATACTGAAAATGTAATGTCAGCCTTCATCCTTCAGTGAGACTATTCATAGTCCTTAAGTGTTGCACATGCTTAAATAGTTTTTAAGTTGGGCCATTGTTGTGGCAATGAGCATCATATAAATACATTATACATATGTGAGTGTCACAGTTTAGGGTCAGGGTGGCCCCTTAGACCTATGACAGACCCCCTCTGTTAACTCCCCTCCCTCCCCAAAGGGGAAGAGAAAGGGAATAAGGGAGAGAGACTTAGTGATTAGAAAAGGAAACTAGAACAGTCTGAATGAAAATGAAAATAATAATAATAATAGTAATAATAATGGAATATGTACAAATATATACAAAACCAGTATCGAATCCAACCCTTTGATTGTAAATACATCACCATCACCACTGATGCTGTGAAGCAGCCACCAGGAGGTCCCAGACTGGGCCCCACAGCAGACAGGACCTGTGTTCAGGAGCTGGATTCTGATACCAGATTCAGGAACTCACAGATCAGGATCGAAGGCAGAATGGACAGAGTCCTCCTTGGATGCTCCGAGGAAGAAACCAGAAGAGGACTTGAGCCAAGCAAAGCAAAGCTGGAAAAGCAGGCCAAGAGGGCAGAGAGGGTTGAGACCCTCGTTATCCCTCAGCTTTGTAACGAATATGACATATATGGGATGGAGTCCCTCGTTGGTCAGTTTGGGGTCACCTGTCCTGTCTGCTTCTCCCTGCAGGTGCTGCTTTTTAATTTCTGCACCCCCCAACGTGGTCTTGTTCTGCACACCAGTCCTTGGTAGTAGCTCTAACTATGGGCTGTTATCACTGCCAGCAGCAGACACTGTCTGTGACATCAGGCTGCTAATTTCAGACAGTGCAGTGAGTTAGAAGAACTGAGCTGAAAAGTAAAATCACTGAACAGAATTAGTTCTGTTCTCACTCAAACCAGGACAGGGAGGGACTGCAAAACGTGTCTGCACTTTATAAATAATGTAACAAATGGAAATCTACATTCATGAGAAGTAGAGAGGCAAGAACATTCTTAGTTTTTAAACTTGTATTTACTATATTACTTTATCCTTCCTAAGTAAAACTCCTCAGAAATAGATCCATGACTGATCTCCAGTGCTGACTGGTGAGGTATGATAAGTTGCATGTTTCACATTCTGATGCAAATTAAGATAGTAAACAAGGAAAATGCAGATACATCCAGCTCACTCTTTAAACAAGCAATCATAGTAACATTTATGTCGATAGCATTGCTTTCTGCAATGTATTTGGTTTCTCTTACAAATCAAGTGATCATGGGCAAAGTGCAGAGAATAAAAATCAAGGGGACTATTTCTACAAGTCAAATACTAAAAGTGAGACACTTTATTTTAAAAACATTTTTTCTTGTGCTTTGCTTATTTTTTTCATATTCTTTTGGCTACAATGCGCCCTTAGGTAAAAGGACATGTAAGACTACAATCAATTTTTCTATCACTTGGAACTTCTGGTGTTTTAGCAACGTTTAACACAGGATTCATCTCATGAACTTTATTTGACTAAAAGTTTGCATCCAGTCTGTGCTTTTCATCTCCACTTCCTCTATAGGCAGTGAAGAGAAACTGGAATTTCCAGGGTGTTCATCTGTCTTCAGTGCCTGAGGTCTAATTTCTATTTATGTCACATCTCACTTAACTGATTTTTCAAATTTTGATAAATCCCATCTTCACTGGAAGATTATTGGGAGATGAACTACCTCTTTCAGTTAGTGACTGAGACAGCTTTAAAGAAGATAAGCCTGTGAAACTGCATCATAACTACATGTTGCCCAACACGCACCATATAATTCAGGCTTTACATTTCCCTTCAAAGTGGAAATACAGAACTTTGTTATTTTCTACATCCTTCTTTGTCACGTAATTCCTTACTATCTAGCTACCAATGTTGTTCACTGATGACTATATGGGAACTTTTTTCTCTTATTCTTTCTTGTTGATCTAGAGTTTATGAAGATCTTAGAGATAATATGTTACCTTCCAAAATGCAGCCTCCAGAATCAACAGTAGAAGTGTTGTCTGATTCCATTTCCCAGTGTTTCACAAAAAGGAGATACAATCCTAAACATGAAATGAACCAAGTCAATGACCAATTTCTTGCCAGCTGCTTTTAGATGTTGCTAAAGAAATGTGCTCTAAATTTTGTGGGGGTCATACACATAAACTCACAGAAATTTTTTCAAATACAAACAGTCCCAAGTGAGCATTTAAGATAATCAGCACACTCCAGTAACTGCTTCAAATTATTTCATACTTTTTGTCTCCCTCTCCCCCGTAAACTGGTAAAGAAGATGTGCGTGCACAGTACCAAAAGAGTGGACAAGGATGTTGATGAAAAATTTATTTATAGGAATGATGCTGTACCATAGCAAATCTCGTGTTAAGTTAGTTTACTTGTGATTATTAACTGTAATAGTTATTGGTTTTACTAAATTAAAATTCAGTCCTGAAATTGGTTCTGAATGAACCAAAGAAATCTATCAAGCAAAATTAATTAGGCAACGTTGCCTTACAAGCAACATCTAATAGGATTTTAGATTGCTGGAGGATTCTGGGACAGATTTCAAACAAGATCTTTTACCTCTCTACAGAGAGCTTTAAGTTTTTTGTTTGTTGGTTGGTCGGTTTGTGTGTGTGTGTGTTATTTTGTGGTTTTGTTTATTTGTTTTTTTTTGTATCAGGGTCCTCTGACCACTCCTGTATGAAGTCTGCATGCAGTTAATTTCAGAGATTCAATTCAGCAGCATTCTATAACTAGGGAAGTTAAGATACTCAATAACTATATGAAAAGCACACTTAACATGCTTCTGTGGGAGAGTTAAATATAAAAAGCAGAACAGAAGAAATCTGTAAAGTGAATGATTGTCATGGCTTCAGACATCTGATGTTTTCATTAAGGCATTTATGAAAACACGATAATCATACGCATGTACAAATTCAAGGTTTTATCTGCTGTCATAGAATCCAAAACAGTCACCTGCTCATTGGTGTCTTTTCTTGACCGTATTTCACCTATTCTATTCTACCTCAGTGTGTAGCATTTTAGATGAGCCCGGTAAAGGGTGACAGGAGGTTCAGAAGGGCTCAGATAAGAGCCAAGTAGAGATGGGAAATGAGAGGTTGGTCAAAGCAAGACAGGAAAACTGGAACTTGCCTCCTTTCCAGGCCGTGAGACAGCAGGTTTTCTTGGGCACACTCAGGTGTGCTCCTGGACACAGTCAGGCATTCACTGGGAGAGATGGGTACCTCTGCAGGGTGGAGGGGAGGTAAAAAATGCTATCATTATGGTTTCCTGAATATAGATGTAGACAGTGAGAGCAGCTTTCAGGGACAGATCAAGAGAGAAATTCATATCTGATGTTAAATTTTCCCCTGTTCTCAAGAATTGTATAAGAGAAGTGTGACAAGTAGAGAGGCAGAGAAGGAAGTTCTTTGTTCAAGAAAACTTGCTTATACTATCCTAGGAAATTGACTGAAGGCCCACTATTGAAGATTGAAGATTAAATGGAAAGATTCTGCCTGCTGAACTGGATCATTTAGCCAACCTAACCATTTACTAGGGTCTTTTACCAAATTCAAATGAGCATTACATCATTCCAAGAGCAAAATTTTGACTTGTCACCACCTCTCTATTGGGACCTCATAAATATTTTATCAGAATATTCTGTCTGCTGAAAAAAAGACGATTGATCTATTCCGTCTTTAACAGTGTAAGCCAAAGCTCTTGAACCTGTCATATCCCTTTGTATACATAAGTAGAATGTCCCTGGGTTGTTTCTACTTTCTGCATTTCTGCTTAAGCCTAAGCAATCCATCTCCCATTCTCTGCTGCAAGAGTTGTAGATTAACTATGTTATCATGGACTGAGTCTTCTTTGGTTGCAGGTGACCCCAGCCTTTTACCTGTAAACTAGAAATCAGGATCCATTATGTCCTCCTTGAAAGAATATCCCAGTCTGATCATGGGCATAGCCAAAAGGACAAGACATGACATATTTCTATCTTACTGCCATTCTTCCCAAGCCTCATCTCTTCACATATGTACTAGAGCTGTCATTTGTTATGTGCTTCAAGTTCAGCAGATGATTGTTTTCATCTTGGGACATGCCAAGCTCACAGGGCACTTCATGTCTGTGTTTTTCCTTGTGGACCATTTTAATAAATAACTAGAATTTTGGAGCATGCAGTATATGGTTCATCTGCCTTCACCAGCTGTCTTATAAATAATGCACATAACTCTGATTTCCTTTCTATCCAAATAGTGGCTCTGTTGGTACAGTAAATTTTGAAGATATTGTCAATGCTGATGTAGCCTTAGTCCCACTTAACCATGTGTCAACTTCAAAGCCTCACTACACAAGGACTGCACAGTATGTGTCTCTTGTTGTCATGATTTTGATACTGCCTCTTCAGTTATTGTTACTTGGGAAAGTGGAAAAACAGTTAAAAGATCTGGTCATGGGCCAAAAGAATGAAGAAAGTTGTTCTGAATGCTTCTTATTCTTTTTAATAACTTGAATGAAGTCCGTTAACACAGCAAGCACAGTAGGCTTTGAGATTAAAGGCTGAACTTGGAACAAATCCTTTTAATAACTGAGTCAGTAGTAAATGGCCTACAGTGATGACTGTCTGCAGTGGTCAGCATAGGCCTGTATAAATCTGTCAGCCTAGATATACAAAATTAGTCAAGGAAGTTGATACAAAATGAGCAGAGAGGTGTCTAATGAGTTCATGGTGTAACAGATTTTTTCCATCTACTTGTGTTATGGTGAGCAACCTATTTTGACTAAGTATGAATTTGTCATAAAGCACTAAGGCCTGATTCTTTATTGTATCACATTAGTGTTATAGTTCCAAGGAAATTATGCGTCTAACACCATACATCACATTTTTCAACGAGAGATGTTGATTAGGGTTTTTTTCCATCCAGGAGTTGCTCTGTGGTCCAGGTGACCCTGCCATTCATCTAGTAGAGAATGGTCATAGTAGATCGTCAGTAATTGACTGTCAGACCAAAAGTTAACCTTAATATGCCCATCCTGGGAAGTAAAAGCTGCCTTTGGTAACACCAGTGCAATATAGTCTTGGTATAAGCAAGTTTTTGCAATCAGCAGACTCTGATCTAGACTGGGATGGAAATCAGGATATACTCTCCCTCCTGTTGTTAACCTTGCCAAACTAATTACACAACCAAGTTTTAAGAACCCAGAAGGCACCTTTCCATTTTTCTCAGTTGAGAAGGGTTGTATGTGAAGCCAGTATGCTAGATGATAGCCCAGAACACCTTCCTGACTTTTGCTTCCTGATGATACTGAGACTGCTTAACTAGTGTCTGGCAAGGTTATGGATCAGATCACCTTGAGTGCCTTCAGTTGGCATGTACAAGACAACCAGGGGCTCAGGTCCAGCCAGCATGGGTTTAGGAAAGGAAAGTCCTGCCTGACCAATTTGATTTCATTCTGTGACTGGGTGACCAATCTCGTAGACGAGGGGAAGGCTGTTAATGTGTTCTACCTAGACTTCAGCAAAGCCTCTGACAAAGTCTCCCACAGCATCCTCCTGGGAAAGCTGGCAGCCCATGGCTTGGACATGTGCACCCTTTGGGGGGTTAAAAACTGGCTGGACAACTGGGCACAGAGAGTGGTTGTGAATGGTGACACATCCAGTTGGTGTCCAGTGACCAGTGGTGTCCCCCAGGGATCAGTACTGGGCCCAGTTGAAATTGTAGTCAGGTGGGAGTTAGGCTCTTCTCCCAGGCAACCAGTGACAGGATGAGAGGGCATGGCCTGAAGCTGCACCAGGGGAGGTTTAGCTTGGATATTGGAAGCACTTCTTCATGGAAAGGGTGATAGAACACTGGAATGGAGTGCCCAGGGAGGAGGTGGAGTCGCCATCCCCGGAGGTGTTTAAGGAAAAACTGGATGTGGTGCTTAGTGACATGGTCCAGAGAGACCTTATTGTGGCCTTTCAGTAGTTAAAGGGGCCTGTCAGAAAGATGGGGACAGACTTTTTAGCAGGGCCTGTTGCAACAGGACAAGAGGTGATGGTTTTAAACTGAAAGAGGGGAGATATAAAGAAGTAATTTTTTATGATGAAGGTGGTGAGACCAGGTGCAAGCAGCCCAGAGAGGTGGTAAATGACCCATCCCTGGAACCATTCCAGGTGAGGAATGGGGGTTGGAAGGGGGTCTGAGCAACCTGCTCTAGTTGCAGATGTCCCTGCTCCCTGCAGAGGGGTTGGACCAGATGACCTTGAAAGGTCCCTTCCAATCCAAACCATTGTGTGATTCTGTGCCTAGCAGCAGAAAATAGATTTGTGTTACATTCAAAGCTCAAGTATGGAGGAAATGTAAGTGAAACTTAAGAGCTTAGCATGCACCAGGATTTTCTGCTGATGCCATTCTGAATAGAGTCCTTACTTGGAAGATACCTATCTTTATTTTCAGAATATCCATGCTTTCATTCTTCAAATGCTTCCTTTTCTTTAGTATTAATGAAAAAGGCTGTTGGGTAGAAGAGTGTGTGCCATTGTTTGATGGTCAGTATGAGTTGAATATTGCCATGTTAAAAATGTGTTATTTTTAACTTTAGTCACTAGATGGCCTTTCAATTCGCAAAAGCTCCCATAATGCCCTTAGAAACTCTACCTTTAGCTAGATCATGAATTTTGAAATTCGGTTTTTCACTTTAAGCTTTTCTTAAAGTTACCTTGTTATTTGAGCTGGTAGCTTTAGTAGCTTTTTGCAATCTTTTGAGAAAGTAAAATGATTTAAAAAAAGACAAAATAATGGTATAAATGAAAAAAAAAAAGAGGAAAAAAAATGTTTTGTTTACTTAATCAGATTTTCTTTTTGCATAGGTCTTGCATAAACTGTCCTATCAGTGGTCTTGAACAGCTGACATTTGTGGGACACTACAGAAGGATCACTTCACTTGGGGAAGTAGAGGGAGGGAATCTGAAAAAATATTGCCCTCTCTGCTCTGCTGGGTCTTACGTATGGCAGAGTATGTGCTAAACTTTCCTAGCTGCTGGGAGCTTCCTTTGTAGTAGCTGGAATTTCTGAGCTCCACTTTAGTTCTTTTAATTTCTATTTCTTACATCTGTTACAGGGACAATGCGTATCCTTTTGCAGTGCATCTCATGCTGTCACACGTGTGGAGATCAGCACATCATTCTTCACACAGCCTTACATTACAGCAGTAGCTTCATAGGCAAACTGAAGTGCTAAGCATTGTAAGATGGTCAAATTTGGCCCATATTACTGCAGCCTATTAATACCAAGCTTTTATGTACATAGCACTATTATGATTTGTCTCACCTCCTGCACAGGTTGTCTGATTTCTCACAGCCTTCGTCTAACTTGTAACTTCTGCTTAGAGCATGAAATAATATAAAATTATTATTGACAAATGTGCTTTAATAGAAAGTGATGTATACACTGTGCTGCAAGCAGACATCTTGTCTGAAGCTATTTACAGCATATGATATCATGATGGATTTATAAGTTTAAACAACAGGTTCTGTATTACGGTTTTGGGTTGTTTTTTTTTTGCTTTTTGTTTTTGCCAGTACTTCTGGAAAGATGTGTAAAGGTATTAAAGGCTGCTAGACTCCCACTAAAATCCTTGAGAAGTTAGATATATGCTTTGGATTTAGAAATCTAAATATGCTTTGTAAATCTGTAAAATGTAAAAATCTCGTAGACAGTCACTTTCACTCTTTCATGGACCAGCAGCTGCATTTGCTGCCTCAGGCACTCGGGCAACAGCATCGGCACTCAGTCATTACTCTGGAGTGAGACACTATTCTTCCCCAGACCATGCAAGAAAGTGGTTGCCATTGAAATTATTAGCCAAGCTGAAACTAGCTAAGAGTCATCTGCCATGTAATTTTGCAGAGACAAACAGGAAGAGTGGTGAACCTGGGCATGTTTTGTATGTTACCCTTGTGCCCACCCTCTCTTCCTCTTGGTGGAACAGGAAACTGTCTTCTGTTTGGGTTTTGGGGGGGTTTTCTTCTTCTTTTTCTTAAGGAATTACAGAAAAAGATATAAGTCATCACTTATGCTGCATTTGAACCTAAAGCCCCTAGTATAAAGTTGGAGTTGTGAAAAGCTGCTGTGTGTATATACCCAGCACTCTACATAATACTCTCAAGTTCTTACTGTGCAGTTTGGAAGTTTTACAGATGGGAATCCAGGTGCAGTGTGATTAAGTGGATTGACAAATCCCATTGGTAATCTGGAGCACATTTAGGAATGAAACTTCATGTATCCTGAGCCCTAGCCTGTGCTGCCTATTTCAGCAAGCTCTGAGCTTTAAGCTATTGAAATGGTGCCTTGCTGAAGCTTGGTTTTAAAAAATAGTAATTATCACAAAATGAAAGCCTGCTTCTTTAAAGTTAGTCTGAGACATATGAAGACTTGGGAATCTAAGTAGTTTTTTTATCCATATTTTTTCTGGGTTGTGGACATGGAATAGCTGTGGGGGGCCTTCACCATGTATAAAAATCATGTATGAAGTGGTGTAATTAATCTAGAAGTGCTAAATTTGTGAATCTGAATTTATTAATCAAAATTGTAGTTGTGATGTGGTCACAGTCTAGGAACATCAGTGGGCATTTCCCTAAGCAATCTGTGGAACTGCTTTTCTTAGGTCAGACTCTTCATGTTGACACTTGCCCCTGGATGGCAATTCAGTTCCTCTCATCGCTTCCCAGGTGTTCATTTTTCAGCCTGCCCTGGGTGGTAGTGATGAATTACATCATCTCTTGAGGTCTGTTCCTCTCTTTCAACCTTGGTTATGTTACAATGTATGTCCAAATGCTGGAATCTTCTATCATTTCTTTGCCAAAGGCAACACAGAAATATTTTTTTTTTTAAAAAGAGCCAGTCAAAAAAATCAGGAAGTTCTTCTGAAAGAGCTCTCTGAAACTAATACAGTCCTTTTTCACCAACAGATCTCAAAAAATCTGTAAAACGTATCATGATCTCATTGTCAGAGCACAGGAGCTGTAGGCTTCAATTTCATCTTTTTATGCCACTAACGAGTGAGAATCCAAACTGAATGCTTTGATGCTTTGTTTTTTTTATATTTTCATTGTCTGTTGCTTGTGTAATTTTGTTAGGCATACTGGACAACAAGTGTCCAGTGGCTCAAGTGGCTGTTGTATTTTTAAATCTACTGATTTTTTGTGTCTGTTTTCTTTTTCTTATGGTTTTGGTGTGTTTGGGTTTTGTTTTGGTTTGTTTTTTTTTCCTACTTTCTTTACTTGTCTGCCTACTTTAAACTCTCTTACTTACTTGCTTTCTTTTCTTTCAAACCCATGAAATTCCACTCCATTGGAATCAGTGAGTTAAACATATCTCCTTAACAATATTTCCTGGACATGGATAGAATTGAGTATCTGATCATGTATTTTGCAGAACTGAGACCTCTTAGATTTGTTTTAGAAGACTTTGAACTCTGTATTGATTATGTCTGTTTTCCTTGGTTATTTTTTCTTTGTTTCTTACTGATTTATTAATTATTGGTTTATAATATTTATTTATTTGTGAAAGGTGAATGTTGCATTTTGGTTTATATGTCACATAGCTAACCATGTACTAGCTAGGGAAGCAACTGAGAACTAAAGAGTATTTTTTGTGCAGACAGTCTTTCAAAAATAGCTCAACAATGACACATGAAAAACAGAATTCTGAAAGAGCTCACATTATGGGTACACACTGATTGCTAAGCTCCTGTGAAAATCTGTCTACAAACACCACAATGAAACTTTTAGGTGCTGGTCCAAGACAACTGTGTCAAGGAGGAGGAGGACAACCTGAACGCTGAAGAAACATTGACTTTTCAGACTCTTATGCAAGTTACACAGGGGAGGAAACTTTACAGCACAGCTACAGTAAATTCCGGGAAGGCTCAAACTGCTAAATACTCTAGGCACTTTTGAGAGGTTCCATGTTATTAATAAGTGGCCCAATTCATTGTTTCCTGTTATTAACAACTACTTTGAAAAAATGTCTTTCTTATACAAAAGTGTGTTTTGAACACTGATTATTTGGAAAACCATGGAGAACCTATTTATACTGCATTACATGGATTCCCAACATAACCATTTACTTTTCTCTTTTTCTTAAACTTCTTTATAGGTATGTACTTTTGCATCCTTCTCCTCTACCCCCAGTCACCAACCTTTTCCTTTGTTGACCTCGTCCCCAATCAGCTGCTGAAACAAGGTTGTGCTCTATGAGATATTTTAGTTCTGCAGGTGTTTTAAGGGTCAATGGAAAAAAACCTCCCACGCTGGTGATGGGGATTTCCTCTGTAGCATTCATGGGCAGGGCTCTGGTAAATGCTCAGTCTGACAGACACAAATAACTCTCCTCCTTGGCACCCACAGTGAGTTAGCAGAAGTTAGTGTAGTAATAGTGTAGCACACTTACTGCTCTCCAGCGTACACAGCAACAGGTCCTACCAATCAGGTGTGCTTTTATCTTTTGCATGCATTTTGTGTTATAGCACAGCAACTTCCTGATTTTATGGGTCTATGATTTTCACTGCGGTACTTATTGGAACCTACCTTCTGAAATTTGACAAAAGCAGTTAGGAGAGTGGCTGTGTTTTCTCGTTCCACATTAAAAGCCTCTGCCTCCAGAATTAAGTAAAAATCTGTCAGTATTTTAAAACTTGCTGCTTGTAGTTCATCAGCTCTCATAATGCTCAGTAGAGGGCAGTGCTTACACAATACATACGCATTCCAACAAAACGCTACTTAGCAGCACTTTTGAAGCATCAACTAATTCATTGCCATAACAGCGGTGAAGTAGATTATAGTATTAGTTTTTGAAAGGTGAAGGGAAGGGATGCTGAAGTGACTCGTCCAACACCACAGAGGTTGTGCCAGAGAGAGGACAGGATCTGACCAAAATCCATTTCTTGAAGCAGTTGATTAAAGTGAGGACTTAATGCATACAGTTTCTAGGAAGACAAAGTTTTAAGTCCTGCAGTTCTAGCACGAAGCTATTCTCTGAAACTACCCTTTATTCTTGGTTTCTCAAGCACTCTGGGCAAAATGCTATTATCACATCAGTGTATCTGTAGTGACTTCCAATCATTCTTCAGTGTAGCCGTCTTTCAACAGGCTGTGCACGCATCCCTTATCATTTCAAGTTAGCACAGAAACCTCACAGGCCACAGTTAGCTGGGGACGGAACCCCGGCTGCTTTGCACCTTACGTAGTCGTTTTCATGGACTAAGAGCTTTCCCACAATGTGTCTTTTCTTCAGAAACTGACAGCTTGTACACCATGTAAGCCTCTTTAGTGATTTTCCAGTTTGAGTCATTTGGGTGTTGAGGGTGGGGGATGCTGAAAAATCCCACTTTGACGTTTTTTAAATGAGATTTTATTGCTGGCTTGAAAT
Source organism: Chloroceryle aenea (assembly GCA_013399075.1). NCBI lineage: Eukaryota > Metazoa > Chordata > Aves > Coraciiformes > Cerylidae > Chloroceryle > Chloroceryle aenea. Next base: position 237,464 of record VWZY01007407.1, on the reverse strand, counting down.
GCTTTCTTCTTTCTGAAAAAAAAAAATAAAAATTAGACCACACTAAAAAGAGGGGTTTAAAAAATTGAAGGCAAAATAAAACTGTTTGAAATTATAGAAATAAAATGTTCCAGCTTAACACGATCCAAAGAATATCTGAGGAATTACCATTTTGATGGTTTTATTGTTTTAGAATCCCCAAGTCCATTTGTAAATACCCGTTCCCTATCTTGCTTTGATGGCTGAGAAAGAAGTGTATGAAATGCAACCCAGAATGCTGTGTTCAAAAATCCTTTCAGTGCTATTCCTTGCTCTGCATGGATCACCTTGTTTTGACTTTACAAGTTCTCTCATATTCTTTCCTAACACAAGACTGGATGCATTGACTTGCTTGACATAGAATCACATCTGAGACATTTTTACAACAGGTTATTCTGCTTGGCAAATCGGATCGCGGAGGAAAAGAAAGGCCACAAGCATGTGACATGCCAGTCTTCCTGGAAGTGAATTTGAGGTGGAAGCCAGTTGGAAGTCATGTACTGTGAGTAAGACCTGAGAGGCCAATTTTATATTTGCAGTAACCAGAAGAGCTAGTTAATGACTTCATCTGGTGATTTAGTTCTAGGAGATTTAAACAACAGTGTTTCTAAGAAAGAGTAAGATGTTAGGAGCTCTTTTGCTTACAAGTGCAAGGTAGGAATCTTCTGGATTGCTTTCACTAGACAGAATTTTTGTACAAAGAACTTGGATACCTCAGTGACTCAAGCTGAAGTGCTAGATCCAAGGATTTAAAGAATTCCAAACTATTTAGGGGAACTTGATTTTTTTTTCTCCCATAAAAACAGCTGACTTGGAATTTACATGGCAGACGTGGGCATTCAGTGCCCTGGAGACACCCTGTCCATCACTCACAGCTGCTGCTTCAGAACAGAATGGTTCTCCTGTGCTATAGGGGGATATCTCAGATACCTTAAAGCATCTCAAATAGCTCCAGGTGTATGGGTGGCCAACTAAATTAAGTCCACACCGGTTTTCCTGAACGCAACTAGGAAAGAAAAATCTTCAAAGACATCTGTGGAAGATGTATGAAACAGAGGCACAACGAAGCAGTGGCACTCAGAAACACTATTTTTCACTTGAAAAATCTTTGAGCTTGCACAGATTCAACTGTCAACACTGCATGTTTCTTACTGTTGGCACCAAGAGCTGCTAGCATGATAACAAGGAAGTGTATGAACAAGAGAGATGTCATGGTTACAGAAAGAAAGCTTGATGACGACAGCATAACCACAGAGGAGTTTTGTATGTTGCCCAGTGGTAGCCTGGCACTCAGTTGTTTAGCAGCAACAATCTGGTTTAGCAGCTCCTCAGAGAAAAAAACAAAAAAGCTAGACAGCATGATCCAAAAACAAAAAACCAAAGGGGTATTTTTTTAACCTCAGTCTCTTCTGCTTTATCACATACATAACCGCAGCACATTTTTGCATCTTCTTTGCAGGTTCCCGGGAGAGCAGCTGCTTTACCCTAGTGTAAGCTTTCTTACTGTCCTGGTACTTTCAGCTTCTCTCTGCCCATCTCTCTTCTCTTTTGGAGCTACATTCTTCCGACATGTTATAAATATACCAACTTCTATCAAACAGTTCTAACAGACAGGCTAGACAATTCTTCCATCTTGCATCATCTCTTATGCTTAGGTTTTGGTTCACATTTGACAATTTATAATGCTTTCATCTTTTCTTCTAGTTTTGCAAATTTTTATCAATAAGATGCCTCACAGTGCATAATGTCTTCTAGCATCTCCAGTTTTCTATTCATTATCCAAGTTAGATACAGGATTATAAAAATTTGTAAGTTAACATGGGGCTGCTTGTGACCTCCTTCGTGTTGCTCAGACCAGAGAGAAAATTTGTTACTTCCTCAGCCAGTGATTCCAGAATTCAGCAATAACTTTGTGCTGAAAAAAAAAAGTTGCTATATTGGGGGATTTGATTGTTTTGGGTTTTATCTTCATGCATTATCTCTTTGAATTCATATTAGTACCTTCTTTTTTCTTTAGTTCTAGTACCTTCTCTTTTTTTTCTTCAGTTTTGTCCATCTCTGCTTCATCTTGCAGCAAATGCTTTCAGAATTTTCTGTTGTGCTACCTTAGATAAATAGAATTATTTTCTCTGTCTCTTTAAGGAACTTCCTCTTTGAATTTCACATTAAAACTTAGTATCATAATTAACAAAAGGCTTTAGTTTTCCAAGACGTGGCACATGCTGTCTTAGTCCACTGATGTACTTGAGCTCGAATTTAAGTTGCTATGTCTAATCAGTGCTAATGCATGTAAATACATTCACAGTAAGTTCTACGGGAAAACTACATAACTTTAGAATCATTTGGGAAATCATTTCTGGTTTAGGCCATGAGAAGTTATGTCGATTTGCCTAAAGCCTGCTCCCTAAATACCATATTTGAAGCTGGAACCTAAATATGAACTAACTCTGAATCACATTTCTAAAGATTTCTTGGTTTTTGAGCTGTACATGAACTCCATGATCCCATTTTTTCTTTGAGATTACATGTTGCTTGTAATCATGAGTAGCCTACAGATTCAACCTAAACAACTGGAAAAAAGAAGTCACTGAAGATCTCACTTTTGTCATGTCTAACCAAAGATTTTGTGTCAGATTATCAGCTAGGGCATCATAAAGTTGTTGCATTGATCGTAAAGAAGCTATGTCCATTAATACTTTCTAAGGATTACTCCTTGTGTTATGAAGGTTTTTTACCCCATCTGTCTTTGATAAACACTAGCTATTTTATAACTGATCTGCTAGTCATATCCAAGCCAATAGTCATTTAATTTACCCTTTCTCTACCCTTCCCCCTCTCCCTTTAACTTTTTCCTTTAGCATTCCAAATATCTCTGGATACAATGGCAAGGTTCATTGGTCAGCAACTCACCCAGCAAATTCCAATCTTCCATCAACAGGCCCATCAATAATTACACAAATGCATGGGCAGGTGTGAAGTATATTTCCCAGCTTGTTCAGAAAGATTATATGGAAAATCCTAATTGCATTTATTTAGTTAAAGAAAAATTAAATGTTAAGCATGACATTCTGTTGCCTTAAAAAATACGGAACAGTTGAAGTTGGATCCCAGCAGATTATTGTCATGCTAATCTAAAACTCTTTTGATGTTTAGGAATTGTCATGGAACATCCTAAATTATATATTGGGAAGACGACTTAACGCTATGGTAAATAAAGATTTCTGAATGTGAATTATTTCTGTGTGAATTTTTCTTCAGCTGCAGTCCCTAAGTCATCACTAAGTCATGGTGTGACTTTTTTTTTCCAAAAGAAAGCTGCATGGTGTTGTTACCAAATTGGTGTTGGCAGACTTGTGAAATGGGTATTTGTTATACAAAAATAGCCGTTAAAAATGGGCGGGTTTACTAAGAATGCAGTGCGAGGCATAATCCTGCTGTGCCTCCACACTGATGCACCCAGGACCCTGTGACTATGAAATCATCATAGCCCCACGTCACTATGGTGGCTACCTTATGAAGTGAGTTAGTAGTCTTTATCTTCCTTGCTCTTTCATACAAAGCTTGTTAAAACTATGGGCCAGTGTAAGTATTTAGGTGTCTCACTGGTTGGTTTTAAAAGAGCTGGACACTTCAGAACAGCTGTGAAAACCTTTCCCTTTTGTTACCACAAAGAGCTTCTGACATTGGCCTTTCTCCATTGGCTTTCTCTTCAGAATAGCTTAATAATTATTTGTTTCCCCTCTCTCCTTTATAATTTTGTGCTTTAGGTTCTAATTTCTTGTTACCCATAATGATCTAGGACATGGTGACACTATCCCAAGTTTCCGCATTTTCCTGAGAAATTGATGTTCCATTAAACTCTAATTGATGTTCCATTAAACTCTAATTGACCTTAGGATTCTGTTCACAACACATCACACTTCTTTTTCAGTACTGCCCATGAAGAACACACAGAAAAGATTTGAGGAGCTTTAGGATTCTTTAAAGAATTCACCTTGTCAAGTGTTCCACTGTTGTGCAAAATGCACTGACTTCCATTTCTGCTGCCCTCCATCCATTCACCTCTGCTCTGTTTCTCTTGTGGTTATCCTTAGAAAATAAGCAGTCACCTGTAGTCACAGTTTGCTGTTGACAGGGAATGAAAGGATGCAGCAGAGTCCAGAGTCTCTAAAAGGCTTATAAAGCTGAACTTGGAGCAGCCTGATGCAAGACTAACTTTCTTGTAAATGTCACAGATAAATAAAAAGGCAAATGCATCTTAGCAAAGATCATTGACAGACTTCAGACAGATACCAGATTTCAAGAGCAAAAAGGCAGACACCACTGTGATCTAAGAAAGGAAAACACATCTGTTGTTTCTTTATACAGGTGTACTGTGGGTGTAGTTCATTGTGGATGAATTTTCTTAGTTTGTATTGCATAGCAAGGATGGGGTTCTTGTTCTGTGCTAATGGATACTTTCCAGAAACAGGACAGAATCCCTGACTTTTTTGAAGAAGGGTGTGTAGTAAACAGGTAGCAAGCATACTCATACCCAGACAGAGCAGACAGGAGTGGTACATTCCCCTGAGGGTAGTACCCTTGGTTGCAAAATTGTAACAGTCCCATTTTACTTTATCTGGGACCATTTGTGGAGTTAGAAGTGGTTACGTACCACTACTACGACGGAGGATCTTAGACCTCTGTGAAACTGCTATGTAGAACTATTAGGGATGCTTGAAAACTCTCCCCAGTGTTAATTAGTGATGCCCATGAAAGAGAGGTGCTTAACATTTAATTCCTTCCCTTTGTAAAATAAATGATAAAAAATCCTGCTGATTTCAGTGGTCATGAGTCAAGGTAGACTGTAGTGGAGAGGTGAAGAGAGGTTATTCCTGGAATCTGGGGTTGGACTGCCCCAGGTCACATCCACATGTTTTTCATGCAGGACATGATCTTATTCTTACTCTTTTTCAAATGGTGACACCACCCCATCCCACCCCACCCCCCCTTTTTTTTTTCCTTTTCGGTCATTCTCAAGCTATGTCTGTAATAATTTCTCATAAAATACCAAGTAATTGCATGTGGTGGATGTTTTTATAGCTGCTTTGTTTGACATGTCTGCAATATACGGTCAGTCTCATGAAGACAATTATGGGTAACGGAGGGAATCTCTTGTCTACTGCTAACATGGTCTAATAAATGTTCCTGTCAAAAGTATCAGCAATGCCAGATAGACCAGGCAGCATGCAGCCACTTCTGCACTGTATTTCTATTGCATGCAGCTTCCACAGCATATGGGGCAAAATCCTTTATACCTGTTTTAAGCATTCTGAACTCGACAGGACTTTATAGGATATAAAACAGAAGGAAAACAGTTTCTTCATCTTTGAATATGAATAGTCTTTTTATATGTCAATCTTTAATGATGTGCTTTTATTCCAGGTAATCCTGAAGTGAAGTCAGAGAATTAGGTTTCAAAGTACTTTAGCTCGATCAAATTCTGTCAGCATTGTTTAGCTTTTGCATAGGAATGAATATCTTATGTGTTGATCTGTGGGTTTTTTTGTGTTTAAGTAAGCTGTCCATTGTGACCCTGAAAACACAATTCCATTTGCACCACAAGTTGTATGGAAATTCACTGGCCTCATCACAGTTAATATAAGATAGTGCTACATTATTTTGATGTTTGAGAGAGCGGTTGCACACTTTCAGCAAGTTGCTTTGGAGATTTCAAAAAGGATCTTTAGGTCAAAAAAACCCCTTTTTTGTTTGTAGAGTGAGTGAACATAAGGCTCTGTGGTCAGTTCTGCGTCAGCCCTGCTTTTGATTAGGTGTTTTGCAGCAGAGGGGCTACCCTAACTTGAATTGTAGGTAAAAGATTATTATAGTGCCTCTTCCTCAAAAGATTAGAAGATTATCAGAAGTCTAGCATAAATTGTTCCCTCCCAGACTGTCCCCAGTGTATTTTCTAATGCCCAATGTTCTGTACCATGAGGACAGGGCATCTGAAGCAGGCGTGCCATGGTGCCAGAAAAGTGTTTTTTCTAAGCTTGAAAGCCAAACCTCCAGCATCACCTGCAGGCACCACAGGGCTGTATGCACTTTAATGTATTCAGCATGCTCATGGCAGTTCTCCACAGATAGCGTGCAGGTTTAGTTGTGAAGCAACTGCGCGTCCAAGAAAGGCTGAGAAGAGGCAAGAGGCAGAACATGCTTCTCTTACAGCTGCTGTCTTTCAGCGCGTTACATCTGTCCAGAAAATAAGATTTAAAGCTTGGGAAGGTTTGCCACTCTCATTCTTAAGGGGGCTGATTTAATACCGTGGAATGCTGAAAATCGTTACTATTCTCTGAGGCCAATGGGCATAACTGTTTATAAAGAAAGCAGGGAAGAAGAGAGAGTGCTTAGCAATATAAGAACATGTTATAAAAGTATTTTTTTCTCTGTCTTTGTGCGACTGCAAATACATAGCAAAACATGGAAAAAATTCCTCATCTCAAATCACCAGGCACCTTTGTCTCAAGTGGTGACTCCAGTTATTCCTCAGAATTCTTTCAAAAAGACAGAATGAGAAACTATTATAGTTTAGAAAGTGTCAGTCTTTTTTACCTGTGTAACTGAGAGCCTTGGTGTCTGACAGGGAGGAGGAAGGAAACGTGTGAAGATGTGTGGATACTTTAAACACAGAACAAAAAGAAAATAACATAGAAGTGGGTGTTTCTGGTAGTCCTCATCACATTATTCTCATATTTATGGCTTACCATTGTTGACAGTTAAAACTATATTAAAAACAAGGGGACTTGTAAGTCAAAGGCTTGAAGCTTGTTCTCTGTACTGGATTGCCTTGTTAACTAAGGCTGAAAATGCTGCTGTAGCTGTTTCATCCATTGATGTAAACATTTTATGTTTGTATATACACATACACAAGTGGACACAGTATGTAAATGTATTATTAACACAGCAGATATTACAGAGCAGCAGCCTTTCTCACCAGCTGTCTTAAGCATGCCTTGCAAAGATGGTTAAAAGTCACAGAGTGAGATTTTGATCTTTGCCTGTACTGGCTCTCTGCGTAGTAGTGAATAAAAGGAGGCAGGTTATATTTCCTGGTAGGAAGGATAATTAAGACTGTGTGGCTTTCATCCAAGCTTAAATCCTTTCATATTTAAACTGAAGATGGTTAATTAGGGACAATAGAGTGCCAGTATTTCAGTCTTTGTCTTGGCACTTTGATTTTCTGATGTTGGTGTAGACAACACGAGGAAGTTGCATCCCTGAGAAAGAGAAGACTAAATGCAAATGTGCAGGTCAGGGAGTTCTAGTGTACTCTAGGGGCCAAAACAGTCCAAACAGTTTATTCTAATCTGGACAGCCTGACAGCTTCCTCAGAAGTTTCTGTCCTAAGTCCTGTGGTATTATCCAAATCAACTCTGTTACTTCTCCTGCTGTCTTTTCTCCAGCACAGGCTTTCTCCAGGTTTTTGAGGTACATGTGTGGACACACATGTACAAACCTGTGTAACAGGTTTGTAACAAATAGCTTTCCCATAACCGCTTAAGGGATTTTAAAATGCATCAATGGTGAAAGGCCGTTTTAAGAGCAGCCTGAAGACTCATTGGAAAACACTGAAAGGTAGGGAACGTAAACCACAGAGCCAGAAGACAGCAAATCTGCAGAAAGAATTAATATCCCTTAACAAAGGAGTTAGATCCTCAGCAACAATAATGGGAACTGAGTATCCAAATCCCTGACACTACTGTGCAAATCTCAGTCAAAGAGGATATACAGGTTCTTAGAGAATGTGAAATGACAGCCAAGCAAGACAAGCACCAACTTACACCATTTCTCTTAACAAGGCTGTAGCAGATTGTCTATCCTAAAGTGGAGCAGAAAAATTCCAGTTCTTGAAATGTTTGACCTAACATGGAAACTATGCAATTTCTAGCTTTCTATATTTTCTTCATGCACAGATCACTGATTCTAGATTTTTAAAAAGAGATGCTCTCATCTAATCAGTTTTTCTGTAGGCATTAAATTAGAAGTTATGTGTAGACATGCAAAATTAAAGCATATGTACAAGTACAGGAACAATGCAACCTGCCTTTACCTTTTGGGCTTGTCCGTTTTGCAGTCATGCAGTTGTACAAGTCAGTGAGTATTTAGATTAAAATGTAGTGTCTCTTGCAAATTTGACTTAGTATGTCCTATCGAATTGTTATGTAACATATAAAAATATTTGCAAATTTGTTACTGGTTGTGAAGTCTATGTTGTTATATGCTTGAGAAGGATTCCAATTAAATCTTTCAGAGTCTCAACTCTGCAGTGCAGAGAGAGTGACCTGACTTTGGTAAGACTGTAGGAACTGTCTTTGTGCAGTGCAGTGCAGCATCACAGCCTGTATCTTGAACAGAAACTTAAATTCCATTCAGACTAGCAGATGAAAATTGATTACCTTTTTAAACCAGCAGTGGGCTGAGAACAGTGACTGCAAAGACAGTTGCCATCGCTTGAGTAAGTTCAGATTGGTTGCTTTATATATAAAACGTTTTACACATGACACAATTAAAGCAAAATAACCTAGGGAGATAGGAGCTATATTTTAATTGGGGCAGGTTCTCAGCTGAATAACTCAGCATAGTTTCCTCTGACTTTACACACTGTTTAAGAGCCAGAATCGCTACATCTAGTGAGTGAAAGCTGTATGTAAGAAATCCTCTAGATAAATCAAAATTGTAAGAAAATGTAAGGATGATTTAGACTCCTCCATATTGCTGGATCAAGCTGAGGACATTTAGAAATAAACAAAGAGTGGGGAGGAAAGGTATTTTTCAAAGTTAGTTTCTAGCTACTTTAAGTTTCTCTGAAAATTTGAACGAAGAACAGCAAGCTGATGGGTTTAAAGAGTAAATAGCAGGCAAATGCTTGTATCCAATCTATAAAGAAGTCCCTTGTTTCACTTAAAATAGAGATATTAAAACAAGAAAAAGCATGTTTTCAAACTGGTGTTACCATTAGAAGTTCTTATGATTTTCACAAATCTGTACTTTGATCCTAAAATTATAAGAGAGTATTCCTTGAAGCCTCGAGGAGGAAACTTTTCATATATTGAAGAACTTACAAATTTATAATTAAAATACATGTATGTGACACGCTTAATATAAGGCATATCCCTGTTTCTACTGGCTGCAATAGTATTGCTCTTGGTAGTAAAGACAGAAGGGGATTCTTGCCATCATGTCAATACTATAAATAGCACCACTTGATTTAATCTGAACCCTTCTAGATTCATGTGATTCATAGTAGAGTGAACTGGTTATTGCCATTTAATTTTTTCTGACTCTTCTACACAGTCCTAAAGAGAAGTACCACCCACCCACCCCTTACCCCACCACCCAAATATTCTTTCACTTGATACTGGGGCATATGATATGAACAATATGATATAAAGTATATGAAAGAGGGTTGCTATTAAAAAATCTCGAATTTGCCTCCAGTTGGAAACCAGTGAACAAATACTTCAGTTCATGGGACACCTGCTTTCCATCTGTTGAATGCCTTGCTGAATCATAGATGCTGTTAATCTATACATTCCAACCCAGCCTATTCTATGATTCTATGATTCTATGGTGTTCATAAAACAGTGAAATTTCAAGTCACTAAAAATCATTTTTGGATCTGTTCCTTTGAGTTATAGCTTCAACACAGTAGATGAACAGGAACAGAGTAGGCTTCCGGTGTGTAGTAAAACCACTGAAAAACAATGCTGCCATGAAAGAAATGGTTTCCTGGGTAGAAATTAGTTGGTTTTCCTTCTACAATCTTCTAAAGGTTTCAGAACGTATAGTCTTCTAAAGCACAGCCTTTACACCACACAAAAAGCCACTACATTTGCAGCTTGTTTCACAGAATTTCTCTTTTTGTTACCAGAAGCTCTGGAAGTTAAATGATTTGAAGTCATTTTGTACAAAGGAGTTGTTAGCACAGTGACTGTGCTTTTAATGTGATCACTTCGATGTACATAGTAAATAAATATGTCTTAGATTATTCTATTTTTTCTAAATATCTCTAAATAATATCTATATGTTTTTGTATGCATAGCTACTAAACCCCTTCAAACACATTTTTGCATTATGTTGAATAGATTGATCGTAAAGATCATTTTGACGTGGAAAAATAGGCTACAATAGAACAATTATTATAACTCTAGCTAAAGTTCATATTTTTTTAAACTAGATTCTTTTCCTTTCAGAAATATGCATTTTTAAAAATTGGTTTCCTTTGGTTTGTTTGTTATTTTATTCCTAATGCTTCTCATCTGCCATCTAGTAAAGGTCATAGAAATATTAATGCACTTCCAAAGCAAGAGGACCAAAGAGCTTTGCTTTCAACATAGCTTAGAGTATGGGGATGCAAATTGCAAAAAATCAGTGGCCTGTATCTTCTCACAGAATTATTTAGTTATGTGAAAGAGAAATGTCTGTTGGGTAAACAATACACATAAACAACTTCATGGTAGGGAAATAATATGATATAAGAGGCTGTGGTGATCCTAGCCTGAAATCTTGAAAATGACTGGAGAAAATAAGGTACTTATAGAGGAGAGAGAAACAAAAAACATATAATAACTGGAAAGTTTGTTTTCTTTCACTGTAGATGGAAGCATTTTTTATTTAATAAAATATAATAAAAAATAGTAAAAGATCATGACCAGGTAGAGCATTTGTGCTGCTTTCAAGAATTAGCTGAGAGAGAAAGTATGATTTACTTGGAGAAATTTGGCAGAGTAGAAGAGAAAACAACATTTAAGTGGGATATTGCCCTTCACTGGTGTCTAAAAGCTCTTTGTTTTGGATCTCGGCATTTCTCAGCCACTGTTGTCTTTTCTGTCCCCTCAGCAATGCAGGACTTGAGAGACTTGGCTTACACTTAAGAACAGAACTCTGTCTTTTCCCCAGTGTGCAGGAATACAAAGCAGCCCTGCAAAGTGTGTATCAAGCCATCCCAGAGGGCATTGCTCCCAAATCATGACCTATCTCATGCTAAGGCAGGGCAGCTGCTTATCATCTGTTTGTACTTAGAAAATGTAATTTCTGTCTTTGTAGTAAGGAGTGAGGAAACTCCTTCCCTTGTAAATACTGTTGAGTGACATTTAATGATGGCAAGAAGTTAAGACATCACCTTATATCTTCTCTGAAAAACAACAGGTCTGACATCAGCCTGAAGAAATATCTCACTAAAGGCTGAGAAGTAAAATAACCACCCAAATCATCCCCTCATTTACCAAATCTGATTTTTTTGGGGGGTTCCTTAGAATAATAGGAATCAGGCCTAAGTGTAGTTGCTTATAGGACCAGACAAAGCTTTTGCTGTGTGCTCATTACTTAGTCTAGTAATGAGCATAAGTAATAAGTTTATGACATGTATTCATATACACCTGTAGGCCCTAGAAGTCAGTGGCCTTTAGGTGCCCACGTTCCAGTGACTGATGGTTTTGTTTGCCTGTGCGTGCAACTATGGAGCATCACTAACTCAGCAGCTGGGTAACATTAGGGCACTGTAAGGGTGTTCTTTTTACTATGACTTACACTGCAAGCCTCTGATGGTGTCCTATCTCTGCTGACATTAAAATGAAAATAATCAGGTCCCATCTTTTGATAAAAGACGTTGTGTAGCTCCTTGTTGCTACTCTCCATGAAACAAATCTGTACGTGTATATTATATATACACTCATTAGTTTAGGAATTTGCTGTGAATTTCTTCAGCATTTTCACAGTTGGAATACAAAATGAAATTTCCAGGACTTCCTAATGAAGATCTAAACCACACAAGTAGCATTATGAAAGAATTCAATGGAACTATTCACTTGAATAAAATCACATTTGTGCAGCTTCTTTCCTCTTTAATGTGGCCCTTTGATTCACAAAATCATCCTTATATAACAAAGTACTTACAAACCTGAGCACAGGCATATTGATGGCTCTCAATTTTAGAACAGCACACACCTGAATCCCATGATGTAAACTTTCTCATTTCTATCAATGACCATTAAAAACCCTATGTATCACTAATTCAACACTAGTTAAAATATTTAACTATTTCACTATTTAACTATTGATAGGAAGTCTAACAATATACAAAAATTGCACTAATTCAGTAAAGCAAGCATTTATCTATTAAATCCAGACATTTCCTTCAACAAGAACTTCTAAGCATTTAGTAAGTCCATCACTTTAAGTTTAAAAAAAAACCAAACAACAAAATCAAAACATAACAAAACCCACCAAAAACAACCCAACAAATTCTTGGACTTTCTCCATAAAAAATGAACTTGTTTCTTACAGGACCTCTATGTTTTTTGAAGAAAGAATGTTTGATGTATTCTGCACAGGGTAAAAGTAAAGCTCTCAGCTGATAAAATTACCTGCAGCTTTCTATCATGTTTAGTTCACCAGTGACTGCCAGTCAGTTCAGGATAAAAAGGCTACACAAGATCGGAAATAAGAGCAGTCCAGTTAGTTAACAAAACACAGTCCTGAGAACTACAGCTTTCCAGTTTAAAGACACCATGCTCTCAGGTCTCTTAACCTTTATCTCCTCTTCACTCAGACTCTTTCAGTATGGGGATAAGAGCACCTTGCTTTGTAAAGAAGTAAGAAAATCAAGGAGGAAAGGGGATAGACAGAAGTGCACTTAGTATTAATTGTTCTGTACTGAAATCAAAACGTGAGCTAATGTCTTTTCCTGCAGGCTCTAGCTGCAGCTCTAGCTATTTCTGCTTGTCTAATTTCAGACCAAACCTGAAGAGCTGGAATCGTGAAATCTCACAGAACTTCCTAGGCTTACTTCCTGGGGTTTTTTTTTGGGTGACAGCCTTGTGTGGGACAATTAAATAATTTGGGTAAGCAGTCACCCCAATCAAAATATTTCCCATTTAATTAGCAGATCAGATATCAATGAAAAAAACATATATTAGCCACTGTCAGTTAGACACAGTAAATATGCTAGTATATACACATCTCAAATAATGACACAGACAGCAGGATGTAAATCAAAGTAATTTGCACTTAAAATAATTAAGAATAAAGGCAAAATGGCTAGAAGGACTGAAAATTTCATAGAAGATAAACCACATCACAAATGTAAGTCATTAAAAAGAAAAGTCTTTATGACAGCCTTGATAAAGCTGTGTAAATGCAAGGCAACTCAAACTCTTTACCTGGCCAGTAAACTGGGCAAGTTCCAAGCAAAAGAAAGTCATATAAAAAAAACGCAAAAGTGTCTAATTACTTCAGTGCTATGTAAATGAGGCTGCAGCTTTCTAATGACTAGAGATTAGGTGCATGGATGGCGATATGTGCCTAAAGCAGAAGTCAAGGGGGATTTAATTACTCATATCAAAAACAGATTAATTATCCTGCCCACAATATACATCAAGCTGCACAACTGCCAGTGCATTCTGAAGTTGACACTTGAGCCTGAAGGTTCCCTAGACACTGAGGTTGCATCCACACTGGTGAATTAGAACACATCAAGGGCCACTTGATGGCACTTGGGTCAAGGAAAGCCAACATCCGTACTGTTAACTAAATGAGACTCCAAAACAGGGATGCCCCACATGAGAATAATTGGTAAACTCCTGCCAATTTCCAAATTTATGTCTGTGATGTTTTTGAGTGGGTGAGAAGAATGCTGTTTAGCATGTACCAGAAATAGACCAGATGCGATGCTAAAAATCTGATAGTATAACTGGTCTAGTTGTATAGCCAGGAACAGTCCTCAGAGGTGTTTAATTTGCTCACACAGACACAGCTGTAGAATTTTGCTCAGAGCTTGCACAGAATTACCTGGCCTAGTGCATACATAATTCGGATCAAGTTCCAGAAACTAACAATAACAACAATAACCTAACATTTCCCCAGGCAACCTGTGCCCTGTGAATTAGGGTATGTCCTTGGAAAGAAGAGCTATGGGTAGGATTCATAACTGCAATGGGAATAAGATGGCCATAAGCCTTAGAAAAGAATCACCGAGTCCTAGAAAAACGTAGGTAGATTGGAGTGGAGCTCTGGAGATTGTCTATATACACCCCTTGTTCAAAATGCGGCCAATGGTGAAAGCAAAGCATGTTGCTCTGGGCCTTGCCCAGCTGGATTATGAAAAAACTCCAAGAATGGAGACTCCACAACCTCTCCGGGCAACACATTCAACTGCTTTCCAACTCTTCCTGTGAACATCTTTTCCTTTTCTTGTCCGTGTTACAGTTTGTGACCATTGTCTCACATCACTTGGCATTTCACCTTACAGAAATATCTGGCTGTGGGTCGTCTGTAACCTTCTTTTGGTTAGTTGAAGACTACAGTTGCACCCTCCCATCTGATTCATTTTCTTCAGGCTACAGTAACCCAGGTTCCCTAGTCCTTAGATGATGTGCTCCAGCCCCACAACCATCTCTGTGGCCCTCCTCTAGACATTCTTCAATTTGTGAGTAGTAACCTCCTCTATGTCCAAGCAGCTTGTGGTTTATCTGACCTTGTTGGATCCTTTAAGGCAGGAGACTTAAATGAGACAATGTGGGAATGAGGGAGGAAAGAAGGTAAAGTATCTACCCCTGGTTGTTCTTGATTAGAAAGTCTCATGTAGACTTTTTTATGTTGTAAAAGTTATACTCCCCTGTAAACAATAGACACAGTAAATACACTGGGGGGGGTGTGTGTGCATGTGTGTATACATAGAGAGATACATATTTGTTTATCTCCCATTGGTCGAGTTAAAGTGGCGACACACCAAGTGTTTCAGACAGCCCACCTGCAGGTTTTCACCTGTGCCTGCAGTTCCTGAATCTCCTTAGGCACTTTCACACATTCCCATTGTCTAGAGAGATGTGGTTTCCTCTATGAGACGGGGATACCTCAAAATTTGACCCTGCACTGCCTTTAAGGCACTTACACTTTTTTTCTGTTTTGGCCTTGAGTTACTGCTCATTATAAGAGAATTTACTTACATATTCATTTTTGCACCTCCTTGGGAGCAGTATGTTACCTTGCAACCCTAAACCTCCTTCCCAAGAGGCAGTTCTGCAGCCTGGATGCTATTTTTCAGCCCAGGACAGGGTATCAATTGACGGACAACAACTAACCTGCTTCCATACACCTCTCACTGGTGGTGTGCTGTGAATTTCCTTTATATCATCCACTCTTCACTCTAATTTACCTTTCAAGTGGGCTAATGAAATGCAGTTCTACAGTCCAGCTGTATTAAAAAAAAAAAAAAAAGATTAAAAAAACCCCACCACCCCAATTCTGGAATACTGAATAGCAGAGAAAAAGAATCTGACAGACACAGGCTCCCATCATATTTGTAAAACTTTCCCAAGAAGGAATTCCTGTCAACTTTCAATGGTTCCTCATCTATCCAGACATTTCAGTTAGAGCTGTGTTTTTGTGTATAATAAATTGCTTCTAGTTGGCTGAAAATCATTTTTTAGCTCTTATCTCTGTGATCGGTTACCTCTGCTGTTCTTTAATGGCCTCCACCTCATTATGCAACTAGTCATTAAAAGCTTAGTATCCAGTACAATGGTAGCTTATGTAAAGTGATCTATGAGAGCTTTATATAGGCTTACCAGCCGCAGCCTTAATTTTACTCATTCGTCTTAATTTTTTGTAATCATTTTTTGTAAAAAGGGTATAATGTCAGGCATGCTTCCCTGCTACTGACAGATCCAATCTAGCAGATAATTACCATAAGGAAATTGATGCTTTAGTGTGCAGGGGAGAATTTAATTTACTCAGACATCCTACAGTACAATGCATTCCAAAAGATATGAGGATTTAAGTTTTTAAGAAATTAAATTTCACTATTTAACATGATTACTTATGTTGAACATCATTAACTAGCACTTTTTTTAACTGTTTGATATAATTACGAGAACAGTTATTTGGTCTGAAATCCAAAGTCATCTTTAAATAAGGGTTAAGGATCCATGAAGTACAAAAAAAAGAAGGTTGCATTCTTTCTCTCTCCCTCTCCAACACCAGCCTTCCAGCAACAGCAGTAAAAAAATCTATAGAGATTAACTAAGCCAGTGGATGAACTATAGAGCCTTTTCCAATGATGTTTTAATAGCTCCTTTGTTATCAGCCCATTCCACCTCTACTCCATCACTCAGGAAAGCCTCTTTAGTCCTACTCACAAATACAAATTGCTTATAATGTTTCAAAAATGATAGAACCATGAAGGAGTTGCTGAGATCCCAATTAAGTAAGATGATTAACTTATGTTTAATTTGAGGCATTTGATTACTGCAGGAGGAATCCATAGGATTTAGAATTAGGTTAATTTACTTAATATCTAGAAAATGGTTTTTTTTCCATAAGAAAGCACTGTTTCTAGCCTTGAGCAAATATGCCTTGCCAGCAGAACACACAGAGCACAACCAGGAAGGCCCAAAAGGTTGGGTCTTTTGAAAAAAGCCCCAAATTTTTAAATCCTGAAAATTCTTCATCTATGAAGTCCAGAAACTTGGCTTTGATCACTGAACTTCCTTATTAATAATAATACCAGAGAATGAGAGCAACAGGATTTTGTAAGACTGCTCTTTTTTCTTCTGTGTTTGTTTGAAGTTTTGCTAAATACCTTAAGACAAGTTTTCCTTCCTTCCATTTGTAGTAAGGTTGCACGGTCAGAGAACAAAAAATACAGAACTGTCCAGAATGTATGACAAGTATCTGTGAGTTGCAGGACCTATCAATAGAATTTGAGTAGCATATGCAGGTACCTCATCTTCGTAACTGTTTCACAAACAGAGATGATGCTGATTTAAAATATTCTCTTAGGACACATTTTTCATTCTGGATACTCTCCAAGGATATTAAGCCCCTATCACATGACATTCTAGAAATTATGCTGGCCAGAACCTTGACTGACATCTCATTGGGAGAGCAGTCAGGACAGGCGGGTCTTTCCTTTAGTTTGGAACTGGAGAAAGGCCATGGGCTTCAGACCACCCATGATCTGACGAGCATTTCTAGAAGCACAGAGGACTTCTGATCAGTGCTTTCTTGTATTCTTTTTTTTTTTTATTTCAGTAAAATACATTAAGAACAAAGAAATAATTATTTCAGTAGGGATAGGATAAGGCAAACCATTTGTGCTTCAGGTGATCTACTCAAAAATAGCTTCTCTCTGTCTTTTCTTAAAACATTTTTATCAAAGACTTACCACATTTTCTACCTTAGACAGTCTGGATGGGAGCATGGCAAGTGCTTGACATCCTGGCTGTGCCTTTGCTGGTCACTGCATTGCCAACTCTCAAATGTGTGATTCTCTATAGGCACCTTACAAACATACATATACTGTATCTGTATGAACACAGTGCACACTTACATATACATATATTTTAATATATAGAAGTACAAACATATATATCAAAGTATAATAGTGTAAAGTGTATATACTTCATGCACTCTTTCTCTATAAAAAAGTATATAAACATGGACTTCAGCTGCTTACAAAGGCATGCACAGATGCATGTTGCTGTCGAGTCCAACCCAGCTGCCTTCAAGCCTAGGAAATACTCTGCATTTGTACAGGACTCTTCTTACAATGATTTGTTTTAATCTCATCTCACACCATCCCGAGAGCTGTGAAAAAGCAGTGATGGGGTTTTTTATTCTGTTTTTGAAGTTTTTTGACACAAAGAAATGTGTTTTCTTTTCCCTTCATACTCAGAAGACAGTTTTATCTCACATTTCCAAAAAGCTGTAGCTTCATGCAGAGGTCAGGCATGGAAATTTTTAACCTGAAGGATGAAAATTTGAGCATGCAGTTTAGGTGGGTGACTGAGACGAGTGGGTTAGAGTGGAAATTATTGTGCAACGTTAAGAGAGTCATGTAGGGGGATGGTTTATTAATGAGAATATATAATGGAGCGCGCTGTATCCTTTCAGCATATAAAAAATCTAACCTCCATTGAAAGATAATCAAAGACCATTTTTTAACCTGGTGGGTGCCCTTGTCTTCTGTCTTCCTTTTTTGGGGGTGGGAGACCAGAAGAAAGAGCAGTTTAACATCACTTTTTTTTTAGTGAAAGTTGGAAAAATGACATTCCCTATTCCCATGCAGAGCCAAGACCAGAGTCCCAGGGATTTCCCTGGGAGAGATGAGTCTTGCCTCTCTGCCTGAGCTATTTGGGCTCCTGATGTTAAGGCATCAGGGTATCATTCATGAATCAGTCCAGCAAAGTGAAAACCCATAGTCCAGAATACTCTTTGGATAGAGCCCTGTGAGGCATAGTCTGTCACTGCACACTGCGGGCAGCCAGGAGCACGTCTGGAAGGAGCACTGTTTTGGGTGGAAAATGGATTTGAAAGGCAGATTTGAAAACAGTAAGAAAGTGAGCTGCCTCTTGCTCAGGGGAGAAGGTCAGACAGCTTCTCATCTCCCTTCTTTATAAGGAGACAGCAAATACTCTGGCTTCAGGATAAGCTCCCTCCTGGGGTAGAAATGGCGAGCATCCCTCCTGCCTGTCTGCTATGAAGCAGACCTACATCTCACCCTGCCTTGTCCAGGCCCTTCACCCACCCCTCTGCCCACTGGCAAGGGCTCCATTGCAGTCAGGCATCCAGCGTACCCTGCACCACTGCCCCACAGTGAGCTCCAGCCCATGGGACCTGGCCTCCTTCTGTCCCAGGCTCCAGCAGGGCTGCCCCTCAGAGGTCTGTGCCCAGATGGGTCAGGCACAATCTCCACCAGGCCCTGGGTGCAAAGCCCAGGTGCAGTCTGGGGGACAGCAGGTGAATCCCTGTCAGTCCTCACTCAGGTGTGGTGGCACTGGAAAGCAGATGGTGGGAGGGTTCATCTCCAGCAGCACCGCTCTTCAAGCAGTCCAAAGGTACATACTTTACCTCGGATTTTTTAGAGTATGGGCTGTGAAAAGGTTTCTTAAAAGTCAGTATTAAGTTAGTCTTCAAAAAAAAAAAAAATTCAATTACCCTGTAACAGATTTTTCCTTAAGACTGTCTCTGAGTTAAATTAATTTCAGTACTGGTTTTCTCATCATTAAGTAAATGAGTCTGTGGCTTTTGATTTCATAACTATGTTTTTTTTATAGCTGAGGCTGTCTAAAATAATACAGGATGTGTTGTTTGGTTTTTTTTCCTTTAACTGTGAACATTGTGTATTTCCTGGAGCCTTCTGCAGCAGTCCTGCCAGGCAAGTGCAGGACAGCACCACCATCTTTCAGAGACTTGGAAGTCACTGGCCACCTTTCTATGAATAATTATGCATTTGCTTATCTTCATCACATGAGATGCTCATTCCAGTAAATACATACATAATCAGGCCTAGCAAATGGCTGGACATCCCCTTTTCGGGTATTTTGGCTTTGCTGAAGAGGTGAAGGAAAGGCTTGGTCCCAGTGAGGCTGCAGGGTCACCCCAGGGAAAGGATCTTTCCCAAGTGCTGGAGAAGCTCAAGATTGGGACCAGTTGCTGCTTTCCTCCATGACATTATCAGCACAGCCAGGCTGACAAGCCTTCCCGTACCATACAGTTGCTCCAGGAAAAAAACCACAGAGTGGCCCACATTTGACACAGCCTTCATCCCTGAGTTGTAATCCTGGTCTGAAAACTCCCTACTCAAGGCAGAAGCAGTAAGAGAAGATGGAGGTTTGGGGAAGAACAGGAAATGAGCACACTGGTGGTGTGGAAAAGATTGCAACCAAGGCAATGAACCTTGACAACTCTGAGAAAGAGGGAGAAGTGGTTGGAAAATACAGCGACTGGAGGAGGAAGTGGAGATGAGGATTAAAAGGCTGGTGACAGCAGAACAGTACAGGGAAGAGGTGTAGAGGTGCATTTAAGGAGCAGAGCACAAATACCTGTCAAAGGAGAGAAGCAGGTGCCTGCGCGTGTAAACAAGTAGGAAAGGAAGGTTGTATGAGGGCATTAGGTAAAAGTTTTTTTCTACTAAAGGCAAAACCCAAATTCCCATGGCTTTATAAATATCTATGTATAGATATTGGTCTTGGGTTTGCAGAAAAGGTAAGAAAAGCTATGGAGAACTTTGCTGTTACTGAATCGATAACCACTGAGTGCAGATTGCGTACGTACTGACCACCTGAAAATCCCACACATATTATCTAGACATAACTCTACTGAAAAATTTTAGATTCAGTCCCTCCACTCCCTAAACCAAAACAGAAAAAAATAACCTCAAACCTCCGACCTCACAAAGCTGTCTGCCATGTCATGAAGATAGACACAGGAACTAGCTTGGGGTTTTGTCTTGTTTCCTACTTTGGACATTAGCCTCAAGAAGTGGAGGAAAAGAATTTCATACATTTAGGAACTAAAACTAGAAGAGGCTCTGCAGCTGTCACAGTAAAGTCCATAGCGTTTGATGTGAATATCAATAGTAATGTGTGCTTACTGTTCTGAACTCTGACAGCTTCTAAGCAATGGGTAATTTGACTATCACCTTGTGTTTTTAAGTATTCTTTTTCATGAATCAAAACAAAGGCTATTAGGGACTGAGTAGTCTTATCTTCAAGACATGGACTGTAGTCAAGAGCTTGAAAAAGAGTATTTAGATAGACTATGATTAATACTTGGGTGTAAGATAGACTTACATTTTTGTACCCTAAAGCCTTATGCCTTCTTCTTATCCAAAGACAAGACTTTAAGATATAAAAGCCTCAAGAGAGGTCTGTCCTTATTTAGCATGCCTTGTTAAATATTTTGATTTATTTGTGTTAGAACTTGATTTAAGTGTGATATGGCAAACCAGCAGAAAAACTGTTGCTGACTTAGTGGGTTAGATGTGTCGACAGGGAGATGGATTCAGAACTGGCTGAATGACAAGAACTCAGAGGGCTGTGATCAGCAACGGAGTCCATTTGGAGACCTGAATTTAGCAGAGTTCCCCAGGGGTCAGTACTGGCTTCATTCTTTTTCAACATATTCATTGATGACCTGGATGACCAGCAAGTTTGCTGATGACACCAAGCTGGGGAGAAGTGTTGATCAGCTGGAGGGCAGGAGGATTCTGCAGAGAGACCTGGACAGACTGGAGAGATGGGCTGACTCCAATGGGATGAGCTTCAACAAGGCCAAGTGCCGGGTCCTGCACTTTGGCCACAGCAACCCCATGCAGCGCTACAGACTGGGGACAGAGTGGTTGGAGAGCAGCCAGGCAGAAAGGGACCTGGGAGTCTGGATAGACAGGAAGCTGAACATGAGCCAGCAGTGTGCCCAGGTGGCCAAGAAGGCCAATGGTATCCTGGCCTGTATCAGAAACAGCGTCACCAGCAGGTCCAAGGAGGTGATTCTGCCCCTATACTCAGCCCTGGTAAGGCCACACCTCGAGTACTGTGTTCAGTTCTGGGCTCCTCAGTTCAAGAAGGATATTGAGGTCCTCGAACAGGTCCAGAGGAGGGCAACCAAGCTGGTGAAGGGACTCGAACACAGATCCTATGAGGAGAGGCTGAGGGAGCTGGGGCTGTTCAGCCTGGAGAAGAGGAGGCTCAGGGGAGACCTCATTGCCCTCTACAACTACCTGAAAGGAGGATGGAGCCAGGCGGGGGTTGGTCTCTTTTCCCAGGCAACTCTCAGTAAGACAAGAGGGCATGGTCTTAAATTGTGCCGGGGGAAGTTCAGACTGGATATTAGAAAGAAATTTTTCACAGAAAGGGTGATCAGACATTGGAACGAGCTGCCTGGGGAGGTGGTGGACTCTTCGTCTCTGGAGACATTTAAAAAGAGACTTGATGTGGCACTCAGTGCCATGGTCTAGTGACTGTGGCGGTAATTGATCAAGGGTTGGACTCGATGATCTCTGAGGTCGCTTCCAACCCAGCCTATTCTATGATTCTATGATTCTATGATTCTATGAAGGGATGGAGCTGTACCCTCAGCTAGTTTGCTGATGATACAAAACTGGGAGGAGTGGCTGGATCGCCAGAATACTGTGCTGCCACCCAGTGTGATCCAGACAGGATGGAGAGTTGGGTGGAGTGGAATCTAGTGAAGTTCAACAAGGGCAAGTGTAAGGTCATGTGCCTGGGGAGGAATAACCCCATGTACAAGCACAGGTTAGGGGTTGACCTGCTGGAAAGCAGCTCCACAGAGAAGGACCTGGGAGTCCTGGTGTGCAACAAGTTAACCCTGAGCCGGCAGTGTGTTCTTGTGGCCAAGAAAGTCAATGGTATTCTGGGATGCATTAAGAAGAGTGTGGCCAGCAGGTCGAGGGAGGTTCTTCTCCCCCTAGTGGCCCTAGTGAGGCCACATCTGGAGTATTGTGTCCAGTTCTGGGCTCCCCAGTTCAAGAGAGACAGGGATCTACCAGAGAGAGGTCTACAAAGATGATGAGCTTCGCTCTTAGGAGGAACTGCTGAGAGACCTGGGTCTGTTTAGCCTGGAGAAGACTAAGAGGGGATCTTATCCATGTTTAAAAATATCTAAAGGGTGGGTATCAAGAGGATGGGGCCAGTGGTACTCATTTCAGTGGCACTCAGTGATAGGACAAAAGGCAAGGGGTGCAAACTAGAACACAGGAAATTCCATCTTAAGCAGAGGAAAAATTTATTTACTGGGAGGGTGCCAGAGCACTGGAACGGGGTGCCAAGAGAGGTTGTGGAATCTCCTTCTCTGGAGACTTTCAAAACCCACCTGGATACATTCTTGTGCAACCTGACCTAGGCAATCCTGCTTCACCAGGGGGGTTGGACTAGATGTTCTCCAGAGGTTCCTCACAACCTTTATCATTCTGTGATTCTGTGACTTCAGTGGCTTGGAACAGGCCTGTTTGCTCGCAGGTAGATCAGGTACTTGAGCCATGTCTGCACTGAAATCAGAGCCAAATATATAATAATATAACACTGTGATACCCATTGATAAAGAAGACTGCCCAGCTAGTTTCTCACTGAAATCACAGAGATCATGCAGTGAAATCCCCGGAGCAGTCAGCCTGCTACAGGCTGGGCAAGTAAATGCTGTGGCTTGATACCAAGTGGGCGAAAAATCATCAAACTAGTGGACTGGTAGCTAGGTGCTGGAGAGTAGATAGATAACTGCTTACAATAGCTCTGCCATAGCAAACCCAGTTATTTTTAAAGTAAATAATCTTTGTAGCCAAATAAAGGAAAAGATAAAAGAATGTGCTAAAATTGCCCTTGCTTTCTATTTCTCCTGCTTACCTTTTATATGGGAATCCACTCATGCTTACATTCACATTCTTCCTCTTTGGTAAGCATTTTGATATCCCAGTGATCTGTTCTTAGGTGTCTTATTTTCAAAGAAATTTCATGCAAGTAAAGAAATTAAAATGAATTGTTACAGTCTTCAGTTTGCAGATGCCTAAAAGCACACTGAAGCACACCTTACTGAGTCATCTAGATCCCCACAAGTCTATGGGACCAGACGGGATCCATCCTAGGGTAATGAGGGAACTGTCAGAAGAGCTTGCCAAGCCGCTCTCC